>CM054812.1:1655386-2255386 GCA_028984105.1 Lavandula angustifolia
TTTGAATTTCTAAGCAATAAATATGGCAATGAGCTTAGCTAGAGAAGAAGGGGATCTAAATAACTCTAGAGAGAAGAACTAGAAATATTCTATGAAGGCAAGTTCTTCGTTGGATGATCTTTCAAGTTTGCTAGAGTGTTTGAATGCTTGAGCGTTTTCCCTTGTGAATCCCGTTTTCCCTTGTGAATCCCGTGCGTGGAGCTCGGATTTCTTCTCTATTTATAGTTGTGAGCAGGCATATGTCCGTTGGAGAAGACGATGCCACGTGTCACAAGCTTCTAAAGAAAACGACCATAATTTCGATTTGTTGCAGCAGGGCAGTTGACACAGTACATGAGAGCAGCTTTAGTTGGTCAGAGCAGATAAAGTGTTGTCGGCTTCTCATTGGTCGAGGTTTGTGGTAGGTGAGAATGTGTCAGTAGTCAAAGTTGACTATTCCTCAACCTTGTATGATCTTCTGCTGAACTTCGAAAAGACTTGAGCAACTGGGTCGCTTTCTGTCGGATACAGTAGAGTTAGGACAGTCTCTGTCTTCTTCGTCTGAGTCTGCTGACAAGGAATGCATCTACTCAGTAGGGTCAACTGGAGACTGCGAAGATACTGAGCTTGCGTTATGTTCTTCTGCTGATGACTATCAGCTGATGCGTTGTCTTCTACTGCCGAGAAGGATCAGCTACTGACTGAAGAACGCTAGCTCTTACACTGATGACGTGGGGTTCTGGAAAGTAACTTCGATAGAAGATCAGTCCAACATTTTACCCCGTACAGGATTTAGACGAAAATATAATCTATCACAAAAAGTCTAACCTATACATCAGCTAATCCTATCACGACACTACACTACTGATATCAGCTGGGTTTTGGGATCTTCAATTCCATAGTACTACTATGATTTCCCCCAATATTATTTTGACCACTAATCAGCTGAATACCATCTACTGACCCATAACCCAACAATTTCCCCCTAATTGATGATGCCAAAACCCTCTATCTATAAAACTACAAGAAAGGATACTAGCCTACTGACTTAGAAAGACTTCAGTAAAGACTGAAACATATAACTCCAGAAAGTTCAGCAGGTGAGAGATAGGCAAAAATCGGGAGAATCGGTTATGTGTGAGTGTGTGTCGGATCACTTCGGTGATCGGTTGTGAAAACGAAAAACACAACCAAAAGCCGTAAGACAATGAGTAATTGTCTGGCAAGCAATAGAAACTAACATATATAAACAGATGATTACAGAGTTTCTATCGCTATTACAAAAGACTGAGATAAGAAGATCACTGCTGACGTCTGAATTTCTTCGTTCGACTCTTGAAGTCTGCAGACCTATCAGCTGGAGGGTCCAGACAGTAGAATTTGTAGATCCTCTTGCGTAGAGTCTGAATTTCCTCGAGATCATCAGGCTGATCAATGCTGAGATTATGATGATAAGCAGCAGCCTCGATCTCATCTTCTATTTCCTTCGTGCAAATCACGCCACGAGCAGTCATGGGCGGAGGGATTCTTCTGAAGGCTGGAGCTTTGATGGGTATCTTCTTTTCCTTCATGATAGGCAGAAGTCGTTCTCTGAGTTCGGCAAAGTTCTAATGAAAGCTTTCTTCAAACAGTTGGTCAGCCGGTACCCCAGATGGAAAGAAGCCTCATACATAATATCCCTTGATAAAAGGTTCTTTGAGTTCCTCCCACTGCTCGTTCAGATCGGCTGGCACCCATTTGTCTACGTGAGGAACAGGAGCCTTCTTGATGTAAGATGCTCTGGGCGCTCCTCTCATGTAATACTTAGAACCTCTGGGTATCTGCCTTCTCAAGTCAGCTGCTGGCTTGTCAGTTAGAGCAATCATCTTAGCCATGTCAGCCAATCTTTTCTTCTCTCTGAGGGCCGTTGATCTCGCATCTCCTCTCCGGAGACTTAGTCCTTTCAGCGTTGCCTCCCAGGTAGCTCTATCCTCGGCCTCCTACTCAGGTGTAAGAGTTGAAGTATAGTAACTCTGAGCTGTTGGCTGGACTTCAGTAGTTAGAGATTTGGCTAGCTCCTCTTGAGCTTTCTTCTTCAATTCCTCCTCGATCTTCTTGGCCTTGCCCTTGGCAGCCTTTCCAATCACTTTCTTAGGCTTCTTGGCCTCTTCTAGCTGATGCTCATGATCCAACTTGGCTTGCAGTTGTTGAGCAATTTGTAGATCGTACGCTTCTCGCTTCGCTTTAGATTTGAACTTAAGGCGTCGGGAAGATGGAGGAGTGGGTTCGAGTTGTAATCTCTTTCCCCGGCCTTTGCGGTGGCGATTCTTGAGGCTCTTCTTCATTCTCTTGATCGAGGAATTGAGCAACTTCCTCGATGTGCCGAGCATACGAGATTGGTGTTGCCTCACCACTGCTGGGTTGCGGTGGGACATACTCCAGGAGGAATACAGCTGAACTGGTTCCAGCCTGAGCGGCTGAACCTTCTCCTTGAGGTACTGAGCTGGTCCCTTCCCCCTTATTTCCTCCCTCAATCATTTCAACATCAGCCTATTCCGCCTCAGTTTCTTCTTTCACTACTCCTTCCCCCGTTTTGGCATCACCAGCCTGAGAGAGGTGAGTGCGGATGGCTTTCACGTCCTTTTCCAAGTTATAGACAGAATCTCTGATTTGAGTAGCAGTTGATTCAAAGTCCTTGACAAGGTCGCAATACATCTCCCAGTCCTTCTCTTGATCAGCTCTAGATTTCTTCAGTTGAGCAGCTGACTCCTGTCGGAGTTTCAGCAGAGACTGATCGTGAGACTCTGTCATCTCCTTCTGTATGGCTTTCAGAGCCTCAGCCTGTTGCTTAACGGTTGTTTGAAGGCTAGTGGTGGCCAACTTATTTCTCTCATCCATATTGGCCTGGACTGTCGCGAGACTCTGAGTCAGCTGCTCAGAGAAAGTTTTCTGCTGAGATAGTAGGAGCTGCTGACTCTAAGCGACGAAGTCCGCCTTCTGAGTTGAAAGGGCTGCCTCAACGATCTCCTGAATGTTTATCTGAGGAGTAGGAGCTTTTGAGGCCTTGTTAATCCCTTCTGCCAGTCGGTCGACGCTCTCAGTCTGGGCCTTAGTGTATTGAGCCCATTTAATATCCACGTCCTTGGCGAGGAGACGATTCTTGTCCCCTTGGCGCCTGATAGCTTTGTTCACCGACTTGGAGGTCACGGAACCAATCGGTTTTATCTGATAAGAACTGGTCCCGAGCCTCTGCTCAGATATCACGAGTTGTTGCGCTCGACTTGGCTTCAAGGCAACAAGGGATTTACCTGATGTGGAGGGTGGTGGTCATTTGCCCTTTTCGCGGGGAGTGGAACCCTCAGCAGAACCTCCCAATTATGCATCCTTGGGTGGTGCCTGTTCCATCTCTTCATCATCCTTATCATCACCATGATGAGATGGAGGCGAAGGGCTGTCGCCGGGGACTGAGGAGCGCATGCTCAGTAGATATAGCATCGCAACCCTCAAGTCCTCAAAGGAAGCAAGGTCAGTTGGTTCCCCGAACCCAATGGTTGCCTGTAATTCCTGCTCCTCGGTAAGTAAGGACAGAGCTGACTGAGTCCTTATAATATCCTCGAGAATGTCCCAGTTGAGGAACCTCAGCAGCATTTGTGTCCTGGCCCTTATGGCTGTCTCCACTAGGTCTGGGTGCTCAGAGATCTCAGGAATCTGAGCATGTACTTCTCCTGTAGCTCGGAGACAAGTGGAGTGTAAGGTTGTCCACTCAGAGGAGGTCTCCTCAGTCGGTACCCGGATGTCCGACTGAGTCTCCTCAGAACTGATACACTGAACTTTGTCCTTTATCGTGGCACCCTCAATTCCGGTGTCAGAGTCTAGGATATGTTCTTCTTGAGTGGCTGGAGGAGAGGCTTGTTGAGCTTGTACTACTGGGACCTCAGACGGTCCAGTCTTAGTAAGCCTCTTCTTCTTGGGTGGGTCGGCGCGAGAGGGCAAATCTGAGGCTGCTCTCTTCGGCTCAGGCGGTCATCGTTCGATTGATTTCTCAGCAGCGGCTCTTGTTTTAAATTTTATGAGCTTGCTATCGAAGTACATGGAGTCAGCAAAAGCTGAGCTCCTTGCGACTGAGCGCTCGATTAGTATGGACAACTTCGTCCCATACAACAGCTTCCCCACACTAATTAGTCTCCTCTCTCCAGTGGGTGTGGCCGCAAATTTCTGAGCCTGAGCCTTGAGCTCGGTTACATAGTAGTCGGTCCAATTAACTTGGACTCCATCATCTATAGCCATCATCAGCTGGATGCGTGGCTTGGACAGCTGATCATATGAACCCGCATAACTCGTGAGTATATGAGAAACGACGTATGCGAGTCCTCGATATTGCGGTAGCAGAAGGTTCTTCAGCAGTGTTGTCTTGAAGGTTATATCCTTCCTTCCACAGAACTTCTGAACATATAAGTTCATCTCCTTCTCCTTATAGCCTATAGGAGAGATTCCAGTCGCTGGAAGATCAAAAGCTAACTCCAGAGCGTCCTTGATGTTGAGAACATGCTCACAAGCATCCCACGAGTTGGGTACTACTTCCTTCATGAAAGCAAAGGAGGATTCCTCTACTCCTGAATCTAGGGTCCTCCAATTGTAGTAAACTTCCGCCACTTTCCTGGGCAAATACGCCCTCGGTTGTAGAGAAACGAGCAGTTCTAATCCAGAACTCTCAGTGGCTGAGAATACAGGGCTCAAGGAAGGAAGATCCACTTGACGAAGCGCCATTGTGGGTTCGAACTGAATGCGAGTTTTGATGATCTCGTCCATATCGGTGGGTGTCTGAACTGTTGCCATTAGAATCTGCAAAATAACTCATTAGCACTTGAAAATAGAGTAAGTTAGTATGAGCTTTAACCACGATTTAATACATTACCGAGTGATTTAGAGCTTGGAGATACTAAAATGCAAATCAGTCTTAAGATTTTGGAAGAAAACTGAATCGCAGTGAAATAGCTCTAATATTTCGGAAATGGCGATAAGTGAGGAGAAGGTAGAAGATGAAAGATTTTGTAAGATCATGTGTGATAAACCGTTTAGATCGAACGGTTGGGTTTTAATCTTTCACTGTTATCGACGGCTGAGATTTAATGTTATATACGGAATGATTACTAAGCCGCCTCTACCATAGACCCACGTAGGATAATGCGTAATAAAGGTAAGTGAGAAGGCATGCATTAAATGCGCTGCAGGCAACATTAATTACTATGTCATTTTAAATAAGAACGGTTTCTTACTGACCTTTCCTTAAAATATTAATGGCGGAAAATAAATGCTCATTAACCATGCTTCTGAAAAAGTTTAAGTATGTAATACTATGCAAACCTCTTCAGCTGAACTTTTACGATCAGCTGGTTACCGTTAAGACTTATGAGGATGGTTGATGTGCTGATGACCATGTTCCCCCTTACTGTGTACAGTTTGATTCTCCCTACTGAATCAATGTACTGAGTCTTCTGACCTGTCATACTTGTTCCTTACACTGATGTTGTTATCGGTAGTTGGATTCTACTGATAGCAATTGACGGTCTTCTACTGACCCGATTCAGTTGGATCCAGTAGACCTAGCTCAACTGATAATTCTCTGAATCTGTTCTCAGCTAGTGGTTTGGTCAGTATGTCTGTCCTTTGTTTGTCATTATGGATTTTCTCCATCCTGATATCCTTTTCTCGACATGGTCTCTGATGAAGTGGTGTTGAATATCCACGTGCTTGCATCTCGTATGTAGAACTGGATTATGAGTTATTGCAATAGCACTTGTGGAGTAGCAGTACATGGGCACTTCATCCTGAATTATACCATAGTCTCTCAGTTGTTGTCGGAGCCAAAGGATCTGGGCACAGCAACTTCCAGCGGCCATGTACTCAGCTTCAGTAGTGGACGTTGCTACTGAATGTTGCTTCTTTGAAAACCAGGATATTAGCTTGTTGCCTAGGAACTGACACGTTCCAGAAGTTGACTTTTGATCTATCCCGCATCCCGCATAATCGGCATCGGAATAACTTCGTCGGTATAAGATTATCATCGGCATGATACCATAACCTGCGTCGAGTGTCCCTCTTAGATATCAGAGAATCTTCTTTGCTGAGTCTAGATGACTTCGCTTGGGATCCGCTTGAAATCTTGCACATACACCTACAGCATAAGTTATATCAGGTCGGCTAGTTGTTAAGTATAATAAAGAACCAATAATAGCTCTATAATTAGTAGAATTAACAGAAGCTCCCTCTTTGTCTAGATCGATTTTGAAATTTGTATTCATGGGGATCTTGACTGGCTTGCTAGAGTCGCAGCCGAATCTCTTGAGAAGATCTCGAGTGTATTTGGCTTGATTGATGGAAATTCCTTCAGGTGATTGCTTTACTTGAAATCCAACGAAATAATTCATCTCTCCCATCATGGACATCTCGAATTTCTCCTTCATCATTTTCTCGAATTGCTGACCTATAGTCACGTTTCTGCAGCCAAAAATGATGTCATCCACGTAGATTTGCACCAGTAGGATGTCATCTCCTGACTTTATGTTGAACAAGGTGCGATCTCCTGTCCCCTTCTGAAAACCTTTCTGAATTACAAAGTCTGATAGGGTATCGTACCAAGCCCTGGGTGCTTGTTTTAACCCATACAGAGCTTTCCTAAGTCTGTACACCTGATGTCCCTACTGAAAGTCGGGCGGTTGTTCCACGTAGACTTCTTCCTTCAGTACGCCGTTCAGAAAAGCTGATTTTACATCCATCTGATATACTTTAAATCCTTGATGCGTTGCGTAAGCTAGGAATAGACGAATGACTTCCAATCTAGCGACTGTAGCGAATGTTTCATCAAAGTCAATTCCTTCTGCTTGACTGTATCCCTTGGCTACTAGTCGAGCTTTATTTCTGACAATGACGCTGTTTTCATCACGCTTGTTTTTGAAGACCCACTTAGAGCCAATTACGTGCTGATGTCTAGGTCTGAACAAGCTCCCAAACTTCGTTTCTAACGAACTGGTTCAGCTCTTCTTGCATGGCAATGATCCAGTCAGCATCATTGAGTGCGTCCTCTATTGACTGAGGTTCATCTGTAGACAAGAAACAAGAGTAGAGTGAGCTTTCTCCTTGACTTAATCTAGATCTTGTCCTTATAGTTGCTGATGGATCTCCAATGATAAGATCTGAAGAATGAGCGTCAAGCCATGAACGTCTGAGTCTGACTTCTTCTTCTGATACTACTTCTGCACAGTCAGTAGGTGTGTTAGGCATTTCAGTCGTACTATTTTGTGACTGTAGCAGTTCAGTAAGAAGGTTAAGATCTACTGAGTTTCCAGGTTCAGGGGCATTTAGCTCAGGAACATTAATCGTTCCCCATGAGTTTATATTCTCAGTAGAGGTCTCAGTTACCACGGGGGCTTCCTCATCGACCGTTGTTACCTGTTGTTGATTCTGTTCAGTAGAATCAACCAGGTCAGCTACATCGCCTGTTGGCTGAGTCTGAATTTCTTCATCGTCTGACTCATCATCCCAACAATGCTGGATCTTTTCAGCTTTATCCGTCTGTCCGAGATCCTGTAGCTTGCTGCTGACATCTTCAGTATTTGTCTCTGTATTTTTCCTGTTCTCATTAACAAACTCATCAAAAACAACACGAGGGCTTTTCTCTACGCAAAAGGTCCGATAGTTAAAGACTCTGAAGGCTTTACTGACTCGAGAGTATCCTAAGAATACTCCTTGATCAGATTTGCTATCAAAGACCTTCAACTGATCTTTCCCATTATTGTGGATAAAGCAAGGACAACTAAAAAATGAAAATGAGAGATAGAAGAAATTCTCCCTTTCCATAATTCGTAGGGTGTCTTCATGTGTTACTGTGTAAGTAGTGAGCGACTCTGAGTATAGCAGGCGGTGTTAGTAGCATCAGCCCAGAACTTTGAGGGTAGTCCAGAGTCTGCTAGGAGCGTTCTCGCTGCTTCTTTGAGTGTTCTGTTCTTACGTTCAGCAAGTCCGTTCTGCTGAGGGGTGCGAGCTGCTGATGTCTCGTGTTGAGTTCCCTCTTTATCGCAGTACTCCTTAACTACTGAGTTGAGAACGTGAAGGACAGCTGAGCTGTAGGTTGCAACTGAAAAACAGTGCCAGATAGTAACCTTCGATCACGGGTCAGAGATGTGCCAACTACTGAGCTCTCCTACTGACTTTTGTCAGTACTTGAAACTCAGTCGGAGAGTGTGTTGGGCCCGGAGATTCGTCTCAGTTTGAAAACGTGTTTTCGCAACTTAAATTATTTTGGCTAGTGCGCTTTGAAAATATGTTTTATGCAAAGATATGATTTTTAAACAGTTGTATGCAATGCGATAAAACAGTAAATAACACAAGCAATTTAACGTGGTTCGGAAACGCAAGATTCTACGTCCACGGTCCTGACGAAGAAGGAGAACTTGTTGATTTATCTGAGCAAGCCTCAGCAAGGAATCTGTGCACTGGACAGACCCTTCTAAGTTATACTCCTTAGCGACTTTACAACTCAAACCGAAGTTTGAAAGGGAAGGGATAATCTCCAACTAGGAAGGAGTTCTTACAATAAGAATAATTCACAGAAAGTGAACTCCTTCGAGTTTCTAAGCTATAAATTTGGCAGTGAGCTTAGCTAGAGAAGAAGGGATCTAAAGAACTCTAGAGAGAAGAACTAATGATAATCTATGTAGGCAAGTTCTTCGCTGGAATGATCTTTTAAGTTTGCTAGAGTTGTTCGGAGTTTGAGCGTTTTCCCTTTTGTATCCCGTGCACGGAGCTTGGATTTCTTCTCTATTTATAGTTGTGAGCAGACATATGTCCGTTGGAGAAGACGATGCCACGTATCACAAACTTCCAAAGAAAACGACCATATATTCTAATTGATGCAGCAGGGCAGTTGACACTGTACATGAGAGCAGCTTTAGTTGGTCAGAGCAGGTAAAGCGTTGTCGGCTTCTCATTGGTCGAGGTTTGTGGTAGGTGAGAATGTGTCAGTGGTCAGAGTTGACTATTCCTCAACCTCGTATGATCTTCTGCTGAACTTCGAAATGACTTTTGCGGCTGGGTCATTTTCTGTCGGACACAGTAGACTTAGGACAGTCTCTGTCTTCTTCGTCTGAGTCAGCTGACAAGGATATGGCTTTGGTGGGTCAGCTGATGACTACGAAGGTACTGAGCTTTGCATTATGTTCTTCTGCTGATGACTATCAGCTGATGTGTTGTCTTCTACTGATGGTAAAGATCAGCTACTGACTGAAGAACGCTAGCTCTTACACTGATGACGTGGGGTTCTGGAAAGTAACTTCGACAGAAGATCAATCCAATAATTTACCCCGTACAGGACTTAGACAAAAAGATAATCAATAACAAAAAGTCTAACCTATACATCAGCTAATCTAATCAAGACACTACACTACTGATATCAGCTGGGTTTTGGGATCTTCAATTCCATAGTACTACTATGATTTCCCCCAATATTATTTTAACCACTAGCAGCTGACTACCATCTACTGACTCATAACCCAACAATTTCCCCCTAATTGATGATGCCAAAACCTCTATAAAATATAAAGGAATACTAGACTACTGACTTAGAAAGACTTCAGTAAAAACTGAAACAGTTAACTTCAATAAGTTCAGCAGGTGAGAGATAGGTAAAATCAGAGAAATGGTTATGTGAGTGTGTGCTAGATCACTTCAGTGATCAGTTGTGATAACGAAAACACAACCAAAAGCCGTAAGACAATGAGTAATTATCTGGCTAAAAATAGGAACTGATATATATATATAAGAAGATCATGGTTGACGTCTGAATCTCTGTGTTCGGCTCTTGAAATCAGCAAACTTATCAGCTGGAGGATCCAGACCATAATACTTGTAAATCCTTGCTCTCAATGTCTGGATCTCCTCGAGATCAGCAGGAAGGTCTTCGCTTAGATCGAAATGATATGCAGATGCCTTGATCTCGTCTTCTATTTCCTTCGTGCATAGCACGCTGTGCGTAGTCCTGGGAGGGGGGATGCGTCTGAAAGATGGATCTTTTAAGGGTATCTTCTCTCTTTCCATAATCTGTAGAAGCTGATCTTTGAGCTGTGCAAGCTGATCTTTGAGCTGTGCATTGTATTGATGAATAAATTCATCGAAAAGTTGATCAGCTGGTATCTCAGATGGATAAAAGCCCCACACATAATATCCCTTGATAAATTCTTCTTTGAGTTCCTCCCACTGCTCGTTCAGTTCGGCGGGCACCCATTTGTCTATATGAGGAATAGGAGCCTTCTTGATATAAGGCACTCTAGGCCCTCCTTTCCTGTAGTACTTTGAAGACCTCGGGATCTGCCTCTTCCAGTCTACTACTGGCTCGCTGGCTATCTTATCAGTCAGTTGGATAATCTTAGCCAGGTCATCCAGTCTTTTCTTCTCTCTGAGAGCCGCTGATCTATCATCTCCTCTTCGGAGACTAAGTCCTTTCAGTGTGGCTTCCCAGGTGGCTTTGTCTTCGGCCTCTTGCTCAGGTGTAAGAGTAGGAGTATAATAACTCTGAGCTAAGGGCTGGACTGCAGTAGTGGATGCTTTAGCTAGCTCCTCCTGAGCTTTCTTCTTCTGTTCGTCAACAATCTGCTTAGCCTTTCCTTTGGTGATCTTGCTTATGGTCTTTCTAGGCTTCTTGGCCTTCTTCGCTTCTTCTTCGAGTTGATGCTCATGATCCAGTTGATCTTGCAACTGCTGAGCAACTCTTTTATCATACGCCTCCTGCTCCGCTTTTGTTTTGAATTTAGGCGTCGGGGAAGATGGAGGAGTGGCTTTAGTTGTAATCTCCTTCCCCGGCCTTTGCGGTGGTAGTGGCTGTGGCTCGTCTTCGTTCTCCTGATCGAGAAATCGAGCTATGTCCTCGATATGCTGAGCTGATGAGGCAGTTGCTGGCTCAATCACAGTAGGTTGGACTTGGACATACTCGAAAAGGAGTACTGCAGAACTAGTTCCAGCCTGAATGGTTGAACCTTCCCCTTGGGGTACTGAGCTGGTTCCAGCCTGAATGGCTGAACCTTCCCCCTAATTTCCTTCCTTAATGATTTGGACTTCAGGCTTCTCTCCACCCCGCCTGTTCCGCCTCAATCGGATCATATTTCACGGCTTCTCCTTCCCCCTTTTTGGCATCATCAGTCAGGGAAAGGCGAGTACGGATAGCTGTCACCTCCTTATCCAAATTGAATATGAGATCCTTGATGCGGGTGGCGGTGGATTCGAAGTCTCTGACTAAATCGCAGTAATGCTCCCAGTCCTTCTCCTGATCAACTCTAAAGGTTTTCAATTGAGCGACTGACTCTTGTCGGAGTTTCAACAGAGACTGATCATGAGATTCTGTGATCTCTTTCTGGATGATCTTCAGGGCCTCCGCCTGTTATTTAATGGCTGATTGAAGACTGGAGGTGGCCACTTTGTTCCTTTCATCCATGGTGGCTTTGGACTGCTGCGAGACTCTGAGTCAGCTGCTCAGAGAATGACTTCTGCTGAGATAACAAGAGCTGCTGACTCTGAGCGGCAAAATCCGCCTTCTGAGCTGCAAGGGCTATCTCAATGATCTCCTGAATATTTATCGGTGGAGTAGGAGCTTCTGAGACTTTTTGAGCCCCTGCTGCAAGTTAGTTGACGCTCTCAGTCTGGGCTTTCGTATATTGAGCCCACTTGAGGTGTACATCTTTTGCAAGGAGACGTTTTTTGTCTCCCTGTTACTGGATGGCTTTGTTTACCGACTTGGAGGATACAGAACCGATAGGTTTAATTTGATAACTGTTGGTCCCGAGCCTCTGCTCAAATGTCGCGAGCTGTTGCGCTCGACTTGGCTGCGAGGCAACTTGGGCGTCACCTGATGTGGAAGCAGGTGGTGATCGGCCCTGTTCGCGGGGAGTGGAACCCTCAGCAGATCCTCCCAACTCTGCATCCTTGGGTTGCGCCTGATCCATATCATCATTATTGTCATCATCATGATCAGATGGAGGCGAAGGGGGTGTTGCAGTGCACGAGGAGCGCGAGGCTTAGAAGATAGAGCATCGCCGCCCGCGAGATCCTCGAAGGAAGCAAGATCGCCTAGTTCCCCGAACCCCATAGCCGACCGTAAGTCTTGTTCCTCGGCAAGTAGGGATAGAGCGGCTCGGGTCCTAATTAGATCTTCGAGAATATCCCGGTGAGGAACCTCAGCAACATCTGTGTCCTGGCCCTTATGGCAATATCGACCAGATCCCGGTGTTCAGCGATTTCGGGGATCTGAGCACTTACCTCTCCAGTGGCTCGGAGATGGGTTGAGTGCATGGTCGTCCACTCAGAGGATACTTCCTCAGTCGGTGCGGCAGTGTCCGACTGAGTCTCTGAGGAGCTGATCCGCTGGGCCTTATCTTTCAATGTGGCACCTTCGATGCCTGTGTCCGAGTCAAGTGGTGGCTCCTCCTGAGTGGGTGGAGGGGAGGCGAGTTTAGCTGGTACCTCAGAAGGTCCAGGCTTGTTGAGTCTCTTCCTCTTAGGCGGATCGGAGCGAGGGGGTAAGTCTGAAGTGACTCTTTTCTGATCAGGCGGCCCTCGCCCGATGGATTTCTCAGCAGCGGCTCTTGTCTTGAATTTTATGAGCTTGCTGTCGAAATATCTGGAGTCAGCAAAAGCTGAACTCCTCGAGACTGACTGCTCGATCAGTATGGACATCTTAGTTCCATACAGCAGCTTTCCCACACTTATAAGTCTTCTCTCTCCAGTGGGTGTGGCTGCGAACTTCTGAGCCTGAGCTTTAAGCTCAGCTACGTAGTAGTCAGTCCAATTGACTTTGACTCCATCATCGATTATCATCATCAGCTGGATGCGAGGCTTGGAAAGCTGATCATAAGAACCGGCTGAGCTCATGAGGATGTGTGAGACAATGTAAGCGAGCCCTCGGTATTATGGCAGCAGATAATTCTTGGGCAGAGCCGTCTTGAAGGCAACATCTTTTCTGCCACAGAATTTCTGAACGTATGAGTTGATCTCCTTCTCCTTATATCCGATAGGAGAGACTCCACTGGCCGGAAGATCGAAAGCTAGTTCCAAGGCGTCTCTTATGTTGATGACGTGCTCACTTGCATCCCACGATTGAGGGACAACTGAAGGAATATTAGGGTTTACACTAAGGCTACCTTCCTCCTGGTGTGTTGTCGCGGCTCCGATTGTTGCTCCTGTGTCAGATCTTCTGATCTGTGTCCCGGCCTTTTTCTCCCTCTGGGTGGTCAGAGATCTGAAGAAAATAAATTTATTCTCTCTCTATAAACTCACGCCTATTTCGAAAATAAGAATGAATTCATGTGAGTTTCTGAACTGAATACTAATATATATAGGCTTCAAAAACCTATATAATATTAATATATTTGTAGCCCATTAATTTAATTATAATCCAATGGGCTTCTATTAAATCAGCCCATAATATAATTAATTAATTTATTGGGCTACTAATATTTATCAATTAATTGGCCCGACCAATTAATTCCGAATAAATAACATTATTAAATAATATAAAATACATTAATCCATTAATAATGAATTCTGAGAGATAATAAATTACTAGGCAACTAATTGGGCCAGATCAGGGATCCAATACAAGAAATAAAGCTGGGCCTCCAATTAATTAATTATCCATGATCAGCCCAGAGCAAAATTAATTAATTAACACAGATTCATTCCACTAGAGAATCCGTGCTGACTTACCCCTTTATCCCAATTTGAGCAAGGGCTTGTATTTTAGACTTAATCGATCTCCGTATTTAAGATAGAAATATTCCGTTAATTAATTAAGCTTTACCGATTGCTTAAATTAATTAACATCTTATATTCCTGAGTAGTACCACTCGACCTTATTAACACACCTGAACTTAATCAACCGGTCGGGTTTAGTGTGCTAATCCTTTCGAGTTCCTCAGGGGATATTATCAACCCATTCCTGGGATACGGCTGCAAGATACAGACAACCGGCTGAGCCACAAATAACTACTAACACCCAAGATACGTAGATCCGGTCGCTCATTGGACGTTCACCATAGTAGGTCAAAGTGATAGATAGTCAAATGCACTCAGCTGAAGTCTTACCAAGCTTAAGACTAGCTAAGTCACCGAGCTCTTGGTTTTCCACTAATGTCAGTTAGGAAAACACATCTCACTGTGATCCGTCAATACACCACCATAAGTGTACCAGTAAAGACAAGCAGCTAAGACAAGCCACTTCTTATCTAAACTGCCGACTTAAACCGACAACTTCATCCTTAAGTTGTCTCTATGTGTTACTTGTTTATATCTTGTTAGTTCAACCAATTTGTGTTGTCTTATGTGATACCCGACACACCACACAAATCTAACTATTATACAAGATAAAGGATAACATGTGCAAATATACATATTTATCAGATAGGAGAATAAGATAGTGGTAAGGACAAAAACACATTGTATACAAGCATAAAAGTGCTTCCAGTATACAAAATCCCAACAATTCTCCCACTTATACTAAAGCAAACTTTTAGTATACAATGTGTCAGTTCTAAGTAACTAGTATTTAGCTGCAAATCCTATCTATCACTTCTCTTCTCCCACTTATACAAAAGTTTCTGCAGTCCTAAGTGGGGGGCATCTTTACCAGTCCTAAGCCACGAACATGCTTCTCGTAAGCCGGAATTGGTAAGCTCTTCGTGAATGGATCAGCTATGTTGTCTTCAGTTCCGATCTTTTCTATGAGTACGTCACCTCGATTTATAAATTCTCGTATAATGTGGTACTTCCTGTCTATGTGTTTAGACGCCTTGTGAGATCTAGGTTCCTTAGAATTTGCCACTGCACCCGCATTATCACAATAAATTGTGATTGCCTTAGGCAAATTCTCGAACTATATCAAGATCTTGGAGAAAATTCTTGAGCCGATTGCCTCTTTCGGGGCTTCAAGCGCCTACATACTCTGCTTCCATGGTTGAGTCCGCAATGCATTTACGCTTTGCACTCCTCCATGAAATGGCTCCCACCTCCCAAGGTAAACACATAGCCCGAGGTCGACTTCTTCTCGTCTCTATCGGCACGGAAATCCGAGTCCGTATAACCCAAAGGCACAAGATCGTCCGATTGGTAAACAATTCTATAATCTCTAGTCCGTTTAAGGTACTTGAGAATATTTTTCACCGCAGATCCAGTGCTCTTGTCCGAGATTAGGCCGATATCTTGAGACCATGCCTACAGCATATGAGATATCTGGTCTCGTACAAAGCATTGCATACATGAGACTACCGACAGCAGAAGCATATGGTATTAGTCTCATACTTTCTATCTCTTCAGGCGTTTTAGGGCACTGATTCTTGGATAGAAAAATGCCATGTCTGAAAGGTACTGAACCTCTCTTGGCATTTTGCATGCTAAAACGAGTAATAACAGTATCAATGTAGGATGCTTGTGATAAGCTTAACATCCTTTTCTTGTGATCTCGAATAACCTTGATCCCAAGGATGTAAGCAGCTTCACCTAAGTCCTTCATTTGAAACTGCTCGGATAACCATTTCTTTACGTCTGATAACACTTCAACATTGTTGCAAATGAGAAGGATGTCATCTACGTAAAGTGCAAGAAACACCACTGCTCCATTAACACAGATGCGGTATACGCACACCTCGTTCGGACAGGATACAAATCCATAGGATTTGACTACCTCGTCAAAACGTTGGTGCCATAACCGGGAAGCTTGCTTAAGTCCATAAATAGACTTCTTAAGCTTCCAGACTAGATGCTCTTCGCCCTCTTTCACATAACCATCTGGTTGTTTCATATAGATGTCTCTACCTTCTTCAAGGTGCCCATTTAAAAATGCGGTCTTGACATCCATTTGCCAGATTTCTAGGTTCATGTGAGCTGCTATGGCAAGGAGAATTCTAATGGACTTGATCATTGCTACAGGCGAGAAGGTCTCTTCATAATCGATACCTTCTTTTTGGGTAAAACCCTTCACCACTAGCCTGGCCTTAAATGCTATGATCTCTCCATTCGAACCCCTTTTTCTTTTGTATACCCACTTACTACTAATGGCTTTGCAGCCCTCAGGTAGTTCAGTGATCTCGTATACATCCATATCAGTTATGGACTTCAATTCTGAGTCCATGGCGATTCTCCAAGAATTTGCATCTACATCTCCCATTCGCTTCGTTGTAAGTCCAGGGGATCGACGGTGTCTTGTTCATCTGCAGGAGATGGTCAAAAGTCTCCCCAGTGAACATATACCGATCAGGTGTAAATATCACCCTCCCACTACGTCGAACAGTGTCAGGAGTTGTGTTAATAGATTGTGCAGTTGCTCGTGGAGCTCTATCTTGCACAACTGGCTCTGTGAGTGGGTCTCGATCACCTCGTAGTTCCTCAAGGATGATCTCAACTCGAGACTTATGATTATTAATATAATCCTCTTCTAAGAACTGAGCGTTGGTATTAACCACGATCTTCTGTTCTTTAGTATCATAAAAATAACCACCCTTCGTTTCCTTTGGATATCCTATGAACAGCATAACCTCAGAACGTGAATCCAACTTGTCGGCCTGTTTAATCAAGACATAAGCAGGACACCCCCAAATCTTTATGTGGTGCATACTGGGCTTATGCCCGCTCCACAATTCGACTGGAGTTATGTTAACCGACTTGGATGGCACACGGTTCAGCAAATATGCTGCAGTCTCTAGGGCATATCCCCAAAAGGAAAGTGGCAAAGTTACATAACTCATCATGGACCGAACCATATCTAGGAGAGTTCAGTTCCTTCTCTCTGACACACCATTCTGCTGAGGCGTGCCTGGTGCTGTCAGTTGGGATGTAATCCCACATTCTGTTAAGTAGTCCTTAAACTCGTTGGATAGGTATTCCCCACCACGATCGGATCGTAGTGTTTTGATTTCTTTACCTAGCTTCTTCTCCACTTCTGCCTTGAATTCCTTAAAGGTTTCAAAGCTATCCGACTTGTGGTGAAGAAGGTAAACATATCCATACCTCGAGTAATCGTCAGTAAATGTGACGAAGTACTCATACCCTCCACGAGCTTGTGTAGACATAGGTCCACACAAGTCAGAATGTATCAAACTTAATACTTCTGTGGCTCTATAGCCCTTTGCCTTAAAAGGCTTAGTCACCATCTTACCTTCCAAGCAGGATTCGCAAGTTGGATATGGTTCAACTTGGAGAGACTCCAATGATCCATATTTAACCAACCTTTGGATCCTATTTAGATTGATGTGACCTAGTCTTAAGTGCCACAGATAAGTTTGATTTACCTTAGAAGATTCTTTCCTCTTCTTAGGATTTAATGATGAGGAAGCAACATTAACAGATGTACATGGATTAGACGTAATAGTATATAGAGATCCATTTAAAATCCCATTGCAGATAAGATCTTTCCCTTTTGAAATCGAAATTTGATCATCAAAAATAGATCTATAACTATCCACAATAAAAAGTTTTGAAACAGAAATAATATTTCGCCTAAACTCAGGCACCAATAAAACATCTCTTAATACTAAAATAGAGTCTAAAATAGGTAAATGTAAATCTCCTAAGGCAACAGCTGGAACTCGCGATCCATTGCCCATGGAAACCACCACCTCGCCATCAGCCAGAACCCTTTTCTGCAGAAACCCCTGCAAGGTGTAACAAACATGATCAGTTGCTCCGGAATCTACTACCCATTCATGGGTAGATAAGGAAACAAGCACAGTTTCAGTTACTAAGGCGATGCGTGTACCTTTCTGTTTTGCCTTGAAGTCAGGACATTCAGATTTCCAATGTCCAACCTTACCACACTTGAAACACTTCCCCTTAGGTTTTTGAATCCCTGCAGTGGGTGCTAGCTTCATGCTCCCACTACTCTTCTTGACGTTTGTAGCCTTCTTGCCCTTTTTCTGGAACCTACCTTTAAGAGGGTTCCTTGAGCTGCTAGTAGTGTTCAAGACTTGGGTTCCTTTACCTTTAGTCTGACCCATGATCCCTTCTGCAGTAATTAACTCACTCAAAAGTTCATTCAGAGTGTAGTCTTTTCTTGACATTACTACATTTAGGCGAAAATTCTCATATGACTTAGGTAGTGAATGCAGAATGACGTCTATCTTGATGCCAAGATCCAAGACACCACCAACTTTAGCAAGCCAATCTAGCAGCTCGATCATATGTAAAACATGATCCTGCATGGATGCACCTTCAGTCATCTTGCAGGTAGTAACCTGCCTCAGAAGATGAAATCTCTGAGATCTGTCGGTCTCACCGAACTTTTCAGCCATGGAATCCCATATCACTCCCGCATGAGGCGTGTTTTCATACTGTGAAGCAAGAGAATCAACCATGGTGGATAGAATAACAGAACGAGTCTTGTCATTATCTTCTATCCACTTTTCAGATTCCCTTATCCGCTCCTCGTCGCCTCCAGTTCGGGGAGTTCGGGGTTGGGGTACCGAGAACATACAAGATCTTCTCATTTTGAAACATTAGTGTAAGGTTTCTCCTCCACTCTTTAAAATTGTCAACACCCTTTGAGGGTCGGCTCATAAGACCATTAACAACAGCTTGAACAGACATATCTGAAAAATAAAGTAAAATAAAGCACGTAAGGAAAAATTATTTGCACATAATTCGTAATTAACGATCATTGTAACCTTTTGAAAAACAATGGCGTTAAAAACCTCGAACCGCTCTAGAAATTCCACTAGCAAGCCACGCAGGTGGACGTTTACTAGCGTAACCCTAAACCAAGCTATTTACCTAGCTCTTTAATTCCAATCCACGTCTAGGTTCTTAAGACGAATGAAATTAATAGTTCGATATACTGGACCATGTCACTATTAAAACGCGGGAAGGGATTTCGAGGGAAGTGAATTGTACCTGCGGTGACATCTAAGCATTGACCATTAATTTGACCAAATAGAATCAAATTCTTGAAATTGACATACTTACTCGAACCATGCCGCATTCAATTTGATCTAATTAGCCATCCTATTTAATTATTATCTTCTAGAGTACTCGTGTTTACTAGGCACGCAAGCCACGCAGGTGGACGTTTACGGCTTCGCTCCCACTACTCAATAATAATCAAATATTGTTTTGGAAAACTCATCTCACAAAACTGGTAGCTCAAAAATGCAAGCAAGCCACGCAGGTAGACGTTTACTTACATAATCTTACTACTTTCGTGTAGAGTCCAATTAATGGAGGTCCGATTAAGTGTTTAATATCCAAATTAATGGAATGTAATTAAACATTTAATTTTAAAGTTGCTTAGTCTGTTTGTTCAAAAGGTTTGTAACGAATCATGCAATCACACATAATTCCTAAAGCATGCAATTTCTAAACGCACATAATAAAACGTGCTCGCGAAAAATAAAACATGCTTTAATAAAGACATAAATCCTATTTACATGCTTTTCTAAGCGCAATTAATCATATAATTGCATGCTAAAGCATAATTAAAAATAAATACGCAAATAGGAAATATAAAAACGTTATCGGGCTTTTAAAAACACGTAATTCCTAACTATTACATATCCCGATCATGATACAGATCTTCGAAATCTTCGAATCTGAAAACTGCTCCGAAAACTACCGTCGCCACGTCGGCATGGGTTTGCCAGGTGGCGCCACGTGGCGCACACGTGGATGCCGACTACACTAGGGCCGACGTAGCGGCCACGTCATCGCCACGTCATCATCGTCTTCTTCGGCGAGAAGTCGCCGCCGCCGACGCTCCGAGGCCACGCCCTGCTGCGCCGTCGGCCCGGGAGGGTCTGCCGCGGCCTCCCACCCCTCTCCGTCCGGCGCGTCGCCGGAAAACGAGGCCGGGAGCGCGCGTAGCCGCGCGTTACTGCGCTGTCGGCTGCGCGCCGCGGCAGCAGCCCGCCTCCCTCCGCCTCGTCGATCGTCCCCGCCCCTTCCGGACGTCTCATAGACGTCGGGGCTATGAAGAACAGACCACTGGAGCCGCCACCGCGGCTGTTTTTCGCGCGATAAATCGCGCCTCCGCCCCCGCCGCCTTCGCCGCCCGAATTCTCCCTTTCCGAACCGCGATTCGATCAATTGAAAGAGGGGAAATGATGTTGGAACACTCACGACCACCGGGTAATGGATTCCGGCCGAGATTAGTTCCTCAATTTCCTGAATTTCAAACGATTCGCCGGAATGAATTCATGGTGAGCAGCAAATTCAGACGTCGATTTCGATCGCATCCGAGATCGGATGATCCCTAGCGACCAATCGACGTGAAGCTCGTAAGACGAGGATTCCAGCGGTTCAAGCCGATCGTCGATCCGACGTCGGACGCGTCGGGAATCTCCGCCGCAAGATGCGGCGGAACCCTAGATAAACTAGGGTTTTTGCTGCGAAAATCTAATTTTCGTCGTCTCGTATTCCGTGCCTCCCGGACCAATTACAGTACAATTAAAATACAATCACATAGCATATTGATCCTATCAACTACTCGTGGATTTTCTCACGAGAAAAACGATACAACGGGGTCAAAACAGTGGCTCGCAGGCCGCCCCAAACACGAAATAAGCCCGATAACGACGAAATAAAAAAAAACGATTAAACAACAATCAGAGCCTAAACCTGGTATCAGGTTTACAGTAAGGCTACCTTCCTCCTGGTGTGTTGTCGCGGCTCCGATTGTTGCTCCTGTGTCAGATCTTCTGATCTGTGTCCCGGTCTTTTTCTCCCTCTGGGTGGTCAGAGATCTGAAGAAAATAAATTTATTCTCTCTCTATAAACTCACGCCTATTTCAAAATAAGAATGAATTCATGTGAGTTTCTGAACCGAATACTAATATATATAGGCTTCAAAAATCTATATAATATTAATATATTTGTAGCCCATTAATTTAATTATAATCCAATGGGCTTCTATTAAATCGACCCATAATATAATTAATTAATTTATTGGGCTACTAATATTTATCAATTAATTGGCCCACCAATTAATTCCGAATAAATAACATTATTAAATAATGTAAAATACATTAATCCATTAATAATGAATTCTGAGAGATAATAAATTACTAGGCAACTAATTGGGCCAGATCAGGGATCCAATACAAGAAATAAAGCTGGGCCTCCAATTAATTAATTATCCATGATCGGCCTGAGCAAAATTAATTAATTAACAGCATTCATTCCACTAGAGAATCCGTCTTGACTTACCCCTTTATCCCAATTTGAGCAAGGGCTTGTATTTTAGACTTAATCGATCTCCGTATTTAAGATAGAAATATTCGTTAATTAATTAAGCTTCTTGATCGCTTAAATTAATTAACATCTTATATTCCTCGAGTAGTACCACTCGACCTTATTAACACACCTGAACTTAATCAACCGGCCGGGTTTAGTGTGTTAATCCTTTCGAGTTCCTCGGGGGATATTATCAACCCATTCCTGGGATACGGCCGCAAGATACGGCACAACCGGCTGAGCCACAAATGACTACTAACACCCAAGATACGTAGATCCTGGTCGCTCATTGGACGTTCACCATAGTAGGTCAAAGTGATAGATAGCCAAATGCACTCGATGAAGTCTTACCAAGCTTAAGACTAGCTAAGTCACCGAGATCTTGGTTTTCCACTAATGTCGGTTAGGAAAACACATCTCACCGTGATCCGTCAATACACCACCTTAAGTATACCCGGTAAAGACAAGCGGCTAAGACAAGCCACTTCTTATCTAAAGCTGCGGCTTAAACCGACAACTTCATCCTTAAGTTGTCTCGACGTGTTACTTGTTTATATCTTGTTAGTTCAACCAATTTGTGTTGTCTTCTGTGATACCCGACACACCACACAAATCTAACTATTATACAAGATAAAGGATAACATGTGCAAATATACATATTTATCAGATAGGAGAATAAGATAGTGGTAAGGACAAAAACACATTGTATACAAGCATAAAAGTGCTTCCAGTATACAAAATCCCAACAATTCTCCCACTTATACTAAAGCAAACTTTTAGTATACAATGTGTCAGTTCTAAGTAACTAGTATTTAGCTGCAAATCCTATCTATCACTTCTCTTCTCCCACTTATACAAAAGTTTATGTAGTCCTAAGTGGGGGGCATCTTTACCAGTCCTAAGCCACGAACATGCTTCTCGTAAGCCGGAATTGGTAAGCTCTTCGTGAATGGATCAGCTATGTTGTCTTCAGTTCCGATCTTTTCTATGAGTACGTCACCTCGATTTACGAATTCTCGTATAATGTGGTACTTCATGTCTATGTGTTTAGACGCCTTGTGAGATCTAGGTTCCTTAGAATTTGCCACTGCACCCGCATTATCACAATAAATTGTGATTGCCTTAGGCAAATTCTGAACTATATCAAGATCTTGGAGAAAATTCATGAGCCAGATTGCCTCTTTCGAGGCTTCTGAAGCAGCTACATACTCTGCTTCCATGGTTGAGTCCGCAATGCATTTTCGCTTTGCACTCCTCCAAGAAAAGGGCTCCCCCTCCCAAGGTAAACACATAGCCCGAGGTCGACTTCTTCTCGTCTCTATCAGCCTGGAAATCCGAGTCTGTATAACCCAAAGGCACAAGACTGTCTGATTGGTAAACAATTCTATAATCTCTAGTCCGTTTAAGGTACTTGAGAATATTTTTCACCGTGACCCGAGTGCTCTTGTCCGAGATTAGGCCGATATCTTGAGACCATGCCTACAGCATATGAGATATCCGGTCTCGTACAAAGCATTGCATACATGAGACTACCGACGACGGAAGCATATGGTATTAGTCTCATACTTTCTATCTCTTCGGGCGTTTTAGGGCACTCGATTCTTGGATAGAAAAATGCCATGTCTGAAAGGTACTGAACCTCTCTTGGCATTTTGCATGCTAAAACGAGTAATAACAGTATCAATGTAGGATGCTTGTGATAAGCTTAACATCCTTTTCTTGCGATCTCGAATAACCTTGATCCCAAGGATGTAAGCGGCTTCACCTAAGTCCTTCATTTGAAAGCTGCTCGGATAACCATTTCTTTACGTCGATAACACTTCAACATTGTTGCAAATGAGAAGGATGTCATCTACGTAAAGTGCAAGAAACACCCATTGCTCCATTAACACGGATGCGGTATACGCACACCTCGTTCGGACGAGATACAAATCCATAGGATTTGACTACCTCGTCAAAACGTTGGTGCCATAACCGGGAAGCTTGCTTAAGTCCATAAATAGACTTCTTAAGCTTCCAGACTAGATGCTCTTCGCCCTCTTTCACATAACCATCTGGTTGTTTCATATAGATGTCTCTACCTTCTTCAAGGTGCCCATTTAAAAATGCGGTCTTGACATCCATTTGCCAGATTTCTAGGTTCATGTGAGCTGCTATGGCAAGGAGAATTCTAATGGACTTGATCATTGCTACAGGCGAGAAGGTCTCTTCATAATCGATACCTTCTTTCTGGGTAAAACCCTTCGCCACTAGCCTGGCCTTAAATGCTATGATCTCTCCATTCGAACCCCTTTTTCTTTTGTATACCCACTTACTACCAATGGCTTTGCAGCCCTCAGGTAGTTCAGTGATCTCGAATTTTTGAAATATAGTCACGTTTCTGCAGCCGAAAATGATGTCGTCCACGTAGATTTGCTTCAGTAGGATGTCATCTACTGACTTTATGTTGAATAGGGTGCGATCTATTGTCCCCTTCTGAAATCCTTTCTGAAGTAGAAAGTCTGATTGGGTATCGTACCAAGCCCTGGGTGCTTGTTTTAACCCATACAGAGCTTCTGAAGTCTGTACACTTGATGTCCTTGCTGAAAGCCGGGCGGCTGTTCCACGTAAACTTCTTCCTTCAGTACGCCATTCAGAAAAGCTGACTTTACATCCATCTGATATACTTTGAATCCTTGATGCGTTGCGTAAGCTAGGAATAGACGAATGGCTTCCAATCTAGCAACTGTTTCATAAAAGTCAATTCCCTCTACTTGACAATATCCCTTGGCAACTAGTCGAGCTTTATTTCTGACAATGACGTTGTTTTCATCACGCTTGTTTTTGAAGACCCACTTAGTGCCAATCACGTGCTGATGTCTAGGTCTGTCAACAAGCTCCCAAACTTCATTTCTGACGAACTGGTTTAGCTCTTCTTGCATAGCGATGATCCAGTCAGGATCATTGAGTGCGTCCTCTATTGACTGAGGTTCTTCTTTAGACAAGAAACAAGAATAGAGTAAGTTTTCTCCTTGACTTAATCTAGATCTTGTCCTTATGGTTGCTGATGGATCTCCAATGATAAGATCTGAAGAATGAGCGTCAAGCCATGATCGTCTGAGTCTGGCTTCTTCTTCTGATACTAATTCTGCACAGTCAGTAGGTGTGTTAGGAATTTCAGTTGTACTATTTTGTGACTGCAACAGTTCAGTAAGAAGGTTAGGATCGACTGAGTTTCCAGGTTCAGGGGCATTTTGCTCAGGAACATTAGTCGTTCCCCCTGAGTTTATATTCTCAGTAGAGGTCTCCAGATACCACGGGGTCTTCCTCATCGACCGTTGTTACCTGTTGTTGATCCTGTTCAGTAGAATTAACCAGGTCAGCTACATCGCCTATTGGCTGAGTCTGAATTTCTTCATCGTCTGACTCATCATCCCAACAATGCTGGATCTTTTCAGCTTTATCAGTTAGTGCGAGATCTTGTAGGTTGCTGCTGACATCTTCAGTATTTGTCTCTGTAGTTTTTCTGTTGCCAGTAACAAACTCATCAAAAATAATATAAGGGCTTTACTCTACGCAAATGGTCCGATAGTTAAAGATTCTGAAGGATTTACTGACTCGAGAGTATCCTAAGAATACTCCTTGATCAGATTTGCTATCAAAGACCCTCAACTTATCTTTCCCATTATTATGGATAAAGCAAGGACAACCAAAAATATGAAAATGAGAAATAGAAAGAATTCTCCCTTTCCATAATTCGTAGGGTGTCTTCATGTGTTGCTGTGTAAGTAATGAGCGATTCTGAGTATAGCAGGCGGTGTCAGTAGCATCAGCCCAAAACTTTGAGGGTAGTCCAGAGTCTGTTAGGAGCGTTCTTGCTGCTTATTTGAGTGTTATGTTCTTACGTTCAGCAAGTCCGTTCTGCTGAGGGGTGCGAACTGTTGATGTCTCGTGCTGAATTCCCTCTTTATCGCAGTACTCTTTAACTACTGACTTGAGAAATTCTGTTCCTCTGTCTGAGCGAATTCTTTGTCTCTTTATGTCCTTTTCCACACCGAGTTTCTTCAGCAGAATGGGTAGCTCAGTTTGGACATCAGATTTGATGGCAATGAAGATAACCCAAGTATATCTCGAGTAGTCGTCAATAACGACGAGGGCATACTTTTTGCCTCTTATAGTCACTGGAGAGACTGACCCGAATAAGTCCATGTGTAGCAGCTGAAGGATTCCATCAGTGGAAGGGGAATGAATAGGTGGATTGCTTTTCTTTGTCTGCTTTCCCTTCAGGCATGCTTCACATTTTCTGTCTTTGATAAATGATTCGTTGGGCAGTCCTCTGACTTTGGAGTTCTTGGCTAGCTTATTCATAGTCTTGAAGTTCGGGTGGCTGAGTCTCTTATGCCTTAGCCATCCTGCCTTGTCACTTGATTTCATCTGTGCGAGTAAGCAGGCCTCAGGTTCTGCGGTTTTCCAGTTTGCAACGTAGATATTCTTTCTCCGCGATCCTGATAACACTGTTTTCCCTGTAGATTTATCAACAATATCATAGAAACCAGCGTCAAAGATAACTCTGTTTAGATTGTCACAGAATTGACTGACAGAAAGGAGATTATGTTTCAACATATGTTACTCTTGGAACTGAAGCAGTCCCATTGTTCAGCGTTCCATATCCCCTTGTGTAGCCGTTTGAGTTGTCACCAAACTCAATTCTGGGACCATCTTCTTGTACGTAGTTGGTCAGCAGGCTCTTTTGGTATGTCATGTGTCTCGAGCAGCCGCTGTCCACTATCCAAGGGTCCTTATGCACCTGCAAGACAGAAGCATTTTTAGGTACCCTTTGGTTCAGTTGGGTCCTTACATGTTAGTGGGTGATTTCGGAACCCAGATCTTCCTAGGAACCTTAGAAGTCTGAGACTTCTTCTTCTGAACCTTGTCAGCTTTCTCCACAGGACTTGGAGATACTGACTTTCGGATGATTTTGGGTTCAGGAGCTTTCTTCTTCTGAGGCTTTGCTCTCCTCCTGACCCTGGGCTCATAGTAGTACGAATAGGGGTGCAAAACGGTAGGCGGTTAATACCGTTACCGAACCGAAACCGGCGGTTAACGGTAACCGATTAACCGTTTTTCGGTTAACAGTAGCGGTTGTGGTTAATGGTTATGAGATACAAACGGTTAACGGTAAACCGTTCGGTTAATCGGTTAAAGTCGATTAACCGCTTTTTAATAATTAATTTCAGAAATTATAAATATATTTATATATTATTATACTAATATAAATATATTATATATTAAATTATTAATACAGAAATAATAATATAATATATTAACACTTATTGTTAATTGAATTCGCAGCCTGCATATATTAATACAGAAATAATAACATATTAATACAGAAATAATAATATAATATATCAATTCTGAATATATTAACAACCGTTTAACCGTTCGGTAATAACCGAACGGTTAATAGGTTAACCGACTACAAAACGGTGACAATAACGGTTACCGATTTTCACTATTTTTCGGTAACGGTTAACCGAAAAACGATAACGGTTAACCGTTACCGAACCGTTTTGCACCCCTAAGTACGAACCATATTGAGTCGGGTGCTCATACAGTGGTTCATTGTACTGTTCCGCCCACCTGACCTTCTTGGTTCCCCCTGAGTTTGATCGTGGTGTCCTGGGGCTGGAACCTTTGGTCAGCTGCTTCTTTTTGCTCGGCTGAGGTGCAACTATCTTCTGTTTATTCTTCGCCTGAGGTGTTGTGTCAGTAGCTTGCACCTTTCCTCTGACGAACCTATCAGCCAGCATTTCTGAGCTCTTTGAAGTGGAAGCTTCGTGAGTATAGCCAAGTCCTTCTTTCAGGACAGTTGGCCTTTGCGCTCTAAGCATACTTTCCAGCTTCTCCTTAGCTCCCAGGTATTGTTCAGTCATCAGTCCTCGCCAGACCTCATCACTTCTTCTAAGTGAGTCATAATATTTTTTCACGTCTGCGAGCTTCTAACTAAGTCGGGCTATTTCAGTCTCTTTCTCAAAATTGTCCTTAGTCAGAACTGAAATCTGAGTCTCTTGAAGTTGAGACTTAGTCATAAGAGATTCAATCTCTTCCTTGAGTCTCGCAACTAGATTCTCCGAATCGGTAGAGACCGACAATCGGAAGAAAGTCTCGATTCTCGGCCTTTACTGTTCCGGTTCACGAATAGTTACTGCTTTGAACTCTCTGCTCAGTGAATGCTGCTCCTCTAGTAGATCGTCGTAGCTTGTACCACATCTAGAGGCTCATCTGTGAACGAGCACGTGTCGTGTGTGCTGTGTGAAGAAGAGGTTATATTAAGTTTAGAGTTTACCTTAGCCTCTTCTCCGGCCATTAGACAGTATTCAGCCGTTTCTTCAGGAACCGTCTCTCCGATCTCAACTGCGACGAATGCAGCTTCGTCCTCAAAAGAATACATAAATGTATCCTCCTCGATTGAGTTATCGGATATCTCTCCGGCTATGTAGGCCTGCCTTATTCGGGCAAATTTTTCACGTCTGGCCTGCCGTTCTGCTCGTTGAGCAGCTGAGAGTTCGGGACAGTCGTACTGATAATGTCCCTCCTTCTTGCAGTTATAACAGACAGATGATCTGCTGCTTTTTCCAGCTGAGTCTTTTGATGGACTTGCAGCAGGTTCTGAGTTCCTGCAATTAGTAGAAGGTTTAGATTCTTCCCTTTTCTGATAATCTTTCTTACCTGAGGGAGAATCTCTGTTGTATTTCCTCAGCTTTCTGACTCTCTCCTTTTCCCTCTGATATTTGAGATGGTCAGGGCCTGAAGTCTCAAAGGACTTTGCTTCTGTTGTGGCCACTGCCTTGCTGGAGGAATTAGGTTTGACTCTAGTTTTGCTGACTGTTGCTTTGAAAGCATGGTCAATCTGAGTGTCAGCTGGAGCACTGAAACATCTTTGGGGTAGACTGTGCTCAAATTCCTCTCGTTTTTAATTACGAAAAGATAACATCGGGAGTTAGAGCATTAAGATCAGAGCGTCGTAAGTAAGTAGCAAAAGGAAGCCACTTCTGTCGAGGTAGAGCTCTCAAGATCTTGGTGCTCATCTCTTTGTTGGGGAACATTCTCCCCAGCCCGTTGATCACATTGACTTGGTTTGTGAATCTGACACTTAGCTCATCAATGGTTTCACTGGGCTCCATTGCAAAGGCGTCGAACTTTTGTAGCTCTAATTCGAGCTTGTTTTCCTTGATCTGCGGGGTTCCTTGGCTCAGTACAACTAGGGCATCCGAAAGTTCTTTCGCCGTTTTGCAGTCTTGCACCCTCCCGAGGCGAGAATCACTGAGCGTAGTCAGTATTGCATTTTGCGCAACTCGGTCGAGGTTGTGCAGCTTTTTCTCTTCTGGTGTGAATGCTGATTTTTTCTTTGGGCATCTAAGCAAATTGTACGCTGTCGATCTTAGCACCTGTACGCAATGCGATAAAATAGTAAATAACACAAGCAATTTAACGTGGTTCGGATACGCAAGATCCTACGTCCACGGTCCTGATGAAATAGGAGAACTTGTTGATTTATCTGAGCAAGCCTCAGCAAGGAATCTGTGCACTGGACAGACCCTTCTAAATTATAGTCCTTAGCGACTTTACAGCTCAAACCGAAGTTTGAAAGGGAAGGGATAATCTCCAACTAGGAAGGAGTTCTTACAATAAGAACAATTCACAGAAAGTGAACTCCTTCGAGTTTCTAAGCTATAAATTTGGCAGTGAGCTTAGCTAGAGAAGAAGGGATCTAAAGAACTCTAGAGAGAAGAACTAAAGATAATCTATGTAGGCAAGTTCTTCACTGGAATGATCTTTTAAGTTTGCTAGAGTTGTTCGGAGTTTGAGCGTTTTCCCTTTTGTATCCCGTGCGTGGAGCTCGGATTTCTTCTCTATTTATAGTTGTGAGTAGGGCTATGTCTGTTGGAGAAGACGATGCCACGTGTCACAAACTTCCAAAGAAAACGGCCATATATTCGAATTGATGCAGCAGGGCAGTTGACACTGAACATGAGAGCAGCTTTAGTTGGTCAGAGCAGGTAAAGCGTTGTCGGCTTCTCATTGGTCGAGGTTTGTGGTAGGTGAGAATGTGTCAGTGGTCAGAGTTGACTATTCCTCAACCTCGTATGATCTTCTGCTGAACTTCGAAATGACTTTTGCGGCTGGGTCGTTTTCTGTCGGACACAGTAGACTTAGGACAGTCTCTGTCTTCTTCGTCTGAGTCAGCTAACAAGGATATGACTTTGGTGGGTTAGCTGATGACTGCGAAGGTACTGAGCTTTGCATTATGTTCTTCTGCTGATGACTATCAGCTGATGTGTTGTCTTCTACGAAGGTAAAGATCGGCCTACGGCGAAGAACGCTAGCTCTTACACCGATGACGTGGGGTTCAAGGAATGTAACTTCGACAAGATCAATCCAATAATTTATCCCGTATAGGACTTAAGCAAAAGATAATCAATAACAAAAGTACTAACCTATAACATCGGCTAATCTAATCAAGACACTACACTTACCGATATCAATTGGGTTTTGTGATCTTCAATTCCATAGTACTACTATGATTTCCCCAATATTATTTTAACCACTAGCAAATGCTACTATCTATCGACTCATAACCCAACAAAGATAGATTTCGCAACGCGGCTGCAATCGCTGCAATCAATTTTGTGCTCAAGGTATGTAGTTCTGTGCTGCTGGGAAATTTGTTTCTTTCTTTGACTGGTTGTTGGTCTTCAAAAATATTATTTGTTGATGTGTACTTCGCCTGTTTCTACTTTCTTAATGGTCTAGGATGAAGAAACTGGTTGTTGGTATTAGCATAGAGGAAGAGATTTTAAAGTTCCTCTTGTTGATTACCTTCAAGAAGAACGTCTGATCGAGCTCAGGTGTATGGCGAGGTTGCTTTAGATTTTCTGTACTGCATGTTCTTTCATTATCTTTGGAATGTTGTTCGAATTGTCGCATTTCTCCAATTTGTTTTTTCTTTTTCCTTTCCTATTTTCGATACTTGAGTTGAGATGCTCCGGTTAAGATTATTCTTAAGTTGAGAGACTTTTTTTTTTTATTCATGGAACTCGCAGCCGCTATTTTTTTATTTTTTTATTTTTTTGGTTCATGGAACCCGCAGCCGCTATTTTTTTTATTTTTTTATTTTTTTGATTCATGAAACCCGCAGCCGCTACCTTCGGTGCGCACTGGGTAAACCACGCTCCTTGTGCAGTAGCCTGCAAACCAAACAGGAGGGTTCAACCACCCTTTAGGGTGACAGGCAAATCACATAGCGGTCTTGGTGGGAATTGAACCCAGGACCTATCGGTTCCGAGCCACCGACCTTAATCGCTACGCCATCCCATGGGGACCGTGAGAGACTTATTTTATTTCTTAGGGGATATGTGAAGGACTTGTTAATTTGGGCTGCACTGCTACTTCTAAGTCTTTTATTTGTGGTTGGTTTAGCAGTAAAACATGGTGGTATATGTTGGTTGGGATTGGTTTTCTTTTTCTTTGTTCTGTATAGTATAAAGTAGTAACTGTAAAGCTACTACGCCCCATCCATTCAGTGATTTTGTAACACATAGTAATCATATAATGCTCTTTATAATTTCTTTCACTTCTCACTTTCCTTTCATTCTTCTCAATGTTTGAAAATTGTTAATTTGTCTCTTGTAGCAGGTCGTTTGGGACAAGTATCCAACTTGCTTCTTAAAACTAAGGCTGCTGATCCTACAGGAGATGGCAGTAAAGAATCTAACTTGAAACAAAGACCTAGAGCATTCTGTTTTCAAAGAAATTTGTACTGATAATGAGTGTATCGGTGAGGCGTTGCACCGAGAAAGCCACAAAAGTGTTGTATGTAGAAACTGACATACCTGGAGATGTGGTCTTACACTGGGGTGTTTGCAGAGATGAAGGTAAAAACTGGGAAGTCCCTGCAGTCTGCAGAGCCATATCCTCCGAGACAATCAAATTCAAGAATAAGGCTTTGCAGACTCGGTTGCAGGTATATCAAATAGTTAAATCTTTTCTGTTATGGTAATTTATCTGAATTTTAACTTCAGCTTTATTGTATACTTAGCCAGTTAATGCTATCTGAATCCATCATTTCATATCAATTTGATTATCCAGTTAAAAACTTGAGGCTTATACGATGGTAAGTTCCAGATGTGGCATCTGTACTGGGTTCCTTCCTTCCCTTGTTTTTTGCTGCTGTAAAATACCAGACCTACTAAAATCTTGTGTTCTTTCGGAAAGTTGTATCTCAAACAAAGTACCACAAAACTCCTGGAAACGGCCGGATACTTGGCTATCATAATATTTAATACTGTGGAAAACTAAATATTTGCCGTATTGCTATGATTCTTTGAAGACCTGGAAAAAAGTACAGTTTATTCTTAACCACGGGAGCACATAATACAAGCAATTGGCAAGAAAGAGCTTTTTTCGCTTTGAAATCAGTAGTTTTTGCTTAATAATCTTCTTTAATGAAATTTTTGGGTAATTTGTTCCTGATTTCTTTCAGAAAATAATTTAAATGAATCTAAGTTTATCTCTTTCCAAATCCTAATGAAGACTAACTTGGTTTACTGAAGGGTGCTCATAAAGATGCTCATAAAGAATCATCAATCGAAATTGATCGATAGATTTCTCAAAACAAACGAAAAGGAAACGAAAGATGAAACATAAATCATGGATCAATTAAGCCCTCTCGGGAACTTTCTTAAAGAGGAACCTCATGTAAATACCATGGAATAAGGTTTGATCTTGATCCTATTCCATTCCAAAAATGGAAAGTTCGACACAATTAGGAATTTTCTTTTTGGAAATTGGATGCAGTTACTAATTCATGATCTGGCATATACATAATGAAAACTTCATTCTCGATTCTACGAGAATTTTTATGAAAGCCTTTCATTTGCTTCTTTTCGATGGAAGTTTGATTTTCCCAGAATGTATCTTAATTTTTGGCCTAATTCTTCTTCTGATGATTGATTCGACATCTGATAAAAAAGATATACCTTGGTTATATTTCATCTATTCAACAAATTTAGTAATGAGCATAATGGCTCTATTGTTCCGATGGGGAGAACAACCTATGATTAGCTTTTTAGGAAATTTCCAAACGAACAATTTCAATGAAATATTTCAATTTCTTATTTTACTATGTTCAACTCTATGTATTCCTCTATCCGTAGAGTACATTGAATGTACAGAAATGGCTATAACAGAGTTTCTCTTATTCGTATTAACAACTACTCTAGGAGGAATATTTTTATGTGGTGCTAACGATTTACTAACTATTTTTGTAACTCCAGAATGTTTCAGTTTATGCTCCTACCTATTATATGGATATACCAAGAAAGATGTACGGTCTGATGAGGCTACTATGAAATATTTACTCATGGGTGGGGCAAGCTCTTCTATTATGGTTCATGGTTTATCCTGGTTATATGGGTTATCTGGGGGAGAGATCGAGCTTCAAGAAATAGTGAATGATCTTATCAATACACAAATGTATAACTCCCCGGGAATTTCAATCGCGCTCATATTCATCACTGTAGGAATTGGTTTCAAGCTTTCCTCAGCCCCTTCTCATCAATGGATTCCTGACGTATACGAAGAAGTGCAGTTCGTTCGAGAAATTCCTACCTCACTATCTCTGAGATGTCTGGATTTTTCAAAACTCCATGGACATGCAAAAGAGAAATGTTATCCCCAGCTGGAACCAAGACGAGAACTTTTACTTGTTCAAATAACAATTAAGGTGAAGCGGGGGTTAGAGACGGCCAATCTCTTTATGATAAACAAATCTATTTTGCAAGTTCGTTATTACGGGTTGTTCCGACAAAGGATCGGACTAATGCGCATACAATACTTGAATTCTCGATGTAGATTCTACATAGTTGGTTCTCATCCTTCATAGACTACGAGTATAATAGGAGCATCCGTAGACAAAAATAGTTAAAAAATTAATTTAAAAATTAGATTAATTGGTCCCTAAAATTATTATTAGTTAATTTTTTAATTATAATTTTTTTCGTTACCGAAAATTTTATTTGATTTTGAAAAAGATTATAATTTTAAAAAATATATTTAAAAAAAAGTTCAAATTTAATTTAAAAATTGAATGAATTGATCTATGAAACTTTTATTTTGTAAGTACTCTCATAACTAAGAGTTGACTAACTTAAAATTTAAGCAAATAATCAATTTATCCAAACTATCAAATAGTGGGGACCAATAAACCAAAAAGAATAAAAAAATATGGATTAATTTATCTAAATTAGCAAACATTGAGTAGAGCATTTGTGCCAATTTGCTCAATAGATTATCATCATTAAACTAATGGGATAAGAGCAATAAAATCTCCAAGTTACATATTTCTTGCGACACACTCCAACGTCAACACACCCTCCGTGGCTTATGGCTTTTGAATTTGGTTCCCACCTAATACTAATACTCAATTAAACATTTAAGTTTGGTTTATGAATATTATAATAATGCCGTTCGTTATTACCAAGCCATCTACACGTCATTGCTAAATTTAGTTTTATCTTAAAATATTTCCAAAAATGCTAATTTTAAGTACGGATCTAATTTCACTAGTGTCATTAAGTATTAATTTTATAATATATTTTATCCGTCTCATTATAAGCGTCATTCTTTTCTAATTAGATTGTCCTAATTAAAAGTGTCATCTATAAATAAAATAAAATAAAACTAATGTACGAATAAATGAATTAGCCAGTTAAATATATAAATAGCAAAACACAATTTTCTTGATCTTTGTGTCAGTTGTTCAGGAACAAGGTTTATCCAATTTTAATACAAGGCTTCTATTTATCACAAAAATAATAGTAATAGTAATGAATGATAAATAATGTGGGCTTCTATGTGAAATTAATAATAGAGGATATAAATATAAATTTGATATTCTATCATTATTATTTTTTATACGATAAGGGAATAATGGACAACATATATTAAAAAAAAAAAAATCTGAGTGTACAGTTAAAACTCGATAAAATAATAATTGCATTAAACGATTATTTTTTCTGATTCCAAAATTATTGTTTTAAAGATGTTTAACTGTATCTCGATTGATAGATCGGAAATTCAAAATCATACATTTAAAAGATTAAGATTTAATTAAAAAAATAAAAATTGGGAGGCGGTGATTAAACTTGTTTAAATGGGCAAGAGAGAGAGACAGTGGTGTTGTGTGTTCCCCCAACAACTGCTTCATATTTTTATGGGTTTGTTTTCAACAATACAAATCCAATCAGATAAAGACATCTTCTGGAATCTGGACTGCTTCATTCGTCCCACAAACGATGCCGTATAAGGTTTCCATAAACAAATTTAATCAATATAATTTATTAGTAATATTCGCACTTAGTTTTTACATAATCCACAATTTACACATTTTGGCGGATTCATAATTTAGCGTTGGTCAAGTCAAAATCGATAATTTAGAGATGCAAATCTTCAATTTATGAGAGAGAAAACTATGCAATTCTGGAGAGAGAAATATGTAAATCTTGAATGGATAAAATAAGGAATTTTTGAAAAATAGAAATTAAATATAAGACAACTATATAGCTTGCCATTTGTCTTCCATAAGCGATCTAACTCAATACTAAAATCAACAATTTATAGTTAACCATTATTATTATTATTATACTATAATAATTGAGGATTAATTTAATAATGCAGTTCTGGTTCACACCTTTCGCCAGTCCACATGATCTGCTTAACTGCTAATGAACAGCAAAGCATTTCTAATAGTCCGATATATATTTTTCTCTCTCTATTCCTAAATCTAATCCAACTCGATTTATAAAAGTGTCGCGTTTGATTTCGATATTACAACGTTTAAAAATAAATTGATCTTTATATTTTATTTTTCTATTTGAGTTGAGCATAACTACAATAATTATTTTAAATTAAAAGTATAATCGACTTAATTTTTAGTTCGATTCGGTCGATCAGTAAATCAACCTTAACCGAATCTTAAATTGTAACGTATTCAATGTCGGAAATTTAAGGTTTTCGTTAGGGTAGATGCGACGGGTTTATTTGAAGGCATTTATATGGAATTTATTTTATTTCACTCTCACACACATAATTGGTCTAATTTATTTCCTTCCCCTCGGAATTTACTAAAGCCACTCCTCTAATTTTGTATATGACAACTCTACCCCTAACTCCCTAAGTATTTCCGCTGCTTCGCCTTGTCAGTTCGCGAGCTTGCTTAGGGGCTATTTCGTCATTTCAGTAATCTGCTTTCAGTGGAGGCTTTTTTCCCACAGCACGGAAAACACAGATTACTCACTCGCACAGAGTTTTTCTAGAGAGAGAAACAAAAGCACGTTAATTTGAACTCAAATCCTCTCTCTCAGAAAACTCTATCATCTTTGCTCAAATTATACCCACTGTAGTGTTTCAAAACTTATTCCTCTTTCTCTCCTCTACCTATACCCAGGGAATAATTATACCTATAAACAGGCATTGTTGAAAATTAATAAGGGAAATTTTCGGAAAATTGATGCGCGGTGCGAAGAGGAAATAGATCAGTGATGGCGGAGGTTTACGGCGACGGAAGTGATGGCCTGGCTGTGGAGAGCGGCAATGCGCAGGCTTCGACGCCGCTAACCGTGTCGGCGTCGTTCAAGGAGGGAGGCAAGGGTTCGTCGCGGCGGAGGGCGTCGGTGCGGCCGAGTCTCGATGCTGATGAGTTTCTAAACCTGCTCCATGGTTCGGATCCGGTGAAGCTGGAGCTCAATCGACTGGAGAATGAAGTCAGAGGTGAGTCTCTCCAGCTGGATCCACTAGATCCTCGTTCTGATTTGGTGTAAAACGGTATTGTTTGGGTGCGCCATTTCTAATGGGGGTTATATTTGTGTTTCAAATTTAGAAATAATTATGTTCAAATCTAAGCACTTTACAGAATCATGTCTTAGGCTATTTAACGATTTTTTTTACTAATTGAGCACTATGAATACTCTCATAGTCTTTGAGATATAAATCGACATTTTAGCGTTGATTGATGTTTTGCAGATAAGGATAGGGAATTGGGGGAAGCACACTCTCAGATCAAGGCTCTGAAGTTGTCCGAGAGACTTCGTGAAAAAGCTGTTGAAGAGGTATTTCTTGCTTTTTTTGACTTATGTTTGATGAAGTACTATGTCTTATTATCTGTAGTTTTACTTTCACCCCGGAAAGTGACGATCGATTTTTCTTTTGTGTCTGTGGTAGAAGGGGGTAGATTTCGGTAAGGGATTGGAAACAATAGAGTTTTATCATAGTAATTTACCTATTGACAATGTTGGGAATGTGACCACTTGACTCCGTTAACCTTCCTTATGGGAATGTTTGGGTTCTCGGTCTCTGCTAGTGGCCTCACCTGGTCATTTTGTTCTCAGCCTTGTGTAGATTTTTTTTCTTTTTTTTTTTTGGTGTGGAAGAAACTAGGAAGAGTTCTGCATTCGTGCATTGAAACTAGGAAGGGAGGGTTGCCCAAGTTTCATGGCTATAAAAACATAGGAAGAAGGACATAAGTTTATTACCCTTTTCTCCAATTTTGACTGTTGTCGAATGTGGCTACTCTCCTATAATGAGGATTTGCTTGTGATTTGTTTGGTAGGATTCGTAGACTCTCTTGAGTTTGGTCTAATGCCAATAGATGATTGCAGGAGCTAGGCATGTAAAGTGTTTGAGATTGGCCTGTCCCTAATCAAAACACGCGATAATCTGGCACTGAAAATTCTTGTGGTCTTATAGTTATAAAATATTTGGACCACATTTATTTGATGAATAATGTATTTCATATGATGGAAGTAATAAGTAGTTTTGCTATCTGGTTTAGACAAATATCAGCTCTAAACTAGGTTTTTAACCCATTTGGCTATACTCTGACTTTCACATATAATGTTGTATTATGTGGTCAAACTATTTATAGTAGTACATTTTATTTCCTTTTACCATACTTCTTTCTTTTTTTTTTCATTATTACCATTTCCTTGGTTTTCTTTTTATTCAAGCACCTAGATCAACTTGTCTGAAATCCGAGTTTCTTTATTTTGCTTTAGCTAACTGATGAATTGGGAAAGGTAGATGAGAAGCTCAAGTTAACAGAATCTCTTCTGGAAAGCAAGGTATGAAGTCTATTTTTTCTCTTTCTCCCTGTTATTCCTGGGTTTTGTATTCGTGATTACATCTTTAGTTCAACTTTTTTTTTTGTTTGTGGGCAGAATCTTGAAATTAAGAGGATTAATGATGAAAAGAAGGCTTCCATGGCTGCTCAGTTTGCAGCAGAAGCCACTCTTCGGAGAGTTCATGCTGCTCAGAAGGATGATGATATGCCTCCAATTGAAGCAATTCTGGCTCCATTGGAGGCTGAGCTCAAGCTTGCTCGGCAGGAGGTCTGTGTCTTAAGGCTTTTGTCGTTTAGTTGAGGAAGTATTGTCATTTTTGGGCATTACTGAAATAGCCTTTCCTTTTCCTTCCAGATTTCAAAGCTGCAGGATGATAACAAAGCACTGGACCGCCTCACAAAATCAAAAGAGGCTGCTTTACTTGAAGCAGAGAGAACTGTGCAGGTAGCAATGGCAAAAGCTTCTATGGTTGATGACCTCCAAAACAAGAACCAAGAATTGATGAAGCAGATAGAAATTTGCCAGGTTTGACTATTCTCTTCGCCACCAGTTAACATTCTTGAACTTTTCCCCCCAACATAAGATTATATATGTTTTATCAGGAAGAAAATAAGATATTGGACAAAATGCATCGGCAAAAAGTTGCTGAGGTTGAAAAACTTACCCAAACTGTACGGGAACTTGAAGAGGCTGTGCTTGCTGGTGGTGCAGCAGCCAATGCTGTACGCGACTATCAGCGAAAAGTTCAGGAGATGAATGTAATCTTCCATCATACACTTCATCTTGTCCAAAGCTTTTATTACATATACAAAACTATTTTGTTATTTGCTTAGCCAAAGTAAGTGGAATACTTTTATTTCCAGGAAGAAAGAAAAACTCTTGATCGGGAGCTAGCTCGTGCGAAGGTAACAGCTAATAGGGTAGCAACTGTAGTAGCTAATGAGTGGAAAGATGCTAATGATAAAGTAATGCCTGTCAAACAATGGTTAGAAGAACGACGGTTCTTGCAGGTACTTATACATATTCTTTCTGTTGTCAGATGTTCTGTGTAATGAAGTGAAAGTAGGGTTATCTTGCTACTTAGAGAAAGTTATCAACTTAACCATTCTCTATCTTCTTAGGGAGAGATGCAGCAACTCAAGGACAAGTTAGCCATCACCGAGAGGGCTGCAAGATCTGAAGCCCAATTGAAAGTAAATGGCTTACTTAATTTGCGGTTACTAAATTAGAATTCTTAATTAAAATATCATGAATCTGAAATAAACTTTCTTTATTTCATCCAGGAAAAATATCAGCTACGTCTGAGAGTCCTTGAAGAGACTTTAAGATCACCAAACACAGCAACTCGTGGTTCATCGGATGGAAGAAGCTCAAGTAATGGTCCTTCACGACGCCAGTCATTGGGTGGAGCTGAAAACATTTCCAAATTGACATCCAATGGTTTCTTACCCAAGAGATCACCATCCTTCCAGTTGAGATCTTCTGGTAGCAGTACAGTTTTGAAGCATGCAAAAGGGACATCAAAGTCCTTCGATGGTGGTTCAAGATCTTTGGACAGGACTAAAGTTATCTTAAATGGATTAGGACCAAACTTTAAGCAAAGCCAGTCCTGTGATGGAACTAAGGAAACAGAGACGCAAATTAGTACATGGAAATCAACTCAAGATGAAAAACCCAGTGGCCTACAAGTTACAGAAACAGAGGATACTGTGCCGGGGTTGCTGTACGATATGTTGCAAAAAGAGGTAATTGCCTTGAGGAGAGCTGGTCACGAGAAGGATCAGAGCCTCAAAGACAAGGATGATGCAATTGAGGTTGGTTTCTCTCCTATTCTTAGATCCAATCTTGCTAATGTCTTAATGCTAAAGGTATTTTTGTCCTTTCCACTATCAGATGTTAGCAAAGAAGGTAGAAACTTTGACTAAAGCAATGGAAGTTGAGGCCAAAAAGATGAGAAGGGAGGTGGCTGCTATGGAGAAGGAGGTGGCTGCAATGCGGGTGGATAAGGAACACGAAAATAAGGCCAAAAGGTTAGGGAATTCGAAGGGCTCGGTAAACAGTTCTCATATGATTCCTGGAAGGTATCTTCTCGTTCTACAAAGTGGTTTCTTCTTAACTCTTAAGGGCTGATTAGGTCCCCTGCCCCCTCGCTCCTTTATATCATGAGTATAGCGTTATTTTCCCAATAATATTTGCATCATAATTGACATCCCCATAAATATGATAAACTCCTATAAAGAAAAAATAAATATTATAAAGTCTACAATAGAAATCTTCTGAAGTTCTTTGATCTTCCTATTTTTGTGTAGAAACTGCTCAAGACTTTTAGAGATCTATATATCTATGTTGCCGAGTTTCGTGTTTGCTTGGGTTTTATGTTTTTACATTTAGCTTTACATGCATTTGAGGTGGTTAACGTTGCCTTTTTTATTGGACTTCGTAACGCTTATGTAAGGCTATAAATCAACACATATTATCATCTGCAGGACTGTATCCAGAAGCGGGCTGACACGCAGTACACAATAGCTAATAATCCGGTTCGCATCACAAGTGAGGATTTGGTAGTTTCATCCTTCTCATTTTCTAATTTACCCTTTCACCCGTTGTATAATCGTAACAAAGGCTTTTTGGTCGTGGGGAGAGAAGAAAATGATGCAAGGATGACGACATTACGTTGGAAAAAAAACAAATAGTTGCTGTGCTTCTGACTTAGACTACTACTATATATCAGCAAGAATATGAAGACACCAAAGTTGAGCTAACCTTTTGGCAGATGATATATTTGAGTGGCAGTTTTAATATGTTGTATAGGTAGCTTGTTGGCTTATTCGTCCCCCGCCCGTCCTCTCTATTGTTTGCAGTCTATATTTGAAATCTGCAGTTTAGTGTGATTGGTATTTGTCGAGGTTTGTCGATATTCTGTTATCCGATTAAATACCAGATTTTTCCATCTTTCTTGTTCCTTTTCATTGATTCTTGCTCTAGCAGATGTTGGTTGGTGAAGTGAATTTTGCACTTTTTGGACATGCTACGTTATGTTTTCTCTTCTGTCTGCTGATTTGCTTTGATTATTTACTGTCTGAAGATTATTTGTTGCATGAATAATTCAATAGTCTGTATAGTTGAATTCTGGATACATTATCTTACCTAGGTGGGTGTGGGTGGGTTTTGGGGGCGGGCGGTGGGTTTGTTATGTGTATGGGTGGGCGCGGGACGGGTACCCGCGCTGCCGGTACCCGTTTGCGGATACCTGCGTCTGCGGGTAATTGATTTTAATACACATTCTCGTTCCCACATAGAGCGGGTACCCGCATGCGGGTACCCGCGCGGATGCGGTACGGGTACGGGTTTACCCGCAAATATTACTACCTATTTATAATATATTTAAATTCATAAATAAAAATTAAAAAATATCAATAAATAAAATTTTAAAACATAAATAAACGAAGAAACAGGAAAGAGCGGCTGGATGAAACGCTCATCGGACGAAAGAAGTAGTGAAATTGTGGAGTTGGGTCATGGGTAAAGTGTGTGTGTGTGTCGGCGAGTCTGCGAGATTGCGACTGTATGGGTTGCTAATTGCTATTATTTCTAGTAATTTAATTTATTTCTTATTTTCCTTAGTCATACTTCTTGATATAAAATTTAAAAAGAGTCTATAATTACACTTACACACCTAAGAGTTAAGACTAAGAGGCTTAGACCTCATGCAAAAAAAAAATTGTATATTAGTGTGGGTATCCATTCGGGAACGGGTATCTAAAAATAAAATTCGTTCCCGTTCCCGACCCGCTTGAGTTTTTGCGGGTACCTGCATAACGGGTATCCGTACCCATTTTTCCCGACCCGAACGGAAAATACCCGAACGGGACGGGTACGGGTGCGGGAACCCGAATTATTTGCCCACCCCTAGTTATGTGTCCGAGTGGTTTGCTTTTGTCACGTTCATGGCACGTGCTTCAAACCACGAAAATCATTATTAAATGCAAATTCTACATTTAAGATTTTTCTAAATTTATCATATTAATTTAGTATTAATCTATTTTCAAACTTTAGTTTCTTGATTTTTCAGCGTGAGTTATAAAAACAAATTTAAATCTTATACGAAATTAGTACTCCCTCCGTCCCATAGAAAGAGTCTCCTTTTTATAGGACACGGAGTTTTAGGAGAGTTATTTTAGTTGGTAAAGATGTAAGATTCATAAAATTAATAAATTATTTAGAATTGGTTTGTGAGGTAGAGAGGTGAGATTCATGCAAGTAATTAATTGTTTTGAATTGATTTGAGTTGGTAAATGTATAGGGTTCACTTCCTTTCTAGAAAAGGAGGCATTTTCTATGGGACATCCCGAAAAGAAAGGGAGTTATCAATGTCAAATAGGGCAAGCTTAATCTCCTCACGAGTCACACGGCCAATCATTTTTAATCGCAGAATATCCGTGAGTTTCGGCTCTAGCAAGAGGATATTCGGATTAATGTCCTCCGATGTGTGATGCGTTCCAAAAAGTCTTTTATAGAAGTTCATAAAATCTTCGGCAATAATATAGTCGCCGGATAAAGGAAATGGTATTCTTCATGTTATTCCTCTTCATCATGGAGTGAAAAAAGCCGTTACTTTATCACTATTGATAAGATGCTTGTTCCTCGCTTTTTTATAATACGATACGATGAGAAAATATACAGAAATATATTATTCCATTACTGTAATTAATTGATTGATACTCGCATTTAAATTCTAAAATTTATTTAAGGTATGCAAGTTAGTGGCCCATTAATTATTTAACCACTAACAGGCCCAATTCTGTAAATTAAATATGAAGCCCATTTAACTCATATGGGCCTTAGTGGAAGCCCAAATAAATGCTGTATGCTGTTTCGTATCCGTTAATCTTCGTAATCTTAAAGGATTCGTAGTTGTATGGTATTAGGGTTAGGAGTTTGAGTGGTGCCTATAAATTACACTCCAACATAATTCATCATTAATCTCGTTTAATTCCTTCCAAAATTAAAACTAGTTTCTTTCTTCCATCGTCATGGCCGCCGAATCTCTGACGATGACGATCAAGTTTCTGACCAGGTTGAGCATTCAATCCGGTGAGAAAGATTGGGTTCCCGACGAGTACGAGTTTGTGGAGTTGATCAGCTACGATGACAGCGTCGTGTGCAGATGCCGCGACAAGAACACCAGGGAGATGGTGGCGGTGAAGAAGGAGTTTCTACCGGAAGAGGCCGAAATCGACATCGTCAAAACCCTCCCACGCCACCCCTGCATCGTGGAACTGAAGAAGGTGACGGATGACGCCGACAAGGGATTATTCGTAGTAATGGAGTCTATGGACACCGATTTGTACCAATATATGAAATTAACGGAGAAGCCCCTGACGCCGTCTGAAACAAAGGATATAATGCGGCGTATACTTGACGGCGTCAGGTTCCTTCACGAGAACGGAGTGATGCATACGGATCTCGAACCCAGCAACATTCTCGTCAACCACAAGAACAAGTTCGAGGTGAAGATAGGCGACTTCAATTGTTCGGCCCGGTTCGGACCGGGGCAAGAACCGGCGTGCGATCTCCGTGGTACTAGTGGGTACGTGGCGCCGGAAGTGCTTGTTGAGGGATCATGGCCGTACACGTGTGCAGTGGACATGTGGTCGGTTGGATGCGTGATGGTGGAGTTGGTGTGGAAGCAAGAGGCGTTCCCTACAGGGGCATTGTGGGGATCAGATGAGATTGAATGCATACAGGAGAAGCTGCCGTTGATTAGAGACAAGATGGAGGCTGTGAAGGATTCTGCGTTCTTCACACCACTCAGTCCAGCTGGGCTTAACTTGCTCGAGAAGCTTCTGGAGATGGATCCAAACAAGAGGATTACAGCAGCTGAAGCTCTCCTTCATCCTTGGTTTGAAGAAGTTTAATTAGTGTTTATATGTTTCTTCTAGTTTTAGACAATTTTTTTGATTCATGAACTAAAATTTAATGTTTTTTTTTTAATAGAACAATAGAGTAGTAAGTATTTGAATAATTATATGCTTTAATAAACTCAAATTTTCTCAATCACGAACTTGTTAAAATCCGTCTATTGAAAGGTGGATTAATAACTACAGTGCCAAGAGCCCTTCCTTGATGAAGATAGTAGAGGTTATTCACGTCCAGGGGCGGATCCAGGGAATTATATTTTGGGTGGGCTAAACAAGTAAACACTTCGACACAGGGGTGGAACCATGATTCAAGGTTTGGGGCCCCGAAATTTTTTTTTGACCAATATGTCGCAGTAGCCTACGAAAATGGTTTTGAATCAATTTGTGGAATTTGGACTTTATTGCTTTGAGCTTACAAATTAAAAATTAATTTTTATTTTGAATCAATTTTGGGAATTGGTTTTGAAATAGAATCGAAATTGATTTTGAATCAATTTGTTGGATTTGGGCTTTTATTGCTTTGGGATTTTGGGGTTGGGCTGAAGATAATTTGGGCTTTGGACTTTATTTTGGGTGAAATTTGAAATATGTAAAAAAATAAATTTGGGTTGGGTAAATTTAGGCTTACGGGCAGGGGTTGCACTTGGCTGAAGCCCACCCAGACCCCCCCCTGCATCCGCCCCTGTTCACGTCTACAATAGCCATGGAAGTAGTTGAAGACTTCACATGAAATAGAGGTTCAAAAAAAAAATTGAAATCAAGATCGATCAATCGAAAACCTGGTCCATCACCTCGCTAAGTGAGGCTATGATACCATGATGAAATCCAGATCATGGATCATCAATTACAAACAAGCAATAAACGAATTCTATGATCAAACAAGGAAGAACAAACAAAAGAAAACGAGTAAAGATGAATTGGAGAAAAAATAACTTGAATATTCGAAGAAAGATTTAAAGTGTGTAAATTACAAATAAAGTATGTCTTGGCTACTTAAACATAATATGAGATGTGAGAGTTAAGGTATTATCTTAAAATATCTACAATTAATATGTAACTAACTTCAACATAAACCCTTCAACAATTATGATATTGGGAAGGCCAAGCCGCGGAAATACTTAGGGAGTTAGGAGTAGAGGTGTCATAGACATAGTTAGAGGAGTGGCTTTAGCAAATTCCGAGGGGAAGGAAAGAGATCAGACGAATTCTGTGTGTGAGAGAGAAATGTGTTTGTGTGAAATATAATAAATTCCATATAAATGCCTTCAAATAAATCCATCCGCATCTACCCTAACGAAACCTTAAATTTCGTACATTAAATACGTTATAGTTTAAGATTCGGTTAATACTGATTTATTGATCGAACTAAATCGAACTGAAAATTAGGCCGTTTTTAAGAAGTTGTAAGTTTGAAATTAACGCTTCCATTGATCGAGTTGGATTAGATTTAGGGAGAGAGAGAGAAAATGTAAGGGCTATTAGAAATGCTTTGCTGTTCATTAGCAGTTAAGCAGATCATGTGGACTGGCCAAAGGGTGTGAATCAGAACTGCATTATTAAATTAATCCTCAATTATTATAGTATAATAATAATAATGGTTAATTATAAATTGTTGATTTTAGTATTGAGTTAGATCGCTTATGGAAGACAAATGGCAAGTTATCTAGTTGTCTTATATTTCCTTTCTATTTTTCATAAATTCCTTATTTTATCCATTCAAGATTTACATATTTGTCTCTCCAGAATTGCATATTTTTCTCTCATAAATTGCATCCCTAAATTATCGATTTTGTGTAAATTGTGGATTATGTAAAAAGTAACAAGTGTGAATATTACTAATAATTATATTGATTAAATTTGTTTATGGAAACCTTATACGGCGTCGTTTGTGGGACGAATGGAGCAGTCCAGATTCCAGAAGATGTCTTTTTCTGATTGGATTTGTATTGTTGAAAGCAAACCCATAAAAATATGAAGCAGTTGTTGGGGGAACACAACACCACTGTATCTCTCTCTTGCCCATTTAAACAAGTTTAATCACCGCCTCCCAATTTTTATTTTTTTTAATTAAATATTAATCTTTTAAATGTATGATTTTGAATTTTCGCCCTTACAGTTAAACATCTTTAAGATAATAATTTTAAGATCAGAAAAAAAAAATTCGTTTAATGCGATTATTACTTTATCAAATTTTAACTGTAATTATTTCCTTATCGTGTAAAAAAATAATAATGATAGAATATCAAATTTATATTTATATCCTCTATTATTAATTTCACATAGAAGCCCACATTATTTATCATTCATTACTATTACTATTATTTTTGTGATAATTAGAAGCATTGTATTAAAATTGGATAAACCTTACACTTGAACAATGACACAAAGATCAAGAAAATTGTGTTTTGCTTATTTAACTTTTGACTAATTCATTTATGTTCATACATTCCTTTTATTTTATTTTATTTATAGATGACACTTTTAATTAGGACAACCTAATTAGAAAATGATGACGCTTATAATAAGACCGATGAAATATATTATAACATCAATACCTAATGACACTAGTGAAATTAGATCCGTACTTAGAATTAGCATTTTTGGAAATACTTTTAAGGTAAAAGTATGCCTTCCTCCCTAATTCAAAGCATATATCATAATTAAGAAAAACCAAATTTAGCAATGACGCGTAGATAGCTTGGTAATAACGTACGGCATTATTATAATATTCATAAACCAAACTTAAATGTTATTAGAGTATTAGAATTAGGTGGGAACCAAATTCAAAAGCCATAAGCCACGGAGGGTGTGTTGACGTTGGAGTGTGTCGCAAGCTCTGCCACCTCCGCTGCCAGCTCCGCCGCGTCCGTCATCGGCTTTGGTTCAAAATTCTATAAATTCTAAATCAAAATCATTAAACTCCACATTAATCAACATAAATCTTAGTAAAAGAATAAGAATACAACTATTATTCTGACGTAACTTTTGCATAAGCATTTGTAAACACCCTTATAATATAAATAAAAAAAAGCTTCCTATATATGATCTGAAAACTTAATCTATTTATAGTTCCTCAATTCTAAATTCTTTATAGCACTCACGAATATAATTATTATCTTTTTTTTTATGACGAGAAACTCGTAATCATTATTTTTGATGCCCACGGAATAATGTAACGGGGTGGCATACGCACATACATAGTATTTTCAAGATATCGGGCCATCCACCTTCAATACTACACACATAATTATTATTTTATAAGCATAAGCATGAATCATTACCTGCCTGAGAATGAGTAAGCGACGACCAGAAATAATTTTGGGTATCACATGAATCAATATGTGTGGCGTATATATAGCCTAATAATATGGATATAAAATAATAGTGATAGTAATACTCCCTCCGTTTCTTTATTAATGTCTAGTTGAGAATCGGCACGGAGATTAAGGTAGTGGGTGTATTAATGAGTTTAAATTGTATTAATAAATTGGCACGGTTTTCGATGAATGATTGGTGTGAATTTATCTAAATGTTATTAAGGTATAGTTTAAGCATTTGATTTATTTTTTTTATTATTTTTTTATGTTGTAATAAAAGAAATAATCTAAAGTTTTTAAAAAATTAAAAATCAAAATTTTCTACGTTCGGAGCGGAGCGGAATCTGCAAAAAAGTAAACTTTTTGAGAGAGAAAAGTAATAAAAAGAAAATTAGATGGATAATAAATAATGAGGGGCCCACCTCATATTTGATAGTGAATTTTATTGTGCCATTTTAGGAAAGAGGCATTAATAAATGTAAATAAACTAAATTATAAAATGGTAAGGTAGACATCAAATAAAAGTTAAGCGGGGGATATTATATAATCCTAGTGATCTACGTACGCGGAGCCACCTTGGTGCTAAGTGGTGCTATAGCACCTCTGCAATTTTAGAATATCTAAACTTAGTAGTGTAAAAGTAATATCACTAGAGATGATCTAGTGGTTTAGCACCTCCTTTTTAAGTATTATCTAGCTTAGAGGTCCACTGTTCGAAGCTAATTAGAGTAGCAAAGTGTTGTTTGTTTTAATTTGTGTTCCATTTAGCACCCCTCACTTCGAAATCTTGGCTCCGCCACTGTCTACGTTTTAATATGGATAGAAATAACAGGGATAATAATATCTTATATAGCTTAGATATTTCGCTTTTACATTTTTGAAATTTATGACTTCGATATGCGTGGCAATCGGTGTATACATATCTAAATCGTCGTATATTTTACACATAAATTACAGAAAGATTTGGATAAATTTATAGAAAGATTTGGATAACGAATCCTAAAAATGATGTTAAAGATTATTATATTTTTTTAAAAAGTAGACTATATGAAAGAGTAGAAAATCAGATCATATTTATTAGCATAAAAGTTTAGGTGTATCATAATTGTGTCACCATAAAGGGTGTTGATATGTGGCGTTTTTCATTGAAAGTATTGGGGCATACGCCACATATTAACACCCTTATAATATGGTAGCGTAAACAATTGTAGTACACACAAACATCTTTAATTTATTAGAGAGTGTATCCTAAAATAATGATTTGGTAGTTACAAGTATAAAATTACGCTAATAACCATTTTTAATTAAAATAATAAATATATGTGACTTATAAGATTGACCGTTGTCCATTAGGATTTAGTAATTTCAATCGAGGGAACCCTTAACATTATTTTTGGTATGTTAATACATGTATATAATGACATATATATTTTTAATTCAATAAAATCATTAAATTAAAATAATTAACTCAATTTTAACACATATATAATAATAATAAAAATACACATATCATAATCTCATTGATGTTGTAATATTATAGGTTTTTATGAATGATTCATCACAAATAAAGATTCTGTATAATTTATAATTCCTATATTAATCGGATCACACTCTTTCAACTAAAGTATAATTTGATAATTTATTAATGAAAAATTCAAACCGGGTAAGTGGGTTAATTTATAATCTATGCTGCACGGACACTCCGAAAAAGTTCGTCGTACTGTGTCGGACACGGACACGCTCGGACACGCGCCCGACACGGGAAAAACGTGTCCACAAAATTTAAAAAAAAATTTGGACACTTCCCGAACACGGGGATTTTAGTGTCCGACTCTTCCGGACACGGGAATTTAAGTGTCCGACTCTTCCCGACACGGCCACAGACAAAAAAAAATTAGACTCTTAACATGTCAATAAACCGACGGTTTTGAGTTGAATGGTGATGTTGGGATTCTAGAGATTTCAAATCTCACCCTTAATGAGCCGGAAGTGGAAAATAATTTGTTGGATGAAGTACCCTACACCGATTCATAAAACTTGAAAGATTAGACTTTTTATTTAGGTTATTATGAGTTATTATGACTTTTAAGACTAATGTTTATTGTTATCTACGTATTTCAAATTTTTTATGCTATGATTATAAATTATGAGTTATGACTTATGTGTTTTGAGTTGATCATTTTAACAATAGTCAATAAGTCTGATATTGAAAAAATTGACTTAATCATTTTATATATATATATATATATATATATATTAATAATTTAATATTATTTATATCGCCCGTATCGTGTCCTAAATTTTTCAAAAAATGTCGTATCCCTATGTCCGTGTCTGCACCGTGTCCCGTGTCCGTGCAACCTAGTTTATAATGAATCACCACATAAATTAGTGGATCCAACGGAGTGTGGTGGGACCCGAATCATGCAATTACTTCCTCAGTCTTATTAAAGTTGTCAAGTATTTTTTTAGATCGTTTGATTAAAATTTAGAATAAAAATATTTTGGTCGAATTGGTCCTTCAAAATCGTATTTCAAAAATACCCTCTTAATATTTTAATATATTCTAAAAAATTATGTTGACTAACCGTTGACTAACGGAAAAATTAACGGAATACTCAATATGGCCAAAATTTTAAAATTTGGGGACCAATTTGGTCACAAAATTCAAATTGGGGACTAATTTGCAAAAAAAAACTCACATTGGAGACCAATTATGCCAATTTGTCCATTATTAAAACTACACCTTAAATTTAGTAGAGGAAAACCCTATCTACGCCTGTTTTTGGCAACGGACGCTTATTATTCGAGGTAATTTTCGCCATTCCCTTTCCCTCAAATTTCCATTCAATTTCGCCATTTTTGATTTCCATCTGGTGTTCACCAGTTTACTTGTTTTTAGATTAATTCGATATGGCTGGTCCTCTGTTGAACAAAGATGTTGTGGGAGAAATACTCTTGCATCTACCGCTAAAATCCTTCCACAGATTCAGAAGTGATAGCAAATACTATTGTCATCTTATCGATTATCCGTATTTTCGGAAATTGCAAAATACGGACGAAGAGAGTAGAGTACTATTACAATTCAACTCGAGTTGAGGTAAACTCTCAGTTGTGATCCCAGAATTGGTTGAATCGTCAGTTTTGGTCCCTAAGGAATTCATGCATGGCGTTCCTCATAGGGATTTAACGGTTGTCGCGGGACCCGCTAACGGGTTGGTATGCATCTACGACATGTCGTCCAAGCGACCGATCGTCGTATGCAACCCGCGCTTAGGCGAAATCAGGACTCTACCGGAATCTCCTACGCCGTCTTTATGTCAGGGCCACGGCCCTGATTTCGACCGCGGCGTCGGAATTGGCTCTCTGACGGCACACTGCAAGACTACAAAGTCGTGCAGTTGCTGTCGTGCTACCAACACCGCTGCACGCACGCAATGATATATTCAAAGAGGACGAATTCCTGGAGGGAGTTGGTCGGGATCAGTCCCGTCGTTCAGAGACTGTACATCTCAAAGCCCGTTAAGTCGTCGGGAAAAGCTTCACTCGTTCACTGGAGGGCGTTTCAGCCGAGAGAGACCGCATGTCCGAGCAGCTCTCAAGAACTATGTGTTGTCGTTCGACGTGAAGAATGAGATATTTCGTACTCTGCACATGCCGGAATGGGAAAGGTTAAAAAAAATGGGAAGAGCTACGATGTTTGCCAAGGGTGGCTCGTTTGTTCTGTTTATTTCGGGGCGTAACTGGGTGAGGATATACGAGGCGAGGATCCAGGGGAATACAATGCTTTGGCATTTCTCGACGAAAGTTGAAACGTTTGGTGGTGGCGTTATACCGACACCCAAGGCTCTGTGGGGGGATAATTTGGTGGGTATTAAAAGATTTGAATTGATTTTATATAATTATCGTACTCGAGAATTTGTCAAACGTCTCCAGCTTCCCGCCAGCCGCAGCAGGCCCAAACTTGTCGAGTATAAAGGTAGCTCTGTTTCACCTTAGGAATGCCGTGTAGATTTGCTTGGTATTTTTCATTTGTTTTGAATTACTATCAGTTTGAACTTTGTTTCTCTTTTATTTATTTAGGTTTAGCAAGTCATAAGCTCATTAAGGTATTTTTCATTTGTTTGGGAGATCTTTATTTGCATTCCTGCCACTGTTATTCTCCCCCATAAACCAAGAGTAAGAATCAGTTGAAGAAGTCCCTTGGGATGGCGTAGCGGGTGAAGGTGGGTGGCCCGGGACCGATAGGTCATGAGTTCAAATCCCACTGAAATCGCTATGTGTTGTTTGTTACTTATGAATAGCCTTTGTTGTCTGTCACTTATGGTTAGCCTAGGGTGGTTGAACTCTCCTGTGTGGGGCACTTCGGCTGGGGTTACCCTCGTCATCCAAAAAAGAATAAGTTAGAAGAATGTAGCAAATTTCATGGAAAATATTAAAAATGAGAAATCAAATCTAAACCTATGAGGAGAGAGAGGTCAATAACAATTTGTTAAGGAGAACAAAGGAAGAAAAAGACGGCCAGTCCAGCCGATGATTAATAAAGAAAATACAAGATACGTTTGGACAAAGTGTGCAACATTTGATGGGAAAATGGTTTAAGGCATGAGGCGGGTCTGGATCATATGATGCCCACCTCTGATCCGCAAAATTGATATTTTCAATTCGTATCATGTCGTAATAATTATTATCATATTATATATTACTCCCTCTGTCCCAAAATTCTTGTCCGCTATTCCATTTTGGGTTGTCCCAAAATTCTTGTCAACTTTCCTTTTTTAGTAAATTATTACACACAACTTTTTTGTGGGACACACAACTTTATACCAATCTACACACAACTAACAACTTTTCTTAAAAACCGTGCAAAAAGCAAATTGGACAAGAATAATGGGAAGGAGGGAGTACTATATTACTCAATGTCATTATGGCAACGATTTCCAATATATTTATATATATATATTTTTTTTTATTTATCCTTAAATTTCACAAGTTGTGTGGAGGCCCATGTCATTACATATTACTCAGATTGGATAAGAGCTGTGTAAGCATGTTCTTGGGCGGATTTGAGAAAAATTAATCAACTGATCTTGAACCAAACAAATAAAAATAATTTAAATCCGGTATTATCTTCTTTTTTTTCTTTTTTTTCTTTTTTAAAATGGAACTTAAATCAAATATACTCGTCCTAAAAGAGAGAAAATCGATTTTGGTTCTTTAATGTGGTTTATGTCCAATTTTAATCCTTTAAATCTTTGGGAATTTCATGTGGTGCAGCTGAGTGAGCTGGCAAAAATCATCATCCATAGTTGTCCTGAAGATGTGAAAAAAAAAAAGTTCCAAGAGTTCATTTCATTTTTTCGTCCATGTGAAACGATGACAAATACAGTCTAAGTTTGATGACTGATCATTTTGCATAATTTTATTTAATTTGGGGTTTATTATTGAATTGTTATATGGATTTATCAGAAAAGATACCGAAGGAATACGAGTTACGATGAACGAAGAAGGTAAAACCACAATTTTTGGCTAATTATGTATACATTCGGAATTATTTAGTTGTTTGTTCGTTTGGGACATCTTAGTATGTCGAACCACATATGCTTGAAAATAAAACCTAGCAATTTGTTTAAGTTTGCTCCTCAAACAGAATCCAATTTTCCTTAGATGCATGTATTTGCAGTAGGGAAATCAAGAATATATTTGACCAAATGAGAAATTACTTGTCTTTTCTTGCTTGAGTGGATCTCAAATCTCTCTATTTACTACTCCCTCCGCCCCAAAGAATGTGTCTTTTTTTTTTGATACGGTTATTAAGGACAGTTGAAAGTTGTGTAAAGTGATGCATCTCACAAATAAAATATTTGTAATAAATTTTCATTTACAGAAATAAGACGCATTCTATTGGATGAAGAGAGTATTTCTGAATGATTAATTTCATAGGTTTCTTTTTTCCAATACTAGTAGGAGAGCTTTGGAAAGTTGAATATGATAAGGAGTCGAAATTGAAAAGCATTATGGTAAGTGGTAATACATAATGTTACCAGATCTTCCAAACAAAGTTCAAATTAATAGCAATTCAAAACAAATGAAAAATAGCAAGCAAATCTACGGTGAAACAGAACTACCTTTATACTCGAGAAGTTTGGGCTTGGTGCTGCTGGCGCGAAGCTGGAGACGTACGACAAATTCCCGAGTACAATAATTATATAAAATCAATTCCCAGTTTTTAAAACCCACCAAATTATTCCCCCACAAAGCATTGGCCCCGACATAAAGGAGGCGTTGGAGATTCCGGTAGAGTCCTGATTTCGCCTAAGCTGGGGTTGCATACGGCGATCGGTCCCGTGGAAGACCTGTCGTAGATGCATACCAAACCGTTAACGGGTCCCCCGACAACCCTTAAATCCTTATTATCGAAAACACCGCGCATGAACTCCGAAACCGACGATTCAACTCCACGAGCAATGAACTCCGGGAGCAATACTGAGAATTCACCTTGACTCGAATTGTAAAAGTACTCTACTGTCTTCGTCCGTATTTCGCACAAAGTGCAATTTTCGAAAATACGGAGAATCGATAAGATGACAATAGTATTTGCTAACACTTCTCCCACAACATCTTTATTCAACAAAGGACCAGCCATATCGAATTAATCTAAAAACAACTCAACTGATTAAACACGAAATCGAAACGGAAATTTGAGGAAAAGGAAATGGCGAAATTACCTTGTATGATAATAATGTACACTAGGGTTTGCCTCTACTAAATTTGTTTTATAATGCATGTAAATGTAAATATCGAGTCAATTTTTAAATAATGTTATTCAAAATATTATTCTTAAGATAACTCTTTTAAAAATATTTTTCAAATTAATTTTTGACAATGAATCATTATTTCTCCAGATAATCTGACCACATGAAAATAATTTATTTTTTACTTTATTTTCTTATTTTCTTTCTCCACATTTTGCAGTCCCTATTTTCCGACTTGTGCTTTTGTACATGTAGATGTTCAGTGTTGTACACCCAAATGATGGTTTAGCGTATAAATCTCTGGAATCAATACGACTTGGATTTTGGATAGGGTTAATTTGGTGCGGCATCAGTTTTTTTTTACTCTTATTTTTTATATAAATTTTAGCATCCGGTTTTGGTCCTCTAATGTGGTATTGATTTATTTTGGTCCTCTAACTTTATGTTCAATTTTGGTCTTATAACTTTACAAAGTTTACGATTTTGATCATTCGAAAGAAAATTGTCAAACATAAAAAGGCGCGTGAATTTCACATTTGTCGAATGACTAAAATAAGCTATTTAGTAATGTTTGATGACAAAAAAAAAACATTTTTATTATTAAAATGAGTTAAATTTTGGTTCTGCAATATAATTTCTATTTGTTTTTAGGTCTTGTAATTTTAAAAAATTTGTTTTTTTTCCCGAAACTTTATAAAATGTCTTATTTTAATCATGTAGCGAAGAGTGTAGTTCATGTGTCTTTTTTCTCTTTGACGATTTTTATCAAATGACCGACTTGTAAAGTTATAGGACCAAAATTGAACACATTATAAAGTTATAGGATCAAAATCTAACACTGCCACATTAGAGGATCTAAATCAGACACTATATAAAGTCACATAACCAAAATTGGACATTGTCACATTAGAGGACCAAAATCGAATAGAAGTCACATTAGAAAACCAAAATTGATATTTTCTCCATCCTAACCTTCTTTCTATTTTTTTCTCCCTTATGATTGTATTTGTGTAGATTTATTACTTAAGCTAGAAGAATTAATTAGTTAAATATAAAATACATTTGAAGATCCTTTGTTATAGTTTTCTTATTCTGTAAGTAAAACTATCTATAAAGTCGGAAGATCTTATAATTTACTCCCTCCGTCCTATAATTTTTGTTCCATTTTCCTCTTTTTGTTGTCCCATAAATGTTTCATTCCTTAAAAAATTAAAATTGTGTGGCTAAGAATCAACCACAAGTTGAGGGACACACCACTCTACACACAACCAACAACTCTTCTAAAATACGTGTTGGAAAGAGAATGGAATAAGAAAGATGGGATGGAGAGAGTATATAGTGGAGTAATACACTGTAAAATCGAACTTTATAATTTTCGATTGAGGAAAGGTAATCTCACCCCTTTATTTAAGAGATCTAAGGCATCCATCTCAGAATCTTTTCGGTCTAAAGCCCAAATGCCCAAAATCTCTACAGCAATTTATTTATTTATTTTTATATATAACTTGAATTTACGAGTATTTTATATCTTTTTTAATAATTTCACTAAAATATACACAAATATATCTGATAAACACGTCGCCAGCAATTCACACGTCCTGGGCCGTTTTTTACGTTTCTCTCGCTCTCTCGATTGATTCACTTCTCCGATCAAGTGCGAGCGGACATTTCTCCGCATCTCCATCAATGGCGACAATGGAAAGCTTAATCGGCTTAGTGAACAGGATTCAGAGAGCATGCACTGTGTTGGGCGATCACGGCGGCGAAGGCATGTCTCTTTGGGAAGCCCTACCGTCCGTTGCCGTCGTCGGCGGGCAGGTATTTTCTACTCGCTTATTTTGGACGCGCGTTCATGTTTAAATTAGTATTGTATTATTTAATCGTTTGGAAATTGATGTAGAGTTCGGGCAAATCATCGGTTCTCGAGAGCGTCGTGGGAAGAGATTTTCTGCCTCGTGGATCCGGTAAAATACCTATGTTTACTGCTTTTATTTGTGTTGCTGTTTCTTTGATGAAGATTTGCTTGATTCATGTGCCTTGCACCAATTAGCATTATGATTCGTTTCATGTTATAAACAATCATAATATTTGTTGATTTAGTAATATTTTGAGTTGTGGAGCTGAGTGAAGAATCGGAAGGTGAAGCTCTGATGTTACTTAATCCCTAAGTAGGTTAGGTCATTCTACAGAAATTAGGAGTGTTGGAGATTGTGAATTCAATATTATGCGGTGTTTTTTTGGATCAACAGTACATGTTGTTGTAAGAATCTCAGAGGAGTCTGTTTGCACAGTTTCTGATCTATAATTTAATCTGTAAAATCATGGTCTTTTGGCTATTGAATTACTCGTGTTAATCTTCAAAATCTAAATGGAACTATTTTTTTTTTTTTGTCCTAATGAGCTAAGGATCCTATAATGTTAGGTCATAAATGTACTCTAATGCAAAGAATACTGAGATATTAATTATTAATATATGATAAGATTGCATTTTTTGGTTAACTGCTCTGTTATATATGTTTAATTCTTGTGGTTAAGGCATTGTGACGAGGAGGCCTTTGGTGTTACAACTCCATAAAACGAAGGGAGGGGCAGATTATGCAGAGTTTCTACATGCACCAAAGAGGAAGTTTACTGACTTTGGTATGTGCAATTCTGGAAAGCAGAGTTTATGTAGTTTCTGTAGTTTCCGTACAGGGGATTGTATCGCTCCAGTAAATTAAATGCTATGTCTTATTAAAAATAAAGTTATTATCTTTTCACTTTTCTTCTAGTTTCTCTTGCTTTATATGATTTTTTCCTCCTGCTGGATTCTCTTATATTTTGGTAGGCTAGTTGGTATTACTGTTCGGAGAGCTTAGACTGAGGGGCATAAACTTCCCTTACAATGATTGTATGGTTACCTCCATCTCAGAAGCACTTCACCTTTGCAATATTTTCTTGGCTTCCTTATAGGTGTTTGTAATACTACAAGCAACTAGGTATATATCCTACACATATGTCTCTGGGTCAGATATTTTGTAGTGGGGAATCTGGTAACAGATAATCAAATACACAGCACCTCTTTCAATCCCTACATGTGTACAAAGATCTGCTGTTGAGTGTTGATGGAATCATGGCAAGAGGGAATAAAGTAAGAAGTGACGTAGTGGAGAACCACCAAAGGATATGTAAACAAACCATTTGTTGTTATCATATTATGTTTAATATAGCAGTCTTAAGATATAATACTTGGGCAGTTTTTCAGTAAGCTAGTTTTGGATATGATTTCTTTTGCAATTTTAACAGCTATTACTAATACTTGCTCATCTCTGCTGAGATTTGTCATTTTTGGACTGCATAATTCTGTGAATTATTTACTGCCTTATGATTTTTATTCATTAATAGGCATTTTTGGATGTTGCAGCTGCTGTTCGGAGAGAGATATCAGATGAAACAGACCGCATAACAGGGCAGACTAAACAAATTTCCAATAAACCTATCCACTTGAGCATTTATTCACCTAATGGTTTGTCGCCAGTCTTTTCTGTTGTATTATCAGCTTCGCAAAGCTTCGCTAGTCTTGCTTAGTTTAGATATCGTACGACTTCTTGAAGGTTTTATGATTTTCTATATCCTGAATGAAACACTTTCTACTGGAAAATCAGTTACACTGTGAGCTCCACTGCTGAAAAACATATGCATATGATATCATGAATACTTTAAATGATCGATTATTCTTTGCTTAATCAATTTTCAATGAAGCTCAGATATGGGCCATGTTGCTAGTCGCTACAGTTAGAGTTAACATAGTACTTATTAAGTAGATCTGACAGACAATAACTCTTCATGGATGGCTACGACCTACGATCATTTCATATCAACCTTCATTACCAATCCATTTAGTATAGAAACTGGTGAAAGAGCTAAATTTATACATGATTATCTTATTTTTATGTATCACATTACTTTAGGGAAATATTGATTCTTATCCTCTTTCCAATCATCCTCTGAATCTAGATATTGGACAGCTCAAGTTACCCTATACTTCTTGGTAGAATTGAATAAATCACTGAATTTTCTCTGATCGAGATATTTCTATTTTTAGCCTTTCGGTTATTCTGTATGTTATCTGTAATAATTCCTGAAATCATACTTATTGCTTTGATATCTAGAGCATTTGTTCTTCTTTTCTTGCAGTGGTAAATTTAACCCTCATTGATCTTCCAGGATTGACAAAGGTAGCTGTAGGTAAGCGGTTATAGTTTGTATGTATGTATATATGAATGCATGCATCTGTATGTACATAATATGCATGTGTGGTGTATGCATAGCATATGCACGTATGTATGTATAAACAACATTAGGTTCTCTTCTTGTAATCATATGATAAACTGAGTGGGAAAACATTTTCTCTCTCCAGAGGGACAGTCAGAGAATATCGTTCAAGATATAGAAATGATGGTTCGTTCTTATGTTGATAAGGTAAGACTACTAACTCGACATCCATACTTTGAGCAAATAATGTCTTCTTAGCACTTCGGTTTCTATTGCTTACTTTGAATGTTTAAGCTCTTTTATTAGATTAGAAATTTAGAATGACCAAATGTGTCAATCATTGATCATATCTGCAATGTTTTTTTGGGTATCAAAATCTGGGATCTTCTACTGTGAACACCAGAATTTATTTCCTTCTATTTATTCATTTCCTTCTTTCAATGCTTATATTGCAGCCAAATTGCATTATTTTGGCTATCTCTCCTGCTAATCAAGATATTGCAACTTCCGATGCTATAAAGCTTGCAAGAGAAGTTGATCCAACAGGTACTAGTCAATACTTTACTCTCTCTCTCTCTCTCTCTCTCTCTCTCTCTCTCTCTGTTTGCTTATATGTATGTGAATGTGGTGCGCTTGAACAATCATTGAGTGCAAAAAAGTGAATTTGTTCCGTATTTGAATTTCAGGTGAACGGACATTTGGAGTGTTGACTAAACTTGATTTGATGGATAAAGGAACCAATGCACTTGATGTATGAGTTCTCTCTTATTGCTTAGATAGAACCTTCAAATTGGGAAATATTGATTTTAATTATTCCAGAATCGACATTCTTTACCAGTTTCTTCTTGCAACTTAGCTCTTCCATTTATTTAGTTATATGGTCCCTTAGGTACTGGAAGGTAGATCTTACAGGCTTGTGCATCCATGGGTTGGCATAGTGAACCGTTCACAAGCTGATATCAACAAGAACGTTGACATGGTTTCCGCCCGTCAGAAGGAAATTGAATATTTTGAATCCAGCCCAGAGTATGGGCATCTGAGTCATAAAATGGGTGCAGAGTATTTGGCAAAACTACTGTCTCAGGTATTGAAACCCAGAGCTGGAATCTATATGATTATCCCTTTACAGTTATCTTGTTATCTGATCTTTTTATGAATAATAGATTTTGTAACTATGCTACATGTTACTTTGGTGTGCATCAGCATTTGGAGAAGGTCATTAGGCAGCGCATTCCCAGCATTATTGCCCTGATAAATAAGACAATTGATGAGCTGAATGCTGAATTGGATCGTATTGGCAGGCCCATCGGGGTAGATGGAGGGGTAAATACCAACAGCTGAATAAAAATGATATTAGACAAGATGAGGTTAAATGATTCGTTTTTTTAATAACATGTTTACCTTGATTCTCAGGCTCAGCTCTACACAATCCTGGAAATGTGTCGTGCATTTGATCGGATTTTTAAGGAACATCTAGATGGAGGGTAACGCTCATTACCTTTCTTATGTGTGCAAGTGTATACCAAGTTAAGATGTTTATTTGAAACAAATTTTGTTTTAAATATATAATACTTGTGTCAAAATGAAAATAAAAAAGACAGTTTTGTTATACTAATATTCCAAGCAAAACTTTCCTAGTTCTCAGAGCATTGAATTTCAAATTCTGGACGTTAACAAAGTACACCTTTTGTTTTATGCAAATTGACTTGCAGCATCGGATTGTGTGGTCCTTGAATGAGAATTTGATATATGATCGATTGATCGTATATTTAAGATTCCTTTTCTCTGGAAATAAATGTTCCCGAACTGTAATCTCTTAATTTCTTTTCACAGGAGGCCAGGTGGAGATAAGATATATGGTGTTTTCGATCATCAACTACCAGCTGCCCTCAAGAAACTTCCATTTGATCGCCATCTCTCGCAAAGTAATGTTAGGAAAGTCATTTCAGAAGCAGACGGGTATCAGCCTCATTTGATAGCTCCTGAGCAAGGATACAGAAGGTTAATTGATGGATCACTTGTCTATTTCAAAGGGCCTGCTGAAGCTTCAGTTGACGCGGTACCTTCTTTAATATCATCATTTAACTTATAATCAGAATGCATAATACTTGTATGAACCACTTTCGGTACAATGCCTTTTTTCTTCTTAAATCAGTACAACTAAATATCATCGGCCTGATACCTCCTCTTTGTTACCTTACTTGAGTCCATAAGACTATTGTGTTTTCCGATATTGAATTATTTACTCTTTACTAAGGAATTATGCATAATCCAGGATCTTTTTAAAACTAATTATAACTAAAGCTGATTTGCTGATTTTAACCTCGACTTTTATGGTTTCTGCAGGTACATTTCATTCTGAAAGAACTAGTGAGAAAGTCTATTTCTGAAACAAAGGTAAGCTCTTTCTTTCAGAAGATTGTAATCAACTGAGGTTTTCGTATATGGATAATTATACTTGCCTAGAGTAGCCTCTTGCGATATACAGATAGGGACGATAATATGACTCATCTTGTGGATTGTGTAACAAGTGAGACAATAAAATTCAGGCATACGTCTTTCAACAACTCTACCTAGCCCTAATGTTGTAGTTCACATGGTTGTGGATCTTCCTCATTATTTGAAAAGTGATATGTTATATAATTTGCAAAATATGTCTTATTACAAGCAAATTTCAAATAGATTATATTTCCTTCCCTGATGTTTCAATAAATGGGCATGTAGGAACTGAAGCGATTCCCCACACTTCAATCCGACATAGCAGCATCTGCCAATGAATCACTAGAGAGATTTCGCGATGAAAGCCGTAGGACAGTTATACGCCTGGTGGAAATGGAGTCTTCCTATCTGACAGTAGAGTTCTTCAGGAAGCTCAACACAGAACCCGAGAAAAACAATAACTCAAACGCACCAAACGCAGAACGCTACTCCGACAATCATCTCAGGAGAATTGGTATTCCTTCTACTCTTAAACTTCCATGACATTGAGCTATTTCCGTGTGTGTAGGTTTCATTTATTCAACCTCTCTGATGTTAACAAACTTTAGGTTCAACCAATTCTTCAATTAACGATCACCATGTTATTCGATTCTTCTATCAATTTCGTCTCTTCATCCTTGACAACAGGTACAAATGTGACGGCGTATGTTAACATGGTCTGCGATACCATGAAGAACAGTCTCCCCAAGGCCGTTGTTCATTGTCAAGTCCGAGAGGCTAAAAGATCGCTGCTGAATCTATTCTACGCTCAAATCGGAAGGAAGGAGGTACATTTTCTCCAAATCGATTCTTCCAGACTTCAACTTAACTTTGCAAAAGATTGAAGAAAATGTATTTACTGCGTGTAGAAGGAGCAACTGGGTAAAATGTTGGACGAAGATCCATCACTCATGGCGAGAAGGGAAGCTATAGCCAAGAGGCTTCAACTATACAAGTCGGCACGCGATGAAATCGACTCGGTTGCATGGAAGTGATGAAGCTCCTCCCATCATACAACTACTCATTTTTTTCAAGGTACATATCAGATCCACGGTATAATGTTTCGATACGAAATCTGAACCGTCGACCTCTCGTTCACGGGTAATCTACTATTCAGTTAGTCTTTACTTCTTCCTACCGCCTCATTTGATCAGTTTTATACACACAGAATCTTCATATCATTTTTGTATTGCTACGTTTATGAAATGAGGAATCTCGGGAGGTTTCTTGCGAGATTATATTTACACGTCATTAGATGAACTAACCTTAGTTTCTTAGTCCATTTCTAGCTGAAAAGGTCGGAATGATTCCTTTTTTACGAGGAAAATGCACACGGTAAACCTCGTTTCCTGTGTAATCTGCACCGTTCTACCGCACTAGAGAATCATATGTGGAGAACGCACATCTAAAGGCATTTGTGAGATACGGACATGTGACTTTAGGCCAGAAGACAACTACCTACCTAACCGTTCCAATAGGACAAAATCAAACTTAATTGTCTATACCAAAGGAGGTAAAAAAGGGTTCGAAATACTCCCTCCGTCCCATTGAGCTTGTCTCGTTTCTTTTCGGTGTGGTTATTAAGAAGATTTTTGTGTAAATGAATGAGTCTCAAAAGAAAAGTTGGTAGTTGTATATGTCAAAGGAGGTAAAAAGGGTCAAAATATTTCCTCCGTCCCATTGAGCTTGTATCGTAAAAGTGAACAAGATTAATGTAACGAATGAAGTACTAATTACATAAGACTAGAATAACGCAATCAGTATCAAATTTAGAGTAATAGGATGCAAAGGAATTATTAGGAAAGCCAATTATGTAACAAGAAATGAGAGGAATTACACGCTAAATTCGACTCTTCAGCAACTAGACTACTACTACGACTAACCAAGCCACCAATCTGGCCCATGCTAAAATATAAAGTACACAAGTATCATATGCGAATATCACATATACGTATGTACAAATCTGAGATCTTACAAACAACTCATGCATCAGAATCCTGCCTGCTAGCTAAACACAGTTCATGCAACTCATTCAAAATCCACTCCTCCCCAGTATGCCCTCCAAGAACCAAAACCCTCGTACCCCCCACCACACAAGTACTATGCCCCCACGCGAACTTCGGCGGCTGCCCCGGCACGTTAATCGTCCGCCACGTCGGCTTCTCATTCAACGGATCCAACAGGAACAGCTGCGACGGGGAGTGCAGCCCCGCGACCGACCCGCCGAATATAATGATCCGCCCGCACGGCATCGTCAGGGCAACGTGGTCGAGCCTGGGAGGCGGGACCACCGCGTTCTGACCGCCCACGTCGGTCCCACACTCGAGCATCCTCCACTGCGGCCGCTCCTTCTCCATGTCGATGGTGTACGCCTCCCCCGACCGGAGCTGCAGGTGGCCCGTCTTCGCCAACCCGCCGAACATCAGTATCTTCGTCCTCCCGTAAACTGAGAGCGAATGCCCTAGTCTCGAAGGCGGAGTCCACGACGACATGATCTCCTTCCACGCCGGCTTCTCCATGTTTAGATCTAACAAGAACGTGTCGCTTAGTAGAACCCCTGCGTCGGTGCATCCACCCGATACGACTAGCTTCGACCCCTCGAGCGTGCACGAACTATGCCACGATCTCGGCAGAGGCGGAGTTCCACCAGAGACTTCCTTCCACGTTGGCTGCTTAGCATCCAGATCAAGAACAAACACATCATTCAATAACCCTTGGCTCCCACACCCGCCGAAAACCACCAGCCAAGAACCGTTCAAGCACGATAGCGTATGGCCCCAACGCCCCGGAGGAGAACATTTCACACTCACCTTACACCATTCCGGGTGTTCCGCATCGAGGTCAAGCACAAATGTATCATCCATAGGCTGCATATTCACTCCTTCCCCTCCAAACAAAACGAGCCGATTTCCAGCAGCACACGCGCTAAAATTGCAGCGTGAAGGCTCGACCGCACCTCTTACGGTAAACTTATTCCAACATATGGCTTCTAGGGTCGTAAGCTCTCTAGCCAAACGCCCCCACCCTAACTTCTTCGTCAACTCCAACGCGCCCGTAACATCTCTCCCCACGCATTCTGACACACCATTTTCCTAACGTGTTCGTTCTTCGTTAGCAGTCGGATCCTCCTACAAACAGACCCGATCGACGCAACATCCCTTGGTGTCAAACGCGATAAGATGTTCTGAGCTATCACTTCATCAGAGAGTTGAAGGAGCCAGCATACTTCTTGATGTTGGGTATACGGTAGAAATCCATTCACTTGATGATCAAAGTGTTCGAGAAACTTATCACTTTTCCGCTGACTCTCTTTGAACACGGGGTATGATACGTTATTCAAGTCTAGCTTTGCTTCATTAAATATCTGGATTCCTATCACATGTGTGACCAAACCATCATCGCTGTGAATCGGCATGAGTCTTAGGCTGTTGACTAGAGGAGTGCCGTCTTTCCTGAAGTTGAGGATCTCCCCTTGAAACTCAATGCCTTCCTCGAGACATCTTCGGATCTCAGAGACAACAACCGGATCCACTAAAGGGTGTCGTCTCTTGGCGCGTGGATCTCTATGTTGCAGGAAGCGGCTGAGAATCCAATATGGAAGAGATTCTTAGTTAGTCCACGATGATGAGAATTTGTAAGGAAGGTGAATATTCACAATCTTTGGATCAGCTAAACATGATGCATTATGAGTTTTAGCTTATATAAGGTGCTTTTACAATATATTGACATAGCATAGAACACCTCAGAACAGAGAACATGATAATTGATACCATAAACAGTATAAACTAATCAATGATTCTATATGCAAGTAAGATCAAGTTGTCAAATCGACATTTTCACGAGATCTTAGATCAGAAAACCTAATCAACAAAAAGAATCGAACTAATCAACTCGGATTATTACAAAATGAAGTAATTGAAGAAAATTTAGAAGAGACAGAGAGAGGAGATAATCAATCTTCACGAGACAAATAGCTCTTTTAACGAACAAACCAAATCGATAACATCATTGATTTTCTGAAGAAAAAAACACAATTCGATTTAACAAAAACATAACAAAACTACGAAGTTGAAAACGAGAGCCACAAAGGAAATGAAAAACGGAAAATAATCAATTCCAGAACGCGTGATACTTTTTCCTTTTTTAAAGTAAGAAACACAGTCATAGCATCCGACAAAATTCTCAATTCTCCACAAAATAGTTTCCATCTACAGCAACAAAAAGCAAATAAAATGAAGAAAACACAGGAGCAATTGAATTACCAGTTGCGACCAAGGACTTCGTCGACGCGAAATCCAGTGGAGAACTCGAAGACGGTGTTGGCGTAAATGATCGGAAAGTCCGGCTCCATCGCGTCCGACACAACGATAGACGTCGGCAATGCCTCCGGCGAATAGAACAGTCGGTCGGTCGCCGCCGGTAAATCTAACAATCGGTCAGTCGCATGTGAAATTATCTCGCCTCCGCTGTCCTGCTCCATATCATCGGCGTCGTCGCCGCACTTGTGCCGCTTCCGGTACATGAGCTCGCGGTCCTCTTCTTCGATGTATTCCATTTTCATCTCTCTCTCTCCTCCCTCCGTCTCTGTAAGAATTGTATATATGGGTGTTATATATATTCTATTGTTGGTGCTAAGATGAGCGCTAGTCTAGTGTAGATATCTTCCAACTGTGTTATCAGACTGGGCTCGTTTTGTCAGTTAATTACGAAAACACCTCGGAGCTTACGCTCTTAACAAGAAAAAGATTTACCTTTCCCAAAAGAAAATATAAATATATTATACTTGTATTATTTCCTTAAAAAATATTAGGCTCTTAAATACTCATCGTCTTAATGATATTGTCCATTCTCTTATCGACTTTGTTATTAAGAATTATTGTTAGTTGTGTCTAACATTATACGGCTTTTAAATAAAATAAAATTGGACAATATCTTTAAAACAGAGAGAGTAGTATAGTCAGATCTCTAAACTATGGTAAAAAAAAAGGGCCAAACTCTCGAGAGTGTAAAAAAAATTTATAATATTATAATAACTTCACCTAATACCTAATCAAATAATTTAAGGATATACAGTTAAACCTCGATAAAAATAATATTCGATAAAGTAATAATCTCGTTAAGATAATAATTTCTTCCGTCCCGATATGGGTCAGTATACTAAAATAATATTCGATAAAGTAATAACCTCGTTAAACGAATATTTTTTCTCGGTCTCAAGGTTATTACTTTATCGAGATTTAAATATAGTCCTCTTGGGATGGTATAACGGTTAAGGTAGGTAGTTTGTGTCATGAAGGTCATGGGTTCTCAAAATCCACCAAGATCGCTATATGAAATCAATCTTTTTTTTGTATCGGAGGAGAAATTTAGAATTTGTATTCTTCTAAGGATAAAATTATAATTATAAAAAAAGAAGGGTTAATATTGTAAATATTAAAAATACTAGTAATCTAAGAAGTGCGAATACTATGATGATGCTCCAAAGTGATTGTTAATATATTTTTCTTCTTACTTTTGTATTATAAACGGCATTTTTCTTTGTCATTTTCCCACTTTTGCCGTCCATTAACATTAATATTAATATATATAAGTAAGAAGACATGATGTGGGGAAACATAGGATTTGCTGTTTGGCTAATTTTTATTAAATACCAACCAAAATAAATGACTATTTAATTCAGTTGTTTTAAGTATTATTAGTAGTATTAGCAATTTAGTTGTGTTTAGTACTCTTCATTCCATAGATAGTGTCTTGTTTTCCTTTTTTAGTCGTCCCATATTAAATGTCTTGTTTTTTAAAATGACAAACAATATGTGAACCAAAATTAACAAATCAAAAAGTCAAATAATATAAATCATACAATCCAAATTTCTTAATTTTCGTGCTCCAAAGAAAGAAAACAATTTCTATGGGATATAGGAAGTATTATATAAACATGTCATGTACATGAGTATGTGTAGTATCTTTTTAAATTATAAATTTATTCTAAGTTAAGGTAACGCGGAAAAATTGAACCAAAATCTCTTTCTATTATTTATATATATAAATAGTATTTTATAGACGATGTAAAAGATAGTATTTTTGTTTATATAAATGTAATGATAATTTTGATATAACTACAAGTCTAAATATTGACAATTCTTATATGGGGCATTTTTAACTGTAGCCACACAGTGAATATACACACACATATATAGCCCATCACTAAAAAAAAAACCAAATGTAGTCATTTTTTTGTCCTTATACCTAGAAGATGGGGCAAATGAATATAAGCCTCCAATAAAAAAAAATAAAAAAATAAATTGAAAGGGCATCGGCCCTGTGAGAGCCGATGACCCTCATAGTAATTTATTTGAGATATATCACTTTAAATGGGATCGGCCCTCATATGTATACAAATTAGTACTTTTTTTTTTCATTATTTTTTTTTTTTCTTTAAGGGCATCGGCCCTCATATGTATACAAATTTAAAAAAAAATTACTAAGAAGGAGGACCCTCATATATATTCAAATTTTAAAAAAAAAATTACTAAGAAAAAAATAATCGGTGAGGGTCCCGGTTAGAAAAGAAAAAAAAAATGAAGGAGGGCTGACCCTCGGAGAAGAAAGGAAAAAAAAAAAAAAAATGGAGGGAAGACCATCGGCCCTTAGAAAAAAAAACAATAAAAAAATACAAAGGGCGATTGATCCATCGGCCTCCCATACGCCACGGATAAAGACAAAATGACTACTTTTGTATTTTTTTTAAGTTTTAGGCTATCTTTGTATTTTTTTTTTCCATTTTGGCCCCCAGTGGGTATTACCACTTCTTATATTTATACATGTGGGTACACCTAATTCAATTATGAGGATAAAATGTGATGTGATGTTTGTTATGATTGATGGAACTATAGAATGGTATTAGGCACATGATTCATTAAGATTAATTTGTAAGATATTTGGAGCTTGAGTTTGAAACAAACCAATTGAATTGAGTAACTTATTCTCTTAATTTACTCAATTGTTTCCCTTGTCACAAAAAATACATTATGTCCTATTAATAATATCTCATTTTTTAATTAGAGTGTTTCATTACAAATGACTCATTCTAAAAAGGATGAAAAAAATGACAAGAATCAATCATTTAAAAAATTATTAATATACACCACAAAACATCATTTTTTTTAATAATTACGTCAAAAAGAAATGAGACATTACTAGTGGAACTGATATAGAAATTATCTCCTTTCTATGGGGCACAGAGATTAAGAAAATGAAATTTTGTGGTGTATATTATTTGACTTGTTGGCTTATTAATTTTGATTCATATATTGTTTGTCTTTTAAAGAAACAAGACACTTTTTATGGGACGACTCAGAAGAAAAACAATAGTATTAAAAAATTAATTCCTATGGGGTGAATTGGTTTTTTTTTTTTTTTTTATTATTTGAGGAACCCGCACATTAACCTTCCTATGCGCGCGTAACGCAACCTTAGCGCCTTATGTATGAATTGGTTTTTTTTTTTTTTTTTTTTGATAAATAGGTGGGAGGTTGAGGGGTAAAGATGAGATTTCGTATAGAGGAAGTGGGCCCGGATTGGTGAGTGGGTGGACTGAGTAATTCCAAGATTTCCACTGGTTAGGATATTTGTTTGTCGTGTGTTTGGGAGAGAGGAAATAAATATCTTGAGAACCTTACACATGAGATTGTCCACGTCACCTCCCAAGATATTTTTGGTGCTTTTAAATCACCCTTGAGTGGGTCGGTTTGGAAATCACCATTAAATAATCTATACACTCTTGATATTTTTAAAATATCGTTTTTATATTCATATTTTATAACCCTTTTTAAATTTATAATCGCCATTATTTTATGAAATTAGTACACTTATTATAAACTAACAAATGCCTTTTAAGTCAGAGCGATTTGTATGTACCACTGTCGTATACCTTTGTGTGTACCACACCACAAGTGTATTGACATGTGACATTTTTTATTAAATTAAGTGAATCATATTTAACACGTGTTAATATCGCTTTGTAGTGTGAATGCCATAAAAGATATACAAAAGTGATATACACACACTTTTATGTTAGTCACATCGTCTAGTCAGTAGAGTTATGATTACGTAATTGTATTCTATAGATCGAGATGTTTTTTACACGTAGATTAGTGGGAAAGACACATAATAATTAAAGTAATTGTTTATGGGTTTTAATCTTATTAGAGACCGACCATGATCATAATCATGAGCAAATCTCTAATTTAGATCATATAAATCTACAATTTTAAGAATAAAATCCAAAAAACTATAAAGATTATAAGTCGTCAAAATCCCGTAAGTATACAATTTTGTGGGCAGTGGCACCCACACGTACGCTCTCCCTAAAAATCCTTACTTCATGTAACTTATATTTAATATCAATATGATTAATCTAGCACGATTTTTATCTATAGTGTGGTTAGATGTTTCTGTCACGCTCATATATAATTAGCTTATTATCGCGGTACCGCCTATTCGAATAGCAGCAGTGAATTTTTCTCTTAAGAAAAACATTGATAAGGAAATGCAAAACAAAATTATTTCAAAATATCTTTTTGGATTTCTCTTCCTTCTATCTTCAATTTTTCATTAATATTTCAAACTGAAAGTACGAAGTGGGCCAAATTGGAGCATTGCTGCGGGCCGAGGCTAAATGGACCCGGGCCAAGGCCCAATATAAAAGTTTTCACTCCAATGCAAGCATTATTAAACGGCCCAATAAACAATAATAATGGGCCCTCTACTGCATGTATGAATTAATTATATAATAATAAAATCAGTTGCATCTCTAAATAGATTTTGTTCTAGGCAATTATTAAAATACAATTCAGTCCAACTTGGCTTTTATGGAAGTTGAATTTCCTACATTAACTCTCAAATAATTCTCCATGGTCTAAAGTTTGGACTGGGCATTTTTATTTTTTTATTGAGATGTAATAAATAAATTACTTCATCCCGTCTTGTTTGACTTTGTCTTATTTTTTTTATTAAGTTATCCATACTTGATTTCTTCTGTTTCTTAAAACGAAAAATAATTACTACTCAAACTTCTGCTCCCTCCCACCGTCTCATTAGTAGGGTCCCATTTTTTTTTTTGGCATTGTTATCAAGAAGATAGTGCATTGTGATGTGTATTTTTTGAATTTTTAAGTGGTTGATTTTTGTCTATAATTTTATTTTTATTTTTTTAGAATTAAGACACTTCTAATGACACAACTAAAAGAAGGAAATGAGACGAAGGAGTTACCTTTTTTTGTGTGTGGGACCCAATTAAATACACTTCTTAATCTCCGTATTAAAAAGAAAGAAAACAAGTTGGGCGAGATAGAAATAGTATACCATTGCACCATTGGAATTTATAAAATGACGAGATGATGACTCATTTTATAAAATGAATTTTCAATAATTTAGGGATGACATCACTAACCTATCATTTGTAGACTAGTAGGCACTTTGGCGAAGAATTTAAGGAAACTTTAAACGCCTCAACATTATATATATATATATATATATATATATAACCTATAATTTAGTAGTAGTAATTTGTTTTTGAACCATCATATACCTTATATATATCATACCATAAGAATATTAATACGTGATATTTTACATATAAAATGTGGGTCACATTCACTATATGTCAATACATTTATGGTGTAATACACACAACAATATATAAATATAATACATCCAAATCTTTATTTTTTTGAACACAAAGCCGACTTAGATAGAAGTCAATAGTATTATTTTAATGGGATATTTCGATGAATATATCAATTTGACTTTATTTTAGAAGTATTAACAACCTAATGTAACATTATCGTTTATTGAAAAATCCATCTTACGGAATCAAATTTGACTCATAAAATCATTTTTGACTTCATAGCATTAAAGAAAAGCTGCCTTTATTTGACGTAAAAAATTAATCAATCTGAACTCAAACATGTAGTTAAATTAATATTCCTCACTCCTACGAGAGTGAGAAACCCGAGTTTAATCCATCACCCCAACTTAAGAAGAATACTTATAATTTTTTTAAATAAAAGTTAATTTTTTTTCCTACAAATTATAATTCATTTACCAAATAAATAATAAAACCATTTCTTTGTGGTGGACAAAGAATTATGTTGTAGAAAATGCTCATTGCCCACATGCATGCCGGTCAGTTCTCGCCACCCTCATAGATTCAAGTCAAACAATCGAACCATTTAATATTTGAAAATCATTTTGGTCCAAGAAAAAAAGAAAAAAAAAATTCTAGCCCGTTACTATATACATACATATACTAATATAATAATATAATTTTCTTCAGTCAAGAATGACAGATGAAATTTAGAACTCCCTCCATTTATTCTCCAACTCCATCAATAACTCATTAGTCTCTCTCTCTCTCTCTCTCTCTCTTTCTCTCTGTCTCCCTCCCTCCCTCTCTCTCTCTGAGAAAATGAACCAAAATCAAGAAATGGCAGTAGCCCAGATGAGGAGAGCGGTTCATAAGCTCGGTTCTTCCACTGAGGTAATTATTAACTAATAGAATAATATATACATGTAAGCTTGATCATATAAAATTTTATTTTCAAAAAAAATTCAATTTTTTCTCTTGTTTTTTATTTATTTATTAGGGATGTGGAGACATTACTTTGATGAGATTCTTGGTGGCAAGATCATTTGACACGGACAAGGCTGCAAAGATGTTTGTCCAATGGAGGGATTGGAGGGCTTCCTTTGTCCCACTTACTTACATCCCAGAATCAGAAGTTGAAGATGAGTTAAACCAGAAGAAGATTTTCTTGCAGAGGCTTTCGACAAATGGGAATCCTGTTGTTATAGTCAAAGTGCATAGGCATACAGTTAACAAGGATAAACTCCAATTCAAGAGTATGTGTTTGTGTGTGTGTTTTTCATATCAACTTACTTTGATTGATTGTTTCTTGTTAGTTGATTTAGACCCGTTTGTCAGAACTTACCGAAATAACTTATAAGCTCATTCTCGTATGTTTCTTGTTTTCATAAATCGATAATAGTGATTTTTTACTTGAATAAACGTTTATAGCAACATTTATGTTATAAACGATTATTTAAGTTATTTTCTCAAACTAGGCCTTTAACCTTGTGGAGTGATGGATTTCTTGACTTTCTAATATTTAAACAAAATCATGAAAAGTTGAAGGTTTTTGACACTTTGTCCAAATCATGATGGCCCTAACATAGTTAACATAGTTAGGACATGTATATCATGTAGTATTTTTGTATTTTGGTTCTTAAAATTGAAGATAATGATATGATTGATATTTGTATAGTTTCATCATAATAAGGTAATATTTCTCTATCCCGTTTAATGTAACACATTTTTTTTCAGTACGAGAATTAAAAAAGTAGTGTTATATGGTGTAGATTATTTGACTTTTATTAGTCAAATGTGGTTCACACAATCTTTGTCATTTTAGGAAAAGTATCACTATAAAACTCTGTTTCTGATCCGTACTCCTCTGTTTTTGCAGAATTTGTGGTTCATCTGCTGGACAAGACTATTGCAAGGTATAATTAGCTTTGCAGTTCTTGTCAAGTAGATTGGCTTGATCATAAATCTTTGTTACCTTAAATCTAATGATGTAATAACATAGGCCTACTCTATTCATGTGTTTAGTATCCTTAGTTTTAACAATAAGATGTAATGCTCTGATTTCCCTTTGTATCTATTGATTGCAGTTCTTTCAGAGGCAAAGAAATTGGAAATGAAAAGCTGCTTGCTGTTCTTGATCTGCAAAAACTTGCCTATAAAAACATCGACGTTCGCGGATTGATCACGGGTTTTCAGTTCTTGCAAGTAAGGCAAATCTTTCTCGAAAATGTCCCAATAATAATGTTATGTTTCCCGAAATAGAAATATAATAATACTAAAAGTCAGATGGGTCAACATCATTTATACATAAAAGTCAATTTTTTTAATCTCCGTACCCAAAAAAAACAAGACAGTATTATTGAGAGGGAACGAGTATTTACTACTGAAATGATTTGTCACGACTAAATAGGCCGAGCATTCTTGTCCGTGTAGGATTACTACCCGGAGCGCCTAGCCAGGTGTTACCTCCTAAACATGCCGGGATTCTTTGTACGCGTCTGGAGATTGGTTTCGCGTTGCCTTGACAAAGCCACGTTAGAAAAGGTAAGCAATACAAAACATTCTCCAAGTTCAGGGCATTATAAGGTCTGAGAAAACACCTCCGTTCTTTTCAGATTGTGATTGTGTCGAACGAAGAAGAACGGAGGGCTCTGATGAGGGAAGTAGGCGGAGAGGCGTTGCCGGAAGAGTACGGCGGGGGAGCCAAACTCACCCCTATTCAAGATTTTCAACTGAAGGAGATGGAAGAGAAGTTAGCTTGAGATCATTGCACTGCACTAGTTGTATTGTATGGTGCAAAATACAAAACAAAACCTTACAATTGATATATGTAATGTAATGAATCATGCATACACTAATGAAGTAAATCATTTAATTTCTTTCTAGTCAAGTAAGTCATACAATATATAAAGTCATACACAAGGAATATTTCAGAGAATTTTATATTTTTGTTCTTCTTCATAAAATATATAAAGTCATACACAATGAATATTTCAGAGCATATTCAATTTAAGTCATCCATTTTCTTATACAAAGTGGAGTTCCTTCATATCCACTCCCGTAGAGAATAAAATTGAAACTACATTAAAAATAATACTCTCTCTGTCCCACAGTTATTGTTCTTCTTTCATTTTCGAAACGTCTCACAATTATTGTCCCCTTCTCTAAAATAGCAAGTTATTACATACAACCAACTACTCTTTTTTAAGGGTCTCACCATCTTTATTCACAACCAATCATTCTCTTTAAATTCCGTGCAGGAAAAGTTAGGGATAATAAATGTGGGACGATAGGAGTACACAATAGTTCTGATTTTTGAAACCAATATGAGATGGTGGTGAAGGCCCAGGTACACTCAAGCTTGAAATGTTAAACAGTTAGTATTGTAATAGTTTAGGCCCATCTTTTTTACTTGCTTTTGTGTTTAATTGAGTTTCCTTAAAAATAATTGAATTAAAGTAGTCGTCGTACCCAATTATTGGAAAAGTACACCAAAATAACGACCCTGGATTCTTCAATAAAAAAATAAAAAAATACATAAATATCAAGAAAATAATAAAATAATAATATAATTAAATCTCGTTAATGTAATATTCGATAAAGTAATAAAATCTCGTTAATATAATAATTTTTTAAAATCCCGATATGGGTGAATGCACGAAAATAATGTTCAATAAATTAATAACTTCGTTAAAACAATATTTTTTCTCGGTCTCAATGTTATTATTTTATGGAGGTTTAACTGTATTGTGAATTGACGGATCTAACTTGTAAAAATCAATTTTGATAGACGAGTTTTTGGATTTTAAAGATCAAAATATTGGCTTTCAAATATACAGTGTACGACTAATGAGTAGTTGTAATAATTTGGCCGTATTCGACTCTTCTACTAAAATAATTCATCATCCATTCGCATTTAATTTTGTCAACGACTTCGAACAACCGGTACAACATTATTTTAATGAAATGAAATAAATTAACCTAGAAATATCATTGACTTAAGCAAAGGCCAAACCATCCGATTCCGGAAATAAACTTTCTTGATCCTTATTTCTTTGATAAAGGGTAAAATCGGTTGCCGCTATTTGAAATGTGCATTTGAGTCGGAGGTGAATTTAAGATTATGAGAAAAAGGGCAAAATCGTTAATTTTTAATTTCGGGCGCGAAGTAATAAAATTGTGAAAATATACACAAAAAAAGATTCTCGCGCGGTTTGACGGAGCGGCCGCATTCACACACTACCAATATCCTTCAATACACTAAATAAACACTGCTTCTATTTTTTATAGTTAAATGACTTAAATCACACAATAGACTAAACCATAAAAAACAGACTCACACAACGATGTTATTTCGAACCTATAGTCTTTATCGATTTTTTTTTCTTATACAAATCGTCTCTCTTTTAATATTTTAACTGTAAAAGTATGAAAATTATCTTTGATTTGAATTAGGCGTTGATGTAAAAAGACTATTCACTGCAACATGTTCCAGTGGCACTCCCTACTTTATTCCACCTTCACAAAACAGAAAAGGAAAGAAAAGAAGAAAAGGGGTTAGGATTTTTCAAATAAAAGCCCAACAGAAAACGTCTAAACTATGTTGTCATTGGCGGACAAAGTTTAACTCCCCCTTCTCTCTTCTCTCCCCTCTCTCACCACATAATTCTGCAACTACAGTCAAGAGTGAGAGCAAAAAATGGACCAAAATCAAGAATTGGCCCTAGCCCAGTTGAGGAGAGCAGTTCACAATCTTGGCTCTTCCACCGAGGTATTCTTTGATCTTTTCACATTCTTGAAAATTTAAGAACCAAGATTATGATGAGTAAAAATATTGCTTTTCTAACTAAAGGGACACTTTTTAATTTTTTTTTTTCACATTCTTACTAATTCAAGAATCAAGATTATATTATGATGGGGAGTAAAAAGATTACTTTTTTAACAAAAGCAATTTTTTTTCACATTCTTACACATTCAAGGATCAAGATTATGATAAGGAGTACATTTTTAACGAAAGGGACATTTTTTTTTTTTTTTTTACAAATTCAAGGATCAAGATTATGGTAAGGAGAAAAAAGATTACTTTTTTAACGAGAGACAATTTTTTTCTGCAGAGCTATGGGGATATAACCCTAACTAGGTTCTTGATTGCAAGATCATTTGACATAGACAAGTCTGCAAAGATGTTTGTGCAGTGGAGGGATTGGAGGGCTTCTTTTGTTCCCCTAAATTACATCCCAGAATCAGAGGTTAATGATGAGTTGAAAGCAGAGAAGATTTACTTGCAGGGTGTTTCAAGAAAAGGGCACCCTTTGGTGATTTGCAAAGCTAACAAGCATTTTCCTGCAAAAGATGCACTTCAATTCAAGAGTTAGTGAATTCTGTTTTTGGGTTCTTGAATTTGTTTTATTAGTCTATATAATTTTTTGATTTAGTTTGTTTAGATTTGATTATGGAGTTTTCGGGTGGTGCAATTTTTAGCCTTTCGTCGTGTGATCGTATGAAGAATGCAGATTAGGGTATTTTTTTGTTGCTTAAAAGGGTCAGAAAAAGTTGAATGATTCTTGAGAAGTTCAAAAGAATGATAGAAAGTAAAATGATTCTTGAGAAATTGGAAGTGTTGCCAACTTCCTTTTTTTGGCTTGCATATTCTTGAAACTGTGATTTAGGGTGTGTAGATTTGATTATGGATTTGTGGGGTGGTGCAATTCTGTGTTTGCTTAAATGGATGATAGAGAGTTAAATGATTCTTGAGAAGTTTAAATTTGCTCAACCAACTGGTCTTGTTGATGTGGGACCATTATTGATAATAAGTTTAAATGTGGTGGTCCTTTTGTTAGGCAATGGCTACCGCCCACTTCTTGTATCTTAATGAACTCTTTTGGACTCTCTTACTAGAAAAGATGATGCTCTGATTCATAGTCGACGATTCGTCTATTTGTCGATCAGAGCATGATGATTGGCTGAAATTCTATGACCCTCTAAGGAAGAGGATGGAATAGTGTAGAATGGATATCAACTGTTTATGCAAGCCATTAGTTATCACTTATCACATGCTATGAATACATATGTTTAGACTCACTTTCTTGCTTAGTGCCTATGAAAATTGATGTTTCTACAAGAATTTAAGTTTAGTGATGCCAAATGGTAGGGAAGATGACTAGGGTTTTCTTCCGTTGGACTAAATTTCGTGTGAACGAAAAGATTAACACGAAAAAACGATTAGGGGACTATGCCTATACATTCTGAACCCAACCCGTATATGAAGATGCTCCTTTGATAAGTTTTTCGGGTAAAAACTTCGATTCTGATGCAAAACTTTCTCATGTTGCAGAATTCGTGGTTCATCTGCTCGACAAAACTATCGCAAGGTATAATGTTTCACTTAACTCGGTTCGTATAAACCATAGATTTGGTAATTGGGAGTTGCTTGAATTGAGATTGTGGTTTGAATTGGACTTGTTTGGATGATTGCAGTGGCTTTAGAGGCAAAGAAGTAGGAAATGTGAAGTTGATTGCGATTCTTGATCTACAACAGATCGGCTACAAAAATGTCGATGCTCGTGGCCTCATCACTGGCTTTCAGTTCTTGCAAGTAAGTAGTTTTAAATATAATTTGCTTGTATGAATCGTCTGATGAATCTTCATGAATAGGCATATTATCCGGAGCGCTTAGCCAAATGCTACCTGCTACACATGCCCGGCTTTTTCGTGCGCGTCTGGAGACTGGTTTCGCGCTTCCTTGAGAAAGCTACTCTAGAGAAGGTATATAGCTACTATATAGCAAGCACCCTAAACAAACCTAATAATCCCTCCGTCCCGCTAATGTTATCTCAGTTTTCTTTTCTGGCTGTTCCGTTATTCTTGTCTTCATCCAATAAAGGCAAAAAAAAACTTGTGGACCACATCAAATCTAAATAGTGGACCCCACCACTTTAATACACTTCACTTTCATTAACATACCTCCACTCATTTTCTTAAATTCCTCGCCGAAAAGTACTAAGACAAGAATAGTGAAACGGAGGGAGTGTAAGAAATCTTGTTATGTATTCTTGTTCGGTTATTTCAGATCGTGATCGTGACGAACGAAGAGGAGAGAGAGGAGTTCGTTAGGGATGTTGGGGAAGAGGCTTTGCCGGAGGAGTATGGTGGGAAAGCCAAGCTTACACTTCTTCAAGACTTCGAGGTGGTTATGCCTTTGGATGAGTAAATAACAATTCCATCATGATCCTAACACCATGCTGAGTTTAGTAGTACCCTCAATCTAAGAAGAATGAGAGGAATGCATACAAGGGAGGATCAAGGGAATGATGCCATGATGTCACAATTATTTTTTCTTTGTATTGTATTTGCTTTCTAATGTGACGGATTAATGTATTTTTATTTTGTCAAAGTCCTCTCTCTCTCTCTCCTAAAAACAAGAACAAAAAATCCCTTAAGCACTCCAAAATAACTCTCTACGTTGAGCGGAATCAACGGAGGATCTAGAATTAAAGATTGCCGAGGTGGTGAAATATGTAATTTTGGGAGTTCCGTTTCCAATTTCGGGAAGGGGGGCCTTTTAGGTCTGCCCTTTGGTTTTATTGTAAATCTTTGAGACATGCAATTCGTTTGGAAAAACTATTTAAATAAGCATTTATTTAAGCATGAAATTATTACTACTATAAGGTTATGAGAATAAGATAAAGACAATGTTTAGAATAACTTTTAAAAACAGTTTTTTTAACTACTTATGCTTAAAATTTCTTTTAAACAAAAGTTGTTAGTGTTTGCAATTGTTGAAAAACAACAACTTAATTTAGAAAAGCCAACAATGCAAACACTTGCATAAGGTGCTTTTCAATTTTTTTGCTCGTGATTAGTTTATGACTTTTTGCTTATTCTGACTTATTTTAAGCTCAAAAAAAGCTGAAGTATATAAATATTTCTACGATGGAAAAGTCCAAAAACAGTTTATTTAAGCTATTTCAAAGACTGCCACAATTAACTTATAAAAAACTATAAATTATTTCGGTAAGGTCTCTCAGACGGACGCAAGGTTAAGTGATTCTAATTTTCATAACTACTCCCTCCGTCCTATTAATATTGTCTTGTATTTTTTTCGGCCGTCCCAATAGTATTGTCTTGTTTACTTTAAAGACAAAAAACACTCTACAATAAAAAAATGAGGTGGGTCCCTCATTACTCACTACCACCCATATTCTTATACACACTCTCTCTCTAAAAGTTTATCTCTCACACGATTCCATTCCATTACGAGCTCATAGAATTATGATTTTTTACTTTTTGAAAATTTAGATTATTTCTTTAATTACTAACATAAAAAAAAAAACCCAAAAAAATAAACAAATTACCATAATAAAATTTGGATGAATTCTTATTCCTTCTCACCAATCATTCATCGAAAACTGTGTTAATTTCTTAATACATTAAAATGCGTAAAATATACAACTAAATTAATTTTTTTAGTTTATGTGCCGAAAAGAAACAAAACGATATTAATGGACGGATGGAATACAATTTCCAAAACTTGAAAAACTCATTAAAAATGAAATGGTTAATATTAGCAAGTTTTTAAATGAAAAGCGGCACTCTGTTTTGGCTCGAAACCGCCGTCAACCGGCTGGTCAATTTCCTTTCTATTTAACGGCTCTGATTCGATTTATTAACCCTAACACCAAAATTTCACGCTAACCGCCATTCAAAAGTTCAATATCCTCATCTCTAGCGCCGCCACCCGCCGCCGCCGCCGCCGCCAGAGATGAAACTCCCCACTCTCTCCCTCCACCACCACCTCAACACTCCCTTCCTCCACAAAACTACCACCCTCCCCGTCACCCGCGCGGCTCCAGCCTCCAATGGTCCCTTCTCCGTTCGAATGTCGCTCCGAGAGGACGGCCCTTCCGTCGCCATCGTCGGAGTCACCGGCGCCGTCGGCCAGGAGTTCCTCTCCGTCATCTCCGATCGAGATTTCCCCTACCGATCTCTCAAGCTGCTCGCCTCCAAACGCTCGGCTGGAAAAACGGTGAATTACGAAAATCGGGACTACACCGTGGAGGAATTGACGGAGAACAGCTTCGATGACGTCGACATTGCTCTTTTCAGCGCCGGCGGGAGCATAAGCAAGAAGTTTGGTCCGATTGCGGTGGAGAAGGGCACAATTGTTGTGGATAATAGCTCCGCGTTTAGGATGGATGAGGGAGTTCCGCTTGTGATACCGGAGGTTAATCCAGAGGCGATGGACGGAATCAAGCTCAGGAGTGGGAAGGGGGCGCTGATTGCCAATCCGAATTGTTCGACTATTATTTGCCTCGTGGCTGCGACGCCATTGCATCGACGTGCAAAGGTATTGTTCTTCTCTGTGCTACATTTTGTTAGGGTTTTTCGGCGATGCTGTTTCTGTGGAAACATGATTAAATTAATGCATTGTAGTGAATTGAGAATATCATGATATAGGATCAATGCTAACTAAATATAATTACTAGGCCAATGGTTAATCAATGCCTCAATTGGGGTTTTGAGTTGAAGTGGATTTTGAAGATTCAATGCTAGTATGTGAAGATTAGGACTGGATTATAGGTTTTCTTGCATAGGAGCTTGGGAGAATTTAGAGAATTTGTCTCTGTTTCCTACCTGGATTTTGGAACGTTGGATTTGATCATGCTAATCTTGAATAAGTGTTCGCTGCCTGCATTGTTCGATTTACGAATGGAAGGGCTAACTAACTATTGGATAACTTGACAGGCTTCTTGAACTTGATTAATGAACAAAAGAGACATCATCATTTCTTGAATCTTGTTTAGTAAGGTTGTCTATGACTATAATCATACAACAAGATGATTCCGGCACATTTTAAATAAAATAGTCAAGATGATTCCGGCACATTCTAGGCTACTTTTTTTCAAATAAATTTTGTTTTTGAGCTGAGAGATTTTCAAATTCTTCGCTTTAAAGTAGCTTTTTTACCTAAATGAACTGCTAAGTACTTGTCTCATGTCATCTAATATAATAGGAATCATTGTGTTTCTTATGGTCATGCATTATCCAGTTTCAGATTATAAAGTTGCACAAATTCAGATTACTGCTTCAGTGAAAAAATTGTGTCAAGATTTGCTGCAAATTCTTGGCATGTTATCCACTTTTTTTTGCTCATATAACCCCTTTGTTGTTTGCAATTTGGCTGGATATTGCCAATTATGCTGTGCAGGTAACGCGTATGGTTGTTAGTACATACCAGGCAGCTAGTGGTGCAGGTGCTGCAGCAATGGAAGAGCTCGAACTCCAGACTCGTGAGGTTTTTCCTTCTCTATTCTTTTAATCCTATCATCCAATCTGTGGATGAATAACGACTCGTTCTTCAACAGGTACTTGAAGGAAAAGAGCCCACTTGTAAAATCTTTAAGCAGCAGGTCTACAAATCTCTCTTATTTCTTTTGGATTTCAATTCTCATGAGTTTTAACCATCTTTCTTCATCTTCGCAGTATTCTTCTAATAAATTTGTTAAATTTACAGTATGCCTTCAATTTGTTCTCACATAACGCTCCCATCCTTCCAAATGGATACAACGAAGAGGAGATGAAATTAGTTAAAGAGACAAGGAAGATATGGGTAACACTTTACTTTTACTTCCACTTCAAACATTTCATCACACAGTGTAAACTTATACACAAGATTTCTCTATTATCCATTGCAGAACTACAAGGATGTCAAAGTTACTGCAACTTGCATAAGAGTACCAGTCATGCGTGCTCATGCTGAGTCCGTGAATCTTCAATTCGAGACACCTCTCGATGAGGTATAAAACCTTTTACTCGAAACCATTATGTTTCTTATCATATACTCCTTGTCCCGTTATTGTCGTCTTTTTTCTTTCTTTTTTTTTAAAAATTTTATATGGTTTTTAAGAAACTTGACTTTTATGTGTGAATGATGTTGGCCCACTTGACTTTTAGTGTCATCTTCTTTCCATTTCGTAAGACAAAAGGCAAAATAGCTACTAACTTATTAAGATAAAGTACTAATAAAATATAGCTTCACTTCTCCTTGCTTCCGCTCCGTCGGTAGACTTGTATCGGTTTGCTTCCTCTCATATCAGACGGCCTAATCGGGAATGCAAGACGTTATTAACGGGACGGAGGGGTTCTCACTCAACAATTCTTATGCTTTTAGGATACAGCAAGAGAGATTCTTAGCAAGGCACCGGGTGTAGTAGTCATAGACGACCGAGCAGCCAACTACTTCCCTACCCCTCTAGACGTTTCCAATAAGGACGACGTTGCCGTTGGAAGAATACGTCGTGATGTTTCCCAAGACGGGAACTTCGGGTAAGAACTAAGAATCAATCTACACACGTCTAGTTTGTCAAATGCTATCAGTATATCTACATATGAATCTTCCTAGAATGAGTTGCAAATGAATGCAAACTATCTCTTGTTGAAATAGGTTGGATATTTTTGTGTGTGGAGATCAAATACGCAAGGGTGCTGCCCTCAATGCTGTCCAGATTGCAGAGATGTTGCTGTAGAATTTTGTTTGGTAAAAGTATTTATGGTGAGAAAGTGAGTTATCAATTTTGTCTTCCTTGTATGCGGATTGGGAAACACCAATATTTGTGGTTTATGTTGTACCCTTCTTGGACCAATTGAGAATAAGCAGCCGTTAGTGAATTTATCAAGGGTATTTTCGATATTTCATTATAAAATTGGTTAGAAAAGTTGCCTAGTCTTATTTGGAGTAATACATTTGAATACATATTTATTAACTAGGTAAGTTTTCTTTTACCGAATTTCATTCAACATTATCTGCTGTGAGCGTTTGTTTGTGCAGATTCAATCACAAGTATGATTAGGTTAATTTTATATGAAGATAGACAAAACCATGATTTGAAACAAGTCATACGTATAATTTACAGAAACATAATTCACCAACACCAATTGAGATAAACATCTCAGCATTCACATATTCTTTTTCAGAATAATCATGGTTTTCTCAATGTGCTACAAGACTTAGTCCCGCTTGACTTGTTCTATTTTTTAAAATGAAAAATAATAATAATAACTACATAAATTTCCATTTTTTCTTTATGAGACCCATTTATCTATTCACAATTTCCATGTAAAAAAGAAACAAAACAAGTCTTCTGAAATGAGACCCATTTATCTATTCATAATCTTCGTGTAAAAAAGAAATAAGACAAAGTCTTCTGGATGCAATTAGACCGGCACAACTTCTATCGATGTTTTAGTCGGTAGATTCGTTGATATTTTGCTACTTTTGTTGGTACAACTACAAAGTTTTATTGCTTGGGTTGATTTATTATCATGCATTTGCTAAAATAGACTTCCATGACGTCAATTGAACACTGAATTCATAAATAATGCGTAACAGAGACAGGTTGAATGAGACGGAGTTTATACTTATAAAATCTATCTAGCGCAAAATTGCATTCTTATGTCCAGACCCGCAAAATTGCCATTTCCTATTTATAAAACTAGGCTAATTGGGCGCATAAGAACGCGCTCCATTGATAATAACAAGACTCTCCTTGTAAAAGAAAGCAGAATGCATGTAAGTTCCCGTTTTCTTGCCCGGAAATACAACATCCCTTCGTTTGATTGTGGAGATATCAATCAGAATCAAGTAGTGTTCGGCGCCTGGATTCAACACCAACTCATTCCGCCACACGCAATATGGTTGCTCCAACCGGTGTGGGAAGAAATCCAGAGGGCCGACCCTGAAACTTTGAGTCCAAACCCCTCCTCCTCCTTCTCCCATCACCCACGCATCCACCCAATCACCTTCAGATGCCAATAGAAGCAACTCATCGGCCCGGCCGGCGCAAATCCCAACTTCATTCGTATAAATAGTGCGTTTATTGCTCCAATCATTAAGGGAGTCAGGGACTTGTATTTCTCTAAACCTTTCACTCCTCATGTCAAATGCAAGGATTAGATAACGTAAGACGCCGCCATTGTGGACCGACCACGGCGGCGCCAACCAATAATAAACTCCTTCCAGATATATCTTAGAGCTAGAAGCAAACTCACCGTTCATTGAAGCCATCCGTGAAGCCTTAACCATTTTCCAAGAATCATTGCTCGAGTTGTAAATACAGACGTTAGTTGTGGACATCCTCCTAGGTCGATGAAATACGACAATCTTGTAATCTCGAGTACAAGGGTCCAACCCGAACCCATATATACGGTCGATTGGAATACGGTTCAGATCAAGCAAGAGGAGAGGAGGGACTCGCTTGGACATTCTTGTAGCGGGGTTGAACAGAGTTATGTCTGCGTTCAACGCCACCTGGCAGAATATGCCGAGCTGAGGCCCCATCAGTTGTAAGCTATCTTCGGATTGAGGAAACCGCTGTTGATCAGCTTCTATCAGTCGCTCAAGCGGACGTGGCTTATAAAGGTAAAAGTGACGAAGAACGAGGCGATCATCATCAGCTCTCTCAAGGGAGTAATGCCGGTCGACGAAACTCCGGCTTTCGATGAGAGCGAGCCAGTGCTTGCAGACAGACTTGAATCTGGATAGCGTGTTCACGGGTAGGTAAATCAGGATCTCCTCCTCGATGACTCGATGATATGCGACGGAAGATTCATATCGCTCTGTTGCTAAACATGAAAAATCACGTAAATTAAGGAGAGAAATCTAACTTCTAATCATAAAGAAGCAATTTATTAAGATGATTTGAAAGATTAAACTAAGCATGTAATTTGGAATTTGAATATAGATTAAACTACTTCGATGGCATGAGATTTACTATAATCAACACTAAAACTGCAGTTTTGTTGCGACGTTCGTGAAATTAAGGATAAAAGATAGAGAGATGACGGCGTTTTGATGGAGGTGAATGGCAAAAAAACTAACTTGAAATATTTTGAACTTTGAGATAAACCCTAGAAGCACACTTTTTGTAATCGTGAGAGAACGAGAATATTGAACAATTTATTTCTACTATAAAAGAATAATTTCAAAAGGGTAAAAATTTTAAGCTGTGGGAATTAGATAAACAAAACTTTCCAGCCCACTTTAAACTCTCCATCCTCCCTCCCACCAGCCTTGGCCCATTTTATTATTTTATGCTTTTTTTTTGTTCGTTAGTTGCTTGTATTTCGAGTCGGATTTATAATAAGTAGCAAAATTCATATATTCATAATTTTGAAGGAGATGTGAATATGCTTTTAAGAGGGAAAAAAGTATCCCTCCGTCCCGTTTGACTTGTAGGGCTTACCTCTTTACACACAATCACCTACTCATTTACACATAATCACCCATTTTTCTTAATCTTCGTGCCCAAAAGAAATCATACAAGTGGAATGGGACGGAGGGAGTAATTCATAATGGAACGGATGGAGTATATTTTTTTGATTTGCAGTTTTTTAAAGAGTTAGATTCAATTTACTCCTGTGTGGTCTCGAAAAGGTGCAGTTACTTTAATGTGATTTCTGCTTCGCACGATGCCCCTGCGTTTATGAGAAAATAATACATGAATTGTTTACTCAATTCTTCTTTCAACTACGTCTGAAGACACTACCAAATCAAGACATTTACACTATAACTTTCGTATACAAGTACAAAGAAAATAGGACAATATATAAAGAAAAATAACCATAGTAATTCAAGCCCTAATTAATAAGGAATTGGGCCCTAAACAGACTTGTACGGTCAGCCCAAATTTGATCACCCATATTATGTGTCAGTACATTTAGGCTCTATATTCTGTGTATAGAGCAAATAAATAAATTAATATATTTTTAGACTAAACTTGGTTTAAATACAATTGTAGAGTTTACCAAAAAAAAAACTTATGTGTACCACTTTCGTATACCTTTGTGTGTACCACATCACAAAGGTATTGACATGTGTTAAATGTGACCCACTTGATTTAATGAGAAATGTTAAGGATATACGAAAGTGGTACATATAAGCCGCTCCGAGAGTTTCCTCATCGGAAAAAATACAACAGAAAAGTGTCGGAAAAATGGCGAATTAGCTACAACCCTAACTCCCTCTGATTTGATCCAACAATCGGATACATAATTAAAAAAAGCTAATATGAACTAATTATTCTCCAATTGGAATGATTGGCGAACAATCCTAATTTATAATTATTCCTGAGTTCTTTGGGGATTTCTTTTAAATCACTCGATGAGTTGTGAAATGTGCACTGAGGCTGATTAAAGTGCTAAATCATGTTGAGTAATTAAACTCAAGGTTGTAATAGTGGTAACGAATCAGTTTTAGTCATTCAATTTGACTCGTTTGATTTTGATCCGTTATGTAGATTGCAAAAAACATTCCAATTTCAGTCATTTTATAAATATTGATTTTATTTGTCTCCTTTTGGCGCCATAACACGTGCTTGTAAATATATATTTTTTTTTAAACAAAAGAAAAAAAACATGAATTTTACAAAGGGAAGCCGTTGCTTATATTTGGCCATCTCAAAGGGATGTAAAACAAGATGTCATAGTCTGTTGGGTTATGAGTCAGCAGAATATTAAAGAATTATTGTTTAAAGGGTTTAAGGGTATAAATAGAAATTATATATATAAAAGGGGGAAATTGTTTGGGTTAAAATAATATTGGGGGAAATCATAATAGTAATATGGAATTGAAGATCTCAAAACCCAGTTGCAAAACCCAGCTGACAGAGCCCAAAACCCAGCTGGTATCAGAAGTGTGGTGTCTTGATAAGTTCGATGATGTATAGGATTAGATTGTTCGTTATGTTCTATATCTTTATTCTAAGTCCTGTACGGGGTAAAATGTTGGATTGATCTTCTATTTTGAAGTTACTTTCCAGATCCCCATGTCATCAGTGTAAGTCTGCATTCTCGAAGTCATCAGCTGATCTTCGCTCAGTAGAAGACATTTCATCAGCTGACTGACATCAGCGTACAGTCATCAGCTGATCTTCGCTCAGTAGAAGACATCTCATCAGCTGACTGACATTAGCATACATACATCAGCTGATCTTCGTTCAGTAGAAGACTTCTTATCAGTTGATATGTATCAGAAGAAGAAACCTATGCAGACTTAGTTCCTTCGCAGTCAACAACTGACTTTATTCTAAAGGTCTATCCTTGTCAGTCGACACTCAGACGAAGAAGACAGAGACGACTTCAGTCTACTGTATCCATCAGAAAATGACTCAACTATTAATGTCAATCGAGAATCAGCAGAATACAGTACAAGGTAAGGCGAGTCAAAGTCTGACACAGTAACGAACCGCACTACCTCGAACAAAGAGAAAGCAGCTTAAAGCAAATATTCTCCGACAAACTAAAGCTACTTTCATGTAAAGTAAAGAACAACTCTGCTGCAACAACTCGAGTTTATAGCCGTTTTCCTTGGAAGGTTGTGACACGTGGCATCGTCTTCTCTAACGGATATATGCCTGCTTCACGACTATATATAGAGAAGAAAATCCGAGCTCCAATAAGGATGAACAGAGAAGGAAAAAGATTTGGAGAAAACATTCGGAATATCAAAGAGGGATAAATACTCAGCAGATAAAGCTCTAGCATACTCAAAGCTCATTCCAGAGAAGAACTTGCCCAATAGAATATCAGTAGTTCTTCTCTCTAGAGTGCTTTTAGATCTCACTTCTCTAGCTAAGCTCAGTGCCATATTTATAGCTCAGATTTTTGAAGGAGTTCACTTTTAGTGATTGTTCTTATTGTAAGAACTCTTCTAGTTGGAAAACAGCATCCTCTCAAACTTCGGTTTGATTTGTAAAGTCGCTAATGACTATAACTTAGAAGGGTCTGTCCAGTGCACAGATACCTTGCTAGTCTTGCTCAGATAAATCAACAAGACCTCCTGTTCAGCAGGACGTGGATGTAGGATCCTGCGTATCCGAACCACGTTAAAAATTGCTTGTGTTATTTACTGTTTTATAGCATTGCATACAAACTGAGTATAAATCATATCTTTGCATAAAACGTATTTTGAAAGCGCACCAGCCAAAGTAATTTATCTTGCGAAATCACGTTTTCAAACTGAGACGAATCTTCGGGCTCTACACTCTTATCCGCACTAAGTCTCCGACTGAGTTTCAACGACTGACTAAAGTCAGTAGGAGAGCTCAGTAGTTGGCTACACTTCTGACCCGATCGAAGGTTACTATTTGGCACTGTTCATCAGTTGCAACCAACAGCTCAGCTGTCCTTCGGTTTGAGAAAAAGAAACTGTGATCAGGTGTATTCACCCCCCCCTCTACACCTGACTATCGTCTCCAGGACCAACAACTGGTATCAGAGCTCACGGTGTTCTACTGGTCGCCGGTTCTGTACTATTGGTCTTCTCGAACAGATCCTGAAAATGTTTTTCACTGCACAAGCATATCTTCACTCATCCTTATACTCGTACTTACAATGTCTGATATGTCAGGTATTTGGATGGTACCTATGTTCTCTATAGAGAATTATATGGTATGGCGTGTGAGAATGGAGGCACACCTCACTTCACTGCATGATAGTATGACGGATGTCCTAGATACAGGACCCATCATTCCAATGATAGACAATGTACAATATGCAGCTGATGGAGCAGGAGCACAGACTGGTGCTAAGATTGCTAAAGAAAAATCTGCCTTCACGCCTGAAGAGAAAAAGCTGCACAACCTCGACCGAGTTGCGCGTAATGCTATCCTAACTACGCTCAGCGATTCACACCTCGGGAGGGTGCAAGACTGCAAGACGGCCAAAGAACTTTGGGACGCCCTGGCTGTACTGAGCCAAGGAACCCCGCAGATCAAAGAAAATAAGCTCGAATTGGAGCTACAAAAGTTCGATGCGCTTGCAATGGAGCCTAATGAAACTATTGACGAGCTCAGTGTCAGATTCACAAATCAAGTCAATGTGATCAACGGGCTGGGGAAGATGTTCACCAATAAAGAGATGAACACCAAGATCTTGAGAGCACTACCTCGACAGAAGTGGCTTCCATTTGCTACTTATTTACGACGCTCTGATCTTAATGCTCTAACTCCTGATGTTATATTTTCAGAATTAAAGACAGAAGAATTCGAGCATAGCCTACCCCAACGATGTCCAAGTACTCCAGCTGTGTGATATCCCAAGTTTTGATAATCCAGTTCCATAGCACAATAAAGAAATGATTTTTTTTCCAGTGTGTAATTTCACACGAAAGTTGGAAAAGAAATAGGGGTTGATATTTATTCCACCTCATGCTAGATAATAAATATAAAGGAAGTAAAAATGGAATTGAGTTACTCTATTTACGTGGGCTTCATATAGGTAGTATAAAGTGACCATGCAAAGCTATACCTATACCTAGTTTTGTGATTCAGCAGCTTACCTAGCCTTGTGACTCAGCAGCTTAATTGTCCTATAAATAGTAGATGAACCTGCTGAAGTACTATCACCATTTCATACGAAAATTCAGCAGTACAGCTAGTAGATCCTCAGGAAACTGAAAAGATTAAAGCAAGTCAGCATAAAAGAACAAGGTGGGTTATATTTTACTTATGAAATCTATGCTTGAGTTATTAAGCTCTGATATTTATGCAAGTTAAAGTTTATGAATGTTCATGAAAATTGTTTCGCTCACTATTGGAATTGTGCATCTACTTGAATGAAAATGGGCTCTGCCCATAAGTATTGAATACGATCGGATCCTGAGCTAGACGTAGTCAGGGTTAGTGTACACCAAACGTCACGAAGTTAGCCTTGGGAGAATCTGTTTTTCCCAAGCCTAATGAAGGGAACGAGGTTAATCTCAGTTGAATGTTGTTGGGTGATGATTTTATCCTCAGCACTGTTATACTTAGTGGGAAATGATTATGTCTTCGGCACTGACCGTAAGCTCAGTAGCCTCGTGCTCTGTACTTATCTGAAGATTTGAAGATCCCAAAACCCTATCTTGATTGATGAACCATTCCCGTGTAATTGTTTTGTCTCTGAGGTTTCGGACTCGGTAGACACTCTGCTCCGGTTAAGGCGGTCGTAGCTTATCGGCCTCAAGCACTTAAGTAGAAGACTCAATATTTACTGGACTCGGCGGGAGCAAAGATATCGAAGGAGCCGCAGAACCCGAACTCAGCAGAGTAGTTCACTGAACTCGGTAGCCGACCATCGCAGAGTACCCTCGCTGTCTCTCTACCGAATGAAGATCGGACTCAAGCAACGGCGAGACAGTCTTCGAACCGTCGACACTTTTTGAATATACACCGCATTGTCAAGTACGAGGAAAAGAGAAGTCAACTTCAGTATGCCTCGAAGTCCCTTCCGTCTCAACCACTCCATAATCCTCGACAAATGACAAGCATACACGTGTCTCTACCTACTAAAGCTGCAAGTCAACATATTTCCAGAAAAGGAGGGAAAGGACACTGTTACATCCTTCAAAAAGAGCCGTTAGCTACCAAAAGAGAGAGAAAGGAAGATCGTCTCCAACGGATCTTTTCTAATCTCTGCTCTATAAATAGAGGGACATTTCAAGATTTAAAGAAAGAGAGACGAATGCGCATAAGCTTAACGACGAGAACAAACACAAGCATTCAAACGAGCTAGAACCAGAAAAACCTAAGTCTTCCGCAAGAATTTGAAGATCTATCTCCGGCGAAAGACTACCTTCTCAGCTCATAGGGAACCAAGCTAAACTGTTAAAAGAGCCTCTAGTATCCAAATCAACGATACACGAACCTAAAGCTTATTGCAGTTGTTCGTCGATCTAGAAGCCACTCTCTCATTCCCTATCCCTCTAACCCTAAGCTCAACAGAATATACTTATAGCTTAGACGAAGGAGTTCATATTTGAACCCAATCCTTATTGTAAAAGGACTCCTTCATAGTTGGAGAAGTTTGTCAAACACTTTAATTTGATGCCTTTGTAAACTGGGACTTGCTCAGTATAATCCCCAAGCCACGGCTTTGTCCTGTGCACAAGCTGACTAAGACTAACTCAGTATAATAAATAGCCTCCTGAACTTTTCGGGACAGTGGACGTAGGATCGATTGATATCCGAACCACTTTAAAAATCTGTGTCTTGTTATTGCTTTCGATTCTTGTTGCATTGATTTTACTGTTCATACTGAAAACCTACTTTAAAATCATACAACTGTCTCAGCATACTGAACTGTCTATTTGCTGAACTGAGACTTGCTAAAACGGTTTTTCCACTCAACTGATATGGGCTTACACTTTTCCGCACCGCTGAACTCTACCTGTTGATACTGAATTTTGACTCAGTCAGATAGCAGATCTCAGTAGAGTCAGACTCTTTGCCACACACGATTCGGAAACGGCTATTTGGTCCTCGAATTATTTCAAGATCGGCACTTTTTCCGAACAGGACCGTTCGTGTTCAAAGTTGAGAAAATTGGAGTCAGGTGTATTCACCCCCCCCCCCTCTACACCTGACCGTACACTCGGGACCAACAAATGTGTTTCCCTGAGTTTAACGAGAAGTATAGAATGCACCAATAGCTGAGGAAGAAAAGTTGGCCAAGTGAAAGTTTTGGTATACATATACTGCTTTCGATTTTAAAAACTGTCTATGTGATACTAGTAATGCATGAACATTTCATGGTTTTTGAAAAGGATGTTTGGAGGTTTACTATCAGCTGCATTACCCACTGAGTACATTAGTGCTCAGCCCAAATATTTTCAAAAATGATTTTGTAGGCTGAAGATGGCAGTGTGGAGGCGACGGTGCTGAGTTGGTCTGTTTGTGTTGTTCTAGTCTATTTTGACGTTTCCACTGTACCGTTATGTACATTAAGATCTACCTCTTTTGTTTCTATTGAGGTAGTTATATTATATAAATACAAGTGTTACTGAATTCCAGATGATTCAATTTCTTCCCCTTTCTTTCCCGCTTCTTTCACCCCTCCCCAGTCGCGCTCCGACCTATTTGTCTTCCCTCGGGAATTGGGGCGCGACAAGCTGACACTCAGTTTGACCATGCTTTTAAAGCAACATTTAGCCAAACTGGAGTCAAAACCATTTCTTCCAGCAGGACAATAGCTTCAGCAGAAACAAAGTCCTCTGAGACATCTGCTGATGACTAACTTGCACTCATGGCTCTCAAGTATCAAAGAGAAAAAGAGAGAGTCAGAAAGCTGAAGAAATACAACCGAGATTCTCCCTCAGGTAAAAAGAATTATCAGAAAAGAGAAGAATCTAATCCTTCTACTGAATGCAGAAACTCAGTTTCTACTGCTATCCATCGAAAGACTCAGCCGGAAAAAGCAGCAGAACGACTGTGTGCTATAACTGCAAGAAGGAGGGGCACTATCAGTACGACTGTCCCGAACTCTCAGCTGCTCAACGAGCAGAACGGCAGGCCAGACGTGAGAAATTTGCCCGAAGAAGGCAGGCCTACATAGCCGGAGAGATATCCGATGACTCAATTGAGGAAGATACATTCATGTATTCTTCTGAGGACGAAACTGCATTTATTGCAATTGAGATCGGAGAAACGGTTCCTAAAGAAACATATAAATATTGTCTGATGGCTGGAGAAGATGCTGAGGTAAACTCTAAACTTAATTTATCTTCTTCATATAGCACACAAGACACGTGCTCTGTCACAAATGAGCCTCTAGATGTTTTACAAGCCTACGAAGATCTACTAGAGGAGCAGATTCAGATGAGCAGAAAGTTCAGTAGAACTATTCAGGAATTGGAACAGGTAAAGGCTGAAAATCTGAGACTTTCTTCTGATTGTCAGGTCTCTACTGAGTTAGAGAATCATGTTGTGAGACTCAAGGAAGATATTGAATCTCTTATAACTAAGTCTCAGCTTCAAGAGACTCAGATTTCAGTTCTGACCAAGGACAATTCTGAGAAAGAGACTGAAATAGCCCAACTCAGTCAGAAGCTCGCAGAAGTTGAAAAAGATTATGAATCGCTTCGAAGAAGTGATGAAGTATGGCGAGGACTGATGACTGAACAGTACCTAGGAGCTAAAGAGAAGTTGGAAAACATGCTTAGAGCTCAAAGGCCATCATCCATGAAAGAAGGACTTGGCTATACCTATGAAACTTCTACTTTAAAAAGCTCAGAAGTGCTGGCTGATAGGTTCGTCAGAGGTAAGGTTCAGGAGGCTACTGATTCACTACCTCAGGCGAAGAACAAACAGAAAATAATTGCACCTCAGCCGAGCAACAAGAAGCAACTGACAAATGGTTTCAGCCCCAGGACAACACGATCAAACTCAGGGGGAACCAAGAAAGTCAGGTGGGTAGAACGGTACAGAGAACCACGAGTTCAGTACTATGCGTACTACTATGAGCCCAGGGTCAGGAGAGTCAAAAAACTCAGATATACTGATACATACATACGCATAAAGTCAAAACCTATCAGCCAGCACTACTGATACATACATACGCATAAGAAGAAAGCTCCTGAACCCAAAACCGTCAGAAAGTCAGCATCTCCAAGTCCTGAGGAGAAGACAACTGACAAGGTTCAGAAGAAGAAGTCTTGGACTTCTAAGGTTCCTAAGCAGATTTGGGTTCTGAAATCACCCACTAACATGTAAGGACCCAACTGAACCAAAGGGTACCTGAAAATGTTTCTGTTTTGCAAGTGCATAAGGACCCTTGGATAGTGGACAGCGGCTGCTCGAGACACATGACATACCAGAAGAGCCTGCTGACCAACTACATAAAAGAAGATGGTCCCAGAATTGAATTTGGTGACAATTCAAAAGGCTACACAAGGGGATATGGAACACTGAACATTGGCACTGCTTCAGTTCCAAGAGTAACATATGTTGAAGGACTTCAACATAAAATCCTTTCTGTCAGTCAATTCTGTGATAATCGGAATAGAGTTATCTTTGACGTTGGTTTCTATGATATTGTTGATAAATCTACAGGGAAAATAGTGTTATCAGGATCGCGGAGGATAAATATCTATGTTGCAGATTGGAAAACCGCAGAACCTGAGGCTTACTTACTAGCACAGACGAAATCTAGTGAAAAGGCAGGATGTCTATGGCACAAGAGACTCAGCCACCTGAACTTCAAGACTATGAATAAGCTTGCCAAGAACTCTAAAGTCAGAGGACTACCCAGAGAATCGTTTATCAAAGATAAGAATTGTGAAGCATGTTTGAAGGGAAAGCTGACAAAGAGTAGCAATCAGTCTATTCTATCACCTTCCACTAATGGAATCCTTCAGCTGTTGCACATGGATTTATTCGGGCCAGTTTCTCCAGTGACTATAAGAGGCAAGAAGTATGCCCTCGTTATTATTGACGACTACTCGAGATATACTTGGGTCATCTTCATTGCAAACAAATCTGATGTCATGACTGAGTTGCCCAAACTGCTGAAAAAGCTCAGTGAGGAAAAAGACATCAAGATTCAAAGAATTCGCTCAGACAGAGGAACAGAATTTCTCAACTCAGTAGTTAAAGAGTACTGCGACAAAGAGGGAATTCAGCACGAGACATCAGCAGCTCGAACCCCTCAAAGAAACGGACTTTGCCGAACGTAAAAACGGAACACTTAAAGAAGTAGCAAGAACGCTCCTAGCAGACTCTGGACTACCCTCAAAATTCTGGGCAGATGCTACTGACACCGCCTGCTACACTTAGAATCGCTCACTGCTCACACAGCAACACATGAAGACACCATACGAATTATGGAAAGGGAGAATTCCTTCTATCTCACATTTTCATATTTTTGGTTGTCCGTGCTTTATCCACAATAATGGGAAAGATCAGTTGAAGGTTTTTGATAGCAAATCTGATCAAGGAGTTTTCTTAGGATACTCTCAAGTCAGTAAAGCTTTCAGAGTCTTTAACTATCGGACTCTTTGTGTGGAGGAAAGTCCTCATGTGGTATTTGATGAGTTTGTTACTGAGAACAGGAAACCTACAAAGACAAATACTGAAGATGTCAGCAGCAAGTTATAGGATCTCGCACTTACTGATAAAATTGAAAAGATCCAGCATTGTTGGGATGATGAGTCAGACGATGAAGAAATTCAGACTCAGCCAACAGGCGATGTAGCTGACCTGGTTGATTCTACTGAACAGAATCAACAACAAGTAACATCGGTCGATGAGGAAGCCCCGGTGGTAACTGAAACCTCTACTGAGAATATAAACCCAGGGGGAACAAATCTTGTTCCTGAGCTAAAAGCCCATGATCCTGGAAACTCAGTAGATCCTAACCTTCTTACTGTACTACTGCAATCTTAGAACAGTACTACTAAAATGCCTAACACTCCTACTGACTGTGCAGAAGTATTATCAGAAGAAGAAGCCAGACTCAGACGTTCATGGCTTGATGCTCATTCTTCAGATCTTATTATAGGAGATCCATCAGCAACTATAAGGACAAGATCTAGATTAAGTCAAGGAGAAAACTCACTCTATTCTTGCTTCTTGTCTACAGAAGAACCTCAGTCGATAGAGGAAGCACTCAATGATGCTGACTGGATCATCGCCATGCAAATGAGCTGAACCAGTTCATTAGAAACGAAGTTTGGGAGCTTGTTGACAGACCTAGATATCAGCACGTAATTGGTACTAAGTGGGTCTTCAAGAACAAGCGTGATGAAAACAACGTCATTGTCAGAAATAAAGCTCGATTAGTTGCCAAAGGATATTGTCAAGCAGAGGGAATTGATTTTGATGAAACATTCGCTCCAGTCGCTAGATTGGAAGCCATTCGTCTATTCCTAGCTAATACTACGCATCAAGGATTCAAAGTATATCAAATGGATGTAAAATCAGCTTTTCTGAACGGCGTGCTGAAGGAAGAAGTCTATGTGGAACAACCGCCCGGTTTTCAGCAGGGACATCGGGTGTACAGACTTCGGAAAGCTCTGTATGGGTTAAAACAAGCATCCAGGGCTTGGTATGATACTCTATCAGACTTTTTGCTTCAGAAAGGTTTTCAGAAGGGGACAGTAGATCGCACCCTGTTCAACATAAAGTCAGGGGATGATATCCTACTGGTGCAAATCTACGTGGACGACATCATTTTTGGTTGCAGAAACGTGACTATATGTCAACAATTTGAGAAAATGATGAAGGAGAAATTCGAGATGTCAATGATGGGAGAGATGAACTACTTCCTTAGATTTCAAGTAAAGCAATCAGCTGAAGGAACCTTCATCAATCAAGCCAAGTACACTCGAGATCTTCTGAAAAGATTTGGCTGCGATTCAAGCAAACCAGTCAAAATCCCCATGAATACAAATTTCAAAATCGATCTAGATAAACAGGGAGCTTCTGTTAACTCTACTGATTATAGAGCTATTATTGGTTCTTTATTATATTTAACAGCTAGCCGACCTGATATAACTTATGTTGTAGGTGTATGTGCAAGATTTCAGGCAGATCCCAAGCGAAGTCATCTACACTCAGCGAAGAAGATTCTGCGATATCTAAGAGGAACACCTGACGCAGGGTTATGGTATCCTGTTGATGATAATCTAATACTGACAGGTTATTCTGATGCTGATTATGCAGGATGTAGGATAGATAGAAAGTCAACTTCTAGAATGTGTCAGTTCCTAGGCAGCAAGCTAATATCTTGGTTTTCAAAGAAACAGCACTCAGTAGCAACGTCCACTACTGAAGCTGAGTACATGGCTGCTGGAAGTTGCTGTGCCCAAATCCTATGGCTTCGACAACAACTGAGAGATTATGGTATAATTCAGGATGAAGTGTCTATCTACTGTGACTCCACAAGTGCTATTGCCATAACTCAGAATCCAGTTCTCCATACGAGATGCAAGCACGTGGATATTCGACACCACTTCATCAGAGACCATGTCGAGAAAAAGGATATCAGAATGGAGAAAATCCATACTGACAAGCAAAGGGCAGACATACTGACCAAACCACTAGCTGAGAACAGATTCAGAGAATTATCAGTTGAGCTAGGTCTACTGGATCCTACTGACTCGTATCAGTAGAAGCACAACAAGACATCAGTAGAAACCAACTACTGATGACAACAATTGATATCAACAACTGGTAACAGTTGGTATCAGTAGAAGCCGACTACTGAATAACAACAGTTGGTATCAGTACTAAAAATCAGTACGATAGGTCAGAAGACTCAGTACATAGATTTAATTGGGAGAATCTAACTGTACACAGCAAGGGGGAACATGCATATCAGTACATAATATGTCCTCCTGAGTCTAAACGGTAACCAGCTGATACTGAAAAGTTCAGCTGAAGAGGTTTGAGTAGCTTTATATACTTATCGCTTTCAGAAGCATGCTCATATTTATTTTATCAGTCGCTTGCACTCAGTATTTAAGGAGCATTTAATTCAATTTTAAGGATTTAAGTCAGCAGGAAACCGTTTTCATTTATATGACTTAAAGACTTTAATGCTACCTGCAGCGCATTTAATGCATGTCTTCTCACCTTACTTTATTCTACTCATTTCCTACGTGGGTCTAGACTAGTGGCGGCGTATTTTTAACTTCTAATCTCAGCGGCTAATTGGTCAAAATTGGTCAAAACATATTTCAATCTCAGCCGTTGAATTAAAAACCTACTGAAGTGCATCTTTAAAACTCTTCAGTTTTCCGCCTCACTCTACCTTTTCGCCATTTTCGAATTAAGAACAAGCTTTCTCTGTGCGATTCAATTCTAATTGCTCTGCATTCTTACTCTCAAAGCTCTTCAATATTCGGCAATGCATTGTTTTCTACTTAAATCTCTACTGACTTATTCTATTTTCAAGTGCTAACGAGATTTTTACAGATATCAATGGCGACAATTCAGACTCCCGACAACATTAATGAGATCATCGTTTCTCGAATCCAATTTGAACCCGTCATGGCGCTTCACAAGGTGGATATTCCTTATATGGAGTCCGTTTTTTATGCCTTGGAAGAATTTGGGCTTGGGTCGCTCGTCACGCTTTACCCAAGAAATTACCTACCCAGACAAGTAGCAGAGGTCTACTTTAACTGGAGAACCCTAGACACAGGGACCGAAATCTCCAGTTTCTCATTCATGAAGGACGTCGATGCACTCTCATGGGATGCCAGTGTTCACGAGTTCAACGTCAGATATGCTCTCGCACTCGCTTTCGACCTGACAAACGACGGAATTTCTCCTGTTGGATACAAGGAGAAGGAGATCAATGAATATGTTCAGAAGTTCTGTGGCAGGAAAGATATATCCTTCAAGACTGCTCTGCCAAAGAATCAGCTGCTACCTCAATACAGAGAGCTCGCATACATAGTTTCACATATACTCACGAGCTCAGTGGGTTCCTATGATCAGCTGTCCAAGCTACGAATCCAGCTGATGATGGTTATCGATGATAGAGTTGAAGTCAACTGGTTAGATTATTACTTAGCCGAGCTTAAGGCTCAGGCTCAGAAGTTCGCAGCCACACCCTCTGGAGAGCGAAGACTAATTAGTGTGGGAAAGCTGCTATATGGAACGAAGATGTCCATAATGATACAACAGTCCGTATCAGATCGCTCAGCCTTTGCTGATGCTAGGTACTTTGACAGCAAGCTTATAAAATTCAAGACGAAAGCCGCTGCTGAGAAGTCTATCGGGCGAGGGCCGCCTGAATAGAAACGAGTCACTACTGACTTGCCTCCTCGCGCCGATCCTCTGAAGAGGAAGAGGCTAAGCAAGCCTGGAACGTCTGAGGTTCCAGCACAGCAAACTGACATTGCCTCTCCTCCACCTACTCAGGAGGAGCCACCAACTCAGGAGGAGCCTCCACTTGACGCTGACACAGGCATAGAAGGTGCCACACTGAAGGACAAAGTTCAGCGGATAAGCTCCTCAGAGACTCAGTCGGATAATATCGGACCGACTGAAGAAGTCTCTTCTGAGTGGACAATGCATTCCACCCGTCTCCGTGCTACTGAAGAAGTCAATACTCAGATTTCGGAGATAGCCGAGCACCCGGACTTGGTGGATCTTGCAATAAGGGCTAGGATACAGATGCTGTTGAGATTTCTCAACTGGGATATTTTTGAGGATCTAATCAAATCCCCGGCATAAAGACCTTGTCTCTACCGACCGAAGAGAGTGCCCTACAATCGCAATCGGGTTCGGAGAACCAGCTGATTTAGCCTCCTTCGAGGATCTGCATGCTGCTATGCTATATCTTCTAAGTCTCAGAACCGCAGCACCAGAACAAAGCCCTTCGCCGCCATCTCATCCTGATGATAATGATGATAATGATGATGATATGGATCAGGCACCACCCAAGGATGCAGATTTGGGAGGATCTGCTGAGGGTAACACTCCCCTTCGCGAACAGGGCCCCTCACCACCACCATCCACATCAGGTGAAGCCCAAGTTGCCACAAAGCCAAGCCGTGAGCAACAGATCGCGATGTCTGAGCAGAGGCTAGGAACAAGCAGTTATCAGATAAAATCAATAGGTTCTGTGTCCTCTAAGTCAGTCAACAAAGCCATTCGAAGACAAGGAGATAAGAATCGTCTTCTGGCTAAAGACGTGCATCTGAAATGGGCTCAGTACACAAAAGCCCAGACAGAGAGCATCGATCGACTGACTGAAGGGATCAACAAGGTCTCCGAAGCTCCTACTCCAACAGTTAATATTCAAGAGATAGTTGAGACCGCCCTTCAAGCTCAAAAGCTGGACTTAGCAGCTCAAAGTCAGCAGCTCCTCATGACTCAGCAGAAAATGTTCTCTGAGCAGCTGACCCAGAGCCTTGCAACAGTCCAATCCACTATGGATGAGAGGAACAAAATAGCCACCTCCTGCCTTCAAACTGCATTAACTTAACAGGCGGAGGCACTTAAACTCATCCAGAAGGAGATAATCGAATCCCATGATCAGTCTCTGCTGAAACTCCGACAAGAGTCAGCTGCTCAACTCAGATTATTCAGAGCTGATCGGGAACAAGAATGGAAAAAATATTGTGATTCAGTACAAGACTTTGAATCCACTACCACCCTCATCAAAGATCTAATCTTTAATCTGGAGAAGGAGGTAGTTGCCATCCGTATTTACCTCACCCTGGCTGATGATGCCAAAAAGGGGGAAAGTAAGGGGGAAGGTAACGGGGAAGGTAAGGTGGAAAAAGATGAAGAGGTTGCTACTGAGGGAGAGAAACAGATGGAAAGGGATCAGGAGATGGAAAGAATCCCAGAAGTCCAAATCCCAGAAGTCCAAAGTAGCAAGGAAGCTACTCAGGGGGATGGTTCAACTGATCAGGCTGGAACCAGTTCAGCAGTACCCCTTCCACTCCTTGAGTACGTCCCAACAGTCCAACCTGTGCCTGAGCTAATAACTGTTATATCCTCAGCTCAGCACATCGAGGAAGTCGCTTGATTCCTCAAGCAAGAGGACGAAGAAGAGCAACAACCACTGCCACCGCGAAGGTCGGGGAAGGAGATCGTTACTGAAGATACTCCTCCACCTTCTCCGACTCCTAAGTTCAAATCCAGAGCGGAGCAGGAGGCTTATGATCAAGAAGTTGCTCAGAAGCTTCAAGATCAACTTGATCGAGAACATCAGATCGAAGAAGCTCAGAAGGCGAAGAAGCCTCAGAAGAAGCATGTTGGCAAAATAGCCAAAGGCAAGGCTAAGCAGATCGCTGATGAACAGAGAAAGAAAGCTCAGTTGGAGCTGACAAAAGCGTTTGCTACTGAAGTCCAGACCTTAGCTCAGAGTTCATATACTCCGAATCTAACACCTGAGCAGGAGGCCGAGGACAGAGCCACCTGGGAAGCCACGCTGAAAGGTCTAAATCTCCGAAGAGGAGATACAAGATCAGCGACTCTCAGAGAAAAGAAGAGATTAGCTGACTTGGCTAAAATGATTAGCCTATCTCAGAAGCCAGCAGTTGATCTAAGGAAGCAGATTCCAAGGCCCTACAGGAGAGGAGCGCCCAGAGCGCCTTATATCAAGAAGGCTCCTACTCCTCATGTAGACAAGTGGGTTCCAGTAGAACTGAACGAGCAGTGGGAGGAACTCAAAGAAGATTTCATGAAGGGATATTTTGTGTGGGGTATCTATCCAACTGAGAGACCAGCTGATCAACTTTTTGATGAATTTATCTATCGATTTGACAGAGAACTCAGAGATCAGCTGCGTCAGATCATGGAAAGAGAGAAGATACCTTTCAAAGCTCCAGCGTTCAGACACATCCCTCCTCCCAGAACTACTCGTGGCGTGCTATGCACAAAAGAGATTGAAAGAGAGGTAGAAGAAGCTGCTTATCATCTGTGCTTAAACATTGATCATCCAGCAGATCACGAGGAAATCCAGGATCTGAGAGCAAGAATATACAAGTATTACTACCGGACCCTCCGGTGACAAGTCCGCGGACTTCAAGAACAAAACCAAGAAATTCAGACGTCAGCTGTAATCTTCTTATCTTTTCATTCTTTTGTAATAGAGATAGGAACCATGTAAACATATTGATATATATATCAGTTCCTATTTCTAGCCAGACAATTACTCATTGTCTTACGGCTTTTTGGTTGTGTTCTCATTATCATAACTGATCACTGAAGGTGATCTGACACACACTCACATAACCATTTTCTCTGATTTTGCCTATCTCTCAACTGCTGAACCTCATTGAAGTTAACTAATTCAGTTTTTACTGAAGTCTAAATATCAGTAGTTTAGCATCATTTTCTTTCGACGGGGGGAAAATTTTGTGTACTGTTGAATAGAGGTTTTGGCGTATAGAGTTGTTTTGAATATGGTTTTGGCATCATCAATTAGGGAGAAATTGTTGGGTTATGAGTCAGCGGAAGATTAAAGAATTATTGTTTAAAAGGTTTAAGGGTATAAATGGAAATTATATATATAAAAAGGGGGAAATTGTTTGGGTTAAAATAATATTGGGGGAAATCATAGTATTACTATGGAATTGAAGATCCCAAAACCCAGTTGCAAAACCCAGCTGACAGAGCCTAAAACCCAGCTGATATCAGAAGTGTGGTGTCTTGATAAGTTCGATGATGTATAGGATTAGATTGTTCGTTATGTTCTATATCTTTATTCTAAGTCCTGTACGGGGTAAAATGTTGTATTGATCTTCTATTTTGAAGTTACTTTCCAGATCCCCATGTCATCAATGTAAGTCTGCATTCTCGAAGTCATCAGCTGATCTTCGCTCAGTAGAAGACATTTCATCACCGACCGACATCGCGTCAAATCATCACCGATCTTCGCTCAGTAGAAGATATCTCATCAGCTGACTGACATCAGCATACATACATCAGCTGATCTTCGTTCAGTAGAAGACTTCTTATCAGTTGATATGTATCAGCAGAAGAAACCTATGCAGACTCAGTTCCTTCGCAGTCAACAACTGACTTTATTCTAAAGGTATATCCCTGTCAGTCGACACTCAGACGAAGAAGACAAAGACGACTTCGCCATCGTATCCATCGAGGAAACGACTCACCGTTAATGTCAATCGAGAATCGGCGAGAATACGCATACAAGGTAAGGCGAGTCAAAGTCTCGACACAAGAACGAACCGCACTACCTCGAACAAAGAGAAAGCAGCTTAAAGCAAATATTCTCCGACAAACTAAAGCTACTTTCATGTAAAGTAAAGAACAACTCTGCTGCAACAACTCGAGTTTATAGCCGTTTTCTTTGGAAGGTTGTGACACATGGCATCGTCTTCTCTAACGGATATATGCCTGCTTCACGACTATATATAGAGAAGAAAATCCGAGCTCCAATAAGGATGAACAGAGAAGGAAAAAGATTTGGAGAAAACATTCGGAATATCAAAGAGGGATAAATACTCAGCAGATAAAGCTCTAGCATACTCAAAGCTCATTCCAGAGAAGAACTTGCCCAATAGAATATCAGTAGTTCTTCTCTCTAGAGTGCTTTTAGATCCCACTTCTCTAGCTAAGCTCAGTGTCATATTTATAGCTTAGATTTTTGAAGGAGTTCACTTTTAGTGATTGTTCTTATTGTAAGAACTCCTTCTAGTTGGAAAACAGTTTCATCCTCTCAAACTTTGGTTTGATTTGTAAAGTCGCTAATGACTATAACTTAGAAGGGTATGTCCAGTGCACAGATACCTTGCTAGTCTTGCTCAGATAAATCAACAAGACCTCCTGTTCAGCAGGACGTGGATGTAGGATCCTGCGTATCCGAACCACGTTAAAAATTGCTTGTGTTATTTACTGTTTTATAGCATTGCATACAAACTGAGTATAAATCATATCTTTGCATAAAACGTATTTTGAAAGCGCACCAGCCAAAGTAATTTATCTTGCGAAATCACGTTTTCAAACTGAGACAAATCTCCGGGCCCTACACTCTTATCCGCACTAAGTCTCCGACTGAGTTTCAACGACTGACTAAAGTCAGTAGGAGAGTTCAGTAGTTGGCTACACTTCTGACCCGATCGAATGTTACTATTTGACACTGTTCATCAGTTGCAACCAACAGCTCAGTTGTCCTTCGGTTTGAGAAAAAGAAACTGTGATCAGATGTATTCACCCCCCCCCCCCCTCTCTACACCTGACTATCGTCTCCAGGACCAACATAGTTCGTATGAGATGGCGTAGTGGTGAAGGTGGGTGGCCTGGGACCGAAAGGTCATGGGTTTTTTTTTTAAAATATGTTATTTTATGAATAATTTTTTAAAAAGATGTTTAATAATAATATAAAATTGTAGTGTTATTTTATGAATTATTAAAGAATGTGTTATTTTATGAATTATTTTTTAAAAGATGTTTCATAATAAGATAAAATTGTAGTATTATTTTATGAATTATTTCTTTAAAGATGTTTAATAATAAGATAAAATTGTAGTGATAAAGATTGATGTTGTGATTGATGTCTTGATGATGTTATACAAAAGATGAGTTAAACATGAAATAAGTCAGTCAAATATTCATATTAACATGTTATCCAAGCTAATTTATCTATAATTCACCTAATTTCCGTGTAAAAAAGAAATAAAATAAGTCGGACGAAAACAATTAACATGATAATCAGAACCAATTGCTTCTGGATGCGATTAGACCGGCACAACTTCTCAGATAAGTGTGCACTGTTGATGTTTTATTGCTTGTGTATTGCTAAAATGGACATCCATGATGTCAATTAAACACCGAATCTCGTTCTGTTAATATTTTCTTGTTTCTTTTTTGCACGAAAAATAAGAAAATTGATTTAGTTGTATATTGAATGTATTTTAATTGTATTAAAAAATTAATACAATTTTCGACGTTAATATTGTCTTGTTTCTTTTCGGCACGGAAACTAAGAAAATTGATTTAATTGTATATTAAATGTGTTTTTAATTATATTAAGAAATTAACACAATTTTCAAGTAATAGATGGTTTGAAGAAATGAGAATTCAACCAAATTTTATTAAGGCATAATTGATGCAATTGGTTTTTTATGATTTTTTTTTCATATTGTATTTAAAGAAATAAAATAAAATTTTCAAAAAAGTTAAAAATCATAATTTTTTGAATACATAGTGGAAGTGTGTATATAAGAATTTAAGATAGATAGTAAGTAATGAAGAGTCCACCTCGTTTTTCAGTGTATAGTATTTTTTACCATTAAAGAAAACTCTCCTTGTAAAAGAAAGCAGAATGCATGTAAGTTCTCGTATTCAATCCCGGAATTGCAACCTTCCTCCGTTTGTTTGTGGATATATCAATCAGAGTCAGGGAGTGTTTACCACATATATTCAACACCAACTCATTCCTCCACACGCAATACATCTCCAACTGGTACGGGTAGGGGAAGAAATCGAGAGGCCCGACCCTGCAACTTCGAGTCCAAACCCGTTTTCCTTCTCCTTCTCCCATCACCCACACATCCACACAATCAACTTCCAATGCCAATAGAAGCAACTCATCACCCCGCCCGCAAATCATAACTTCATTTGTCGTAGGAACAATTTTCCTCCTTTCATTGCTCCAAATCGAATCACAAACGGAGTTAGGGATTTGTATTTCTCGAAACCTTTCGCTCCTCATGTCGAATGCAAGGATTAGAAAAGGATAAGGTAAGTCGCCATCGCCCGCCAACCAATAACAAACTCCATCCAAATGAACCTTTGATCTACCTAGCTCACTGTTCATTGAAGCCATCCGTGAAGCCTCAACCATTTTCCAAGAATCATTACTCGAGTTATAAATACAGACGTTAGTTGTTGACATCCTCCTCCTAGGTCGATGAAATACGACAATCTTGTAATCTCGAGTCCAAGGGTCCAACCCGAACCCATATACACGGTTGATTCGTGGAATACGTTTCGGAAGCAAAAGGAGCGGAGGGACTCCCTTGGACATTCTTGTGGCGGGGTTGAACAAAGTTATGTCTCCGTTCAACGCCACCTGGCAGAATATGCCGAGCTGAGGCCCCATCAGATGTACGCTGTCTTCGGATTGAGGAAACCGCCGTTGATCAACTTCTATCAATCGTTCAAGCGGACGTTGCTTATCGAGGTAATTGTGGCGAAGAACGAGGTGATCATCATCATCAGCTCTCTCAAGGGAGTAATGGCGGTCGATGAAACTCCGGCTTCCGATGAGGCTGAGCCACCGCTTGCAGACAGACTTGAATCGGGTAGGTAAATCAGGATCTCCTCTTCGACGATATGTGACGGAAGGTTCATATTGCTCTGCGGATCCATCACCTATGTAACACTTTTACAAGAAAAAATTAAAACGAAAGATACCAGATCTAACTTCTATTGAAAGAGATTAAACATAAACAAGCAATTAAGATTATTTCATAGAATTAAACCAACCTTGGGTGAAGATTCTTGCCAGGAACGAAATCACCAGCGGCTGTATATAGAATTAAACAAAAGATACCAGATCTAACTTCTATTGAATGTAGGGTTCAAACAAAAAGACTAATCCTACTTTTAAGTGACTAAAATAAAATTATAATGACAAAATCTATTGAATAAAATAAAACCTGCCTTACTAAAACTTAATTACTGTAGAACCTTTAATACTCGATAAATTAATAATTCTCTAAGATAATATTTTTCTCCAACCCCTATTCTGGTCAGTTAAAAAATCATTAAATTCGATAAAATAATTAAATAACAATTTTTAAAAAACTTCAATATAAATATATGGTCATGTTAGTATCATAAATTAATAATCATTTAAAATTACCAATAACACTAAGGTAATTTTATGAAATATGATTATAATGTTGTCTTTTTTTTCTTAAAATTTAAATCTTATTGAATCTCATCTTTGACTTTTCTAATTAAATCAATAAAATTTTTGGTGTTGATTTTCGACCCGAGTCCTAGAAATAATAAGTGTTTCCTTACACGTAAATAGTTCTAAGGAATTGCATTATCTTTAGCATTTTTTGGTGTTCATGGTCCATGAATGTTAACTACATAATTGTACTTATTTTTGAATGAATAAATTCATTATTTCCTAACAAATTAATATAATTTATTGTTTCTAGATAGTAAAATAATAAAATGACATTAAATATGACATTTCGGTAGCGGTTGCGGCTTACACCCTCATACATAGATATTTTTTTTTCAAAAACCAAATATAGTTTGGTTTGCAGCCTGAAATCGGATTCAGGTTCAAGATCATTCCTTCAGATTTAGAATGAGTTGATTCATTCCAATACAACTGTTTGATTTGAATCTTTAGGTACATAATGATTACTATATTTGATATTTGGTGCGCTTGTTTTTTTAGTGAAACTTCACAAATTTTTATTCTACTATTTACTTATAAAATATAAAAATATCAATATTAATTCCAACAAATAATTAATATTATTAATGTTACATAAATCATAAATATTAACTATATAGTATAAAATATTTATAAATGCAAATTATATAAATGTAAATTATATTTATATGATAAATAAAATTTATTTTTATATTAATTTAAAATTTATTCTAATAAATATAAATATAAATAAAAATTGTAATTATATTAATATAATTTATTCTATATTTTATAGTTTTAATTAATATAATATAATATGAAATTTTTCAATGAATCAAATTTGAATTTGGAATGAAACCTATCAATTACTTGAATTTTGCTCATTCCTAATTTTTTTGGATATCATTCCAAGATTTTTATTCTCATACCCTTTAACGGAACGTCATATAACGAATTCATACCGATATCCGCTTCCAAAACCCTTCAACCAAAAGCCCCCTAAAGTTTCCTGGTACACATGCCGTATTTTTTATACATTATAGTTTTAATATATAATATATATATCATATAATATATAATTATATAAAATCAAAACAAGTTTTTGGCTAGTCAAAAAATGATGATGACGTGACAAACACCATGTATGATAGTACGCCAAAATAACAACCTTTAGAAATTAAAATTATTCTCTAAAAAATATTCCCTGTAGGAGTAACACCAACTAATCTAGTATTTTTGTTAAAACCTAAATACATATTAACTCCACAATGATAATTAGAAAACGTTGCTTATGTTTGGCCATCTCAAAGGGAAGTAAAACAAGATGTCGTACTAAATTTGGTTAAGAGGACAAAACTGACTTTTCCTATTAGACTTTCTACTTCAGTGAAATCTTCAGAGGCATAATAACATTACAAACGAATGAACCACCAACGTATACTTATTGCATTCTCTGTACAACTTAGAGAGAAAGTGTGTAGTTAGCTCAACTACCTTCAATTTGGCACATATCTATTTGAGTTCTTACTATATAAACACAGAGATACCTGCAAATGAAACGGTATCACGAACCTTGTCGAAACGACAGCGTGCTCGGTGAATCGATTCTTACAACATGTTCATCCTCACAGCCGGAATCATCGCTCGATTCGTGGTTTTCGTTTAGCAAATTCTTACCTTCTCCTGCATAGCCTTCTTGTTTACTTTCTTGAGCAATATCGTACTTCCTTCGCAGCGTAGTAGACCCTTCCGATTTCACGGAAACCATGGCACGCTTAGAAGCTGAAGGAATTCTTGGGTACGAGAGATTGTGGGATGGCTTTACTCTCGAACTCCAAGGGAAACTCCGCCTACGAAGCCTCCGGAGGTTTATCTGATCATGTAATTTCATTTAGAAACTAACACCGTTAAAGATTTTAAAATTACCTTTGACGGGAGAGTATTTCTTGCAACATTTTTAAGAATTTGGTTTTTCTTTTAAGCGATCACATAGTGGTTTTACTCATTTTCAACTGTAACACAGAGGAATTTTTGCCTTTTTCCCGTATTAAATTAAACATACCGTGCTGCCGTAGATGCTGAGCTGCATTGCTCTGGCTGAGAAGTTGTTCTGCTGTTCACCCGAAACTTCGGAATCGGGATGATTCGACTGGAACAGATGTTCGGGCCAACTCATGAGACCGCCGTGCTCCATAACAAGAGATGCGGAGCGACGATCAACGGAATTTGATATTAGAGAAGATGAACGTCTCTGAAGGCTTCTACCGGCCTCAAACCCGGCTATGTCGAAAGTGATCACCCTTGTTCTTGACTCGACTTGATACGTAGAAACTTGATCACACAAACTTCCCATTCTTAGTAGAAGGTAAACTTACAGTAATGCAATATAACAGAAGTCTACTAGCAAAAGGCATAGACGAAGATTGACGCGTACCAAGTGTTTCTGATCTGATGGAGCTTTGATCTGAGCGCGGCAAAATAGGGGCAGGAGCTGTGAGGAGCTCTTCTTCCCCGCTTTGCATTCTTATGAAACCCTCCAGTAGGAAACCGACGGATTGAGGGAGTAACTCGAAACTCTCCCCTTGGATGTAGATGTTCATACATGATCTTTCAGCAATGAGTGTTCTCAAATCTTGCATTGACATCTTCTCAAACATATGGGGAAGCAAGAGTTTGGCGAGCACGCTAAGACTTTCCTGCAAAAAAATGGGGCGATTTAGATAATAATAGATAAGGCAAAGTTCATATGGAATTAAGAGATTTGTACTGCTAAGACGAAAGATGAAGAACGACATTTGATACGGTCTACCTATAGATATGATAAACATGCAAGGAAAGGAAGTGAGATTCTGGAACTTGACATGCTTAAAGAGTAACGAAAATTAAGGGATACCGATGCCATACCCGCCAAAAGAAATCTTCGACTGCAGGATCAGATCTCAATGCAGAAAGTACTTTTTCGGTCTCAATAAAGAAGCAGACGACGACAGAGTTGGTAATAACATCACATAGGTAGGGCTTTTGAGCAAGCACTTCGTACAAACCAAGAGTACTCCCGTGAGTAAAAGTTGGGTGCCGGAGATTCCTCGTACGTGTATTTTTACTTGACCACTGCCAAGTACAAATGTTCCGTTCACCAAAAAGATCAATTAAGAGTCTCGAATAAATATCAGAGCAAATATATTTCTATATACCTTCACCACTCCATTTGATATTAACCAGATACCGGTCGGCTTTGACCCCTCCTTATAAACAGTAGTTTCCGATAGTTTTGTTATTTCTTTAGTAGATCCTGCTAGCGTCTCACGAGCTATGGATGGCAGTGCTCCCAACAGAGGATTGGATGATATCAGATCCCTTATTTTGGGAGTTTTCACTAAAGGTGGATTTCTTAGGAGCCTTTTCAAGTCAGTCTGTACAAAAACATTAAAATTGTCTATTAAAACTTCAAACAAAATCATTATAAAATCATATGATAAGAATCAGAAGATCATAATCTACCTGGACGGCATCATGAAGATGGTTCGTCTCCTTTTCTTCTAATAAACCAATTTTCTCGAGATTATGAACATACTCAATCAAATGATTGAGCACTGAATGTGTAACTTGTCTCGTTTTAACAACGCGTAGCACCTGAAGATGTTAACAAAAATAAATCTCATGGATCACTTCCGTGTAGTATTGGCTATTATTTTACCGTCTAAGTACCTGCGGAAACGTAAGGCGAATATTCTCTAAAAAGTTCCGTGCATCCTCACCCTCTTGCTCACTTTCAGAAATGACCGTGGCTGCAATCTCACTGTCTCCTAAACAATTAATGTATATGTGAGAAATATAAAAAAACTCTTTTTTTTAAAGAACATGAAATGACAAGTGCAATCAGATTATATTAGAAAGAAAATATGATATAAGAAAATTCGCTTTCAGGCCATTTTCAGCCTTCTAAAAATGGCCTGAAACCGTTAAATAAGAAGTGCAATCAGGTGTATTTATCTGCTATAAACAGATGTATTTATCTGCTATAAACAGATAAATACACAGAAATTCCACATTGTTATCGCTAATTATTAATATTCAATTTGATGTTTCCCCAATATTAATTCTCACAGTCCAACTAATGAAGTACATAGAAGAAGAAAAAAAGAGGCTGGCGGAGATAGAAAAAGTAACTTCCACAATCTGAAAAAACTAAAGAACAAAGGTTGCGACTTGCGAGAAATTCTTACCAATGAATTCATGTAGCTGTTCTCTTGCAATTCTGTGCGCACGAAGGAAGGCCGCAGATATACAGCATGCAGACTCTACTCTCTCAACAGTAAAGTAGGTAACAAGCTTTCGAGGGACAATGCTCGACTGAAGAAAGTTATAGTGATTCGGTATATTCACATAATGTTTTAGACCTTTCCAATCACTCAAAGCTCCAAGAGATACAAGGTCAATTGCTTCATCAACAGATCGCATCAGAAGATTTGCAGTAGTTTGATTGATCCTTCCCTCATCAAGCATGACCCAGTAAGCTGCCTGAACGCCTAAAATTACATATAATAAGGATCTATTCACAGTAAACCATTGGCATAATCCAAAGGCAACACGCTTTAATAGGTAAACAGCTACAATCATCTTTTTAGTTATTCAAAATTGTAATATTCAAAAAATTATTATTACCATTAGGTTTAGCAAAAGAAAGTTCAGAAAGAGCTGATTAAGTGCTGGGCCATCAAAGATTATGAGTTGCAAATAACATCTTTCAGGTATAAAAAGATGTCTGGGATATTAAAGTAAAGCAATCGTATAACTTACTAATTAAGGATATCAAGCCATAAATACTAACCATTTAAGAGCCGAACTCTGATATCTTTCAAATTCATATGGTCAGGATTATCATCATTTCCAGATGGAAAATGAGGGTGTATTTGTTCACCATCCACATCATTTAAGCTTGTTATATATCTTTTAACAGTTGGCCAGTCAGCCGGTCCTAGTTCTTCATCTTCTCCAAGATCACCAAACGCCACTAGTGCTTTCTTTAACATTTCATACTTCGTGTAGTCCAATATCCGCTTCTGCAATAAAATGATAAGCAAAGATTGTTGATCTTAAAAATATGTCAATAGGAATGCGCCTCACTATATTGCTATAAATCCAACCCACCATCTCATACACAGCATACATCTATACAAATTCAATGAACAATGTTAATGAAATATTTTTGCTCAGGTTACTAGTTTGTAGTATTATTCACAAAACCCCATTTCGTTAGATAGTTGGAGTCAGAGTTAAGAAACTAACTAATTGTTCCCTTGGAATTCTTCTTGATCAACTACTCCATGATCACTACAAATTTATTGTAGTCCAGTAGGAAAGCGCTGGTTTATTTCTTACGGGTGTCGAAACACCCATGAAATATCATGAAAGATGTATCAGTTCTTTCATCATCAATAAATATGAACTATGGAAATAAGATCATATTTGTCAGCAAAGGCTGTAATGAAAACTAACACAAAGATAGGACAACTGTACCTTTTCTGGCGAAAGCTTATCCATCTTAAGATAATGCAAAACAAACTGCGTAGTAGATCCATTCACAATAAGCGTAAGGAATACAATTCCACCAGTCAAAAAGACAAACTGCAAAAGAAAGAAAATGTACAATGTATTATAGCACATGCAAACATAGAAATGAACATTTTGCATTATTTAGACATGTAGATAGATATATATATCTACTTGTTTCAGTTCATCAAATAATAGACATTTTGTGTTATGGCTGGATCAAAAGGATATTAATGTGACATACCAAAGCTCCAGTATCAGGAGTGATGTATGGTGAACTGTCACTGGAACGCTGAAATACCAACAAAGATCGAAGTCAGATGATAATAAAATTTGGGATGCAATAATGCAATAGTAGTTTCAAAGTTGGATAATCTGAAATCAAGGAATGATGTCTACTATTTCAGAAAAATATAGTTGCTAATTATACAAATATCAAGTAAAAAACTAAACACGGAACATTATCCATCAGCGTGAACATAGCAAATTTGACTGTGCAGGCATGCAGAACAAACCTAATTACCTAGAGAAGTTTTTCAGAAAACCCCTCCAATAGAATTACATTTATGTGAAGTCTTGTTATTGATTCTTATTAGTTCTCGCATATCAGCATCAACTGGATCTTTCACTTGAGATTAAAGAATTAGATTGTACTTCTCCTTCAATTATTATTATTATTTTTTTTTTTTGGCAGTATATTCCACTTACTGGCCCTTATTCCTATGAACCAAAAGTAAACCATATGAGCAAGAACTAATGATAATAATAGGAAAAACAACAGAAAGCTGAAACATACAGCAACAGATGAAAAACAAAACCAAATAGATTGGGAGGGGGTAACGGAAGCCCTAGCAGATATCATAAGAGAACTCACCTTAACAGAGAGTGCCAGTGCTAGAGCAACAGCCCCACGCAAGCCAGACCAGACAAGAATGACAGCTTCTCTCCAGTCCAGACCATAACCAAAATATTTCAGAAATGGGAACAATATTCCAACTACAACCATCCTAGCTACTTGGACAAACACATACAGAAGGACCAGATAACCCCAAGAATGTTCTGCAAGAAAAATAACTAACGTTACTATAAATGTACGAGCATGATTATAGTCAATGAATAGGTTAAAGAACATTCAAACTAAGAAATTGGGATTTGTCAGCGTGTATAAGAGAAAAAAAGAAAAGATAATATACCATGAGTTTTGATTATGCTGTCGCTCTTGACAACACTATCAGCTATAACAACACCACTGCATATGTTAAAAAAACATTAGGATCATGAAAGTACAGGAAGATTTTATGCGATGAAAATCAAACTAAGTAAGATGTCCAATCAAGATCAATGAGAACACAAAAGCCACATACATGGCAGAAACCAGGATTGCATCCAGTGTTTCACAAGTAGCTATAGGTCCAAATGCCTCTAAGGCCGCCTTGCCAAACAACTTGATGTGTGATTAACCTTTCTCTAAACCTAAGTTGACTCATTTGGAATTTTTGGAAAAAGTCTTGATCAAATGGAAGTGTCATTGTAAGATAGATGCAATATTTGGGGCAAATTTCCTTTCGCATTAAGGACAAAGTTGTTCTGGATGGCGGAGGAGTATAAAATAGCCAGCTAGATGTCATGCTTTGTTTTCATAATTTTTTTTAATTCTCCCGAGTCCCGAAGCCATGTTTTTATGTTTTTCTATTCTAGTTGTTATCTACAATATAGAGTGAGAACATTCTGGGTATGGAATGTATAAAAGTTAGAGTTAACATTTGTGATTGGGCAGGATTCACCCGTAGAGTTTATTAACTCAAGCTCTTCATTAGTTTGCATTAGACTAAATCTGTTTCCAATTAACTTCCTCAAATACTGTAGACTCTACCAAATACTGGCCGTGATTTTGCTTCAAAGAAACTACTAGTCAGCCTCTACTCCATTGCTATTCATCTCAGTAATGAGACTTTCCCAACTTCTTCTTGCCTTACTTGGGCAAAAGTGAGGTACTAATCTCAAAATTGGCCTACTGATCTTTATTCTAACCAGTTGAGTGTGAGAGACATACAGCTATACCTCAAAAAAGGAAGGAAGAGATTCTAAAAATATGAAATGCTAAAGCTTGTCCATACCTTAAGATGAAGATTAAAGTATTGGCGATATAAGCGACCATTTCCCTGAAACAAAGTTTACAACAAATAAAAAAGCAGTCCTGAAATTGCTATAAGCAGTTAAGCATTTAAAAATACTGTATCATGCCATAGAAATATACTTAAAAAGGGGAGAAAGTTGTGAGAGATCAAAACAATATTCCAAGACAATGCTAGCATCACTTGCTAAAATGCTTCTGAATGAGTGCAGAAAATAATAATATTTTGGATTTTCATTCATTTGAATTAAAAACCAATATGTTGGCTGTACGAGACCATGAGTTCTATCCACCTTTACACATTATTATTACAGTTTTTGTGGCCGTTTTCTACACGTATTTTTGGACTAAATTTGATTGCAGACAAATAGACAAATAAACTATAATCACATGTGTGCACTGAGATTGTAGTCAAGTAAGAAACTATCGTGCTCTCTAAGTTTGGAAAAAGCGGCCAATCTATGAGTAGTCTTTGTAAAAGTTTGGAAATTCTTGTTTCTGTGAGAGAAGTCTGAAAGGCACAATGTTGACGCTAGTTATTTGTTTAGAAACTTTTAACAATGGCTGCCAATCCAGACAGCACTATTGCATTAACAGTTCACTATGTATGCTGCGCAAAAAATAGATAAGTTCATATTAAATTGATTATTATAAGATATGAAGAGAATGGGAAACTGCAACTTATGGCAGACATGAAAACATGCAATTTTAGTCATTCAGTGGAGAAAAATACCAAAAATGATGTAGACTTTGCTGACTTTCCCCCTTAAAGGCAGTTCGAGCTACAGCAGAGAAGAACCTGTCCATGCTCTCACTTCAGGGCAGCTGTTTATGCAAGTAGTACTATCAAACTTATGCAATTAAAAAAACCTACATCCCCAAAGTCATGACAGTCAAAACTCCAGAAACTTCAAGTCCTTCTTGAGCCTGGAAGCAAAAGTTTGCAGTCAATTATGATCGAAGAAAAATGTCAAATTTACTTAATATTCCCCAAAAAGTTTCAACATGATTATTATAAAATGAATTTCCTGAATGGTTATCACTTGCAGCACATCAGGAGTCCAGATTGGAGAATATATGACCATGTAAAATCCAATAATCAATTAGCACTCTGTTAACACATTCTATAACAATCAAAGTATAATTAATTTGATACAAACTCGAGAAACAAAAAATATTACCGCATACAGTTCACCAGTAAGAGCAAGAGAAAAGAAAATTGCATGCATTATAATACACCCAGAACAACAAGAAAGTGAATCATAATAAGAACAAATAGATTTAGTACAGTACATACAGTGAAAAAGGCTATGTAGCTCACAGCAAGTGTGAGTGAAATTTCAATAACGGTGTCATTGAATATAAATCCAAGCCATAACACAGATGCTATTCCAAAAGCAAGACCCATAGCTACACTGTAAAATAATATAAATAAATTAAGCAATATATTGAGTATTATTGTGCGTTAAAGCTAAATGAACTTACGCTCCTAGAGAGACTTGGGACAAAAATTTGATTAACTCTCCCCAATTAAAACTCCAGCCGAGAACCATCCGCAAAAACAACTGATAGACAACAATTGCTGTCCTGAAATTACAACAGCCTTTTATTAGATTTACAAAATAGGAAATTAATTGCTGCATTTTCTTTTGTTAACCAACTACAAATGTCAAACATCTATCCAATATGAGTATACCCATCATTCATCAAAGACTCTCCTTCGATTATTGTACTTAATTTTTTGCTAGCTCCCAGGTCTTTCAGAAGTGCTACAACAGCTACAGGATCAGTAGCACTGAGGAGACCCCCAAGCAGCAATGATGTTTTCCAGCTCCAGTTATATGGGAAAGCAAGCTGCAGATTATTATAATTATTATTATTATAATTATTATTATTATTATTATTATTATTATTATTATTATTATTATTATTATTATTATTCAGAATAATCAATATGACATCTAAATAGGAAACAAACTGAATCTTCAAACCTTTAAAACAGCTCCAAGACAAAAAGTTGAAATGAGTACTCCAGGGCCAGCAAGTATAAACATTTGCATCATACACCTCTGTATTGAGTGGGAAAACAAACAGGAAAACATTCATTCTAAGATTTGAGTCATAAAAACACTCATCATACTGAAAGAAACATAGCGGAGAATCTCAGCAGAAATACCTTTATCTGGTGCACTTCCATAGAAAATGAACTCTCAAAGAGAAGGGCCGGAAGGAACACGGCCAAGAGAAGATCAGGATCAATATTAGCCCCTACAACATGACACATTCCATAAATGGGTGACAAATTCTAATTTACAAAATGTGTTTTACCAAAACCTGCGAAAAATAAACTATTTCTTTTCTTTTGGCACAGCGGGTTTTGGGAACTTTAAATGCAAGTAAGAGAATGTTCACTTACAAAGACGTATCCCGTTACCAATCCTTCCCAACTGATGATGTGTGCCATATTCTGTAAACAGATGCAAGGAGAGTTACTTGTTGCTCAAACCCAATACCATCAAACCACCAGTCAATCAGTTGCAGTGGCATATAAACAGCCGGCAAACATCACTCGGTTTTAGGTATCTTCTTACTGATCTGAATCTTCCATTCTCAAGAATCGAAGACCTAAAGATTTTCATGCTAATGTGAATTTCTCCTTTCTTATTATCGAACTTGTCAGGACTCAGGAATCCTCTCGTTCCTATTAAAACCTATGTTTCATAGCCGAACCGCCAAGATTTGAACAAAATAAAAGGCCTTAAAAACTCTTAGTTTCAGTACATCAACCATATAACACAAGCACAGAAAGGGTAACCATTACGAGCATGATTCATTAATCACGCTCTTAAGAATCTATTACGGAGTCAATTAACAACACATACGTTTTCAAATAGCAAATCAAAATAAAAACAAAACGAGAGAGAGAGAGAGAGAGAGGTAGAAACAAACCTAAGGCGCCGAGGCCAATGCCGAGAAGAAGCAAGGCGACAGTATACGGCACGCGCGTCCCCCTGAGCGCGTGCCGACACGCTATCCCCAACACTAAGCTGATCCCGACGAAAATCACCGCGTCGGTCGGATTACTGCTGGAAGCGGAGTCCTCTTCCGACACTCTCAGCGGCAACACCAGCATTCCGCGCTCCAAAATCGACGCCATGACTCGACCCCTCACACTTCAATCAAACCTCATGCTCCGCATATTTTGATAATGTGTTAAGAGAGAGAAAATGCACCGCGATTCTGGCACAGCGATGTACGAAATTAGCATATTATATGAACTGATGAAAAGGATGAGTCAATTATTATCTAGATGAATTAATATTAAAAATAGCAATCAACATGTACCAGATTCAAACGAAACCTAATATTAAAAATAGCAATCAACATGGTCCACCAATGCACGCGTGGCGCCGCGTGATTGGTGGACCACCTAATGGATGCCCAAAAATGGGATAGAGGATCCTCTCTCCATGTAACGAGAGAAGATCCTCTAACCCAATGGGTGTCCCATTGGGCCCATTGGGTTTCCCACCAATAAGGTGGGAACAATTGTAGGTGTGTGATAATTTGATGGTCCACCAATGCACGCGTGGCGCCGCGTGATTGGTGGACCACCTAATGGGATACCCAAAAATGGGATAGAGGATCCTCTCTCCATGTAACGAGATAAGATCCTCTAACCCAATGGGTGTCCCATTGGATGTCCCACCAATAAGGTGGGAACAAGTGTAGGTGTGTGATAATTTGATGGTCCACCAATGCACGCATGGCGCCACGTGATTGGTGGACCACCTAATGGGATACCCAAAAATGGGATAGAGGATCCTCTCTCGTTTGCAACCGTCCCTCAACTTTATGTAAATTGCAAATGTATGGACATGAAAACACGACACGACGTCCGCTCGATTACATAGCGGTTAATGTGTTTCGAATATAAGGAATCCACTTTAGTGGATGAAAAAAGATTTTATTAGTGGTAATATAGACATAAGCTATGAGCTTATGCTTCAGATATTTAGCCCAATCTTGAGAGAGAAGAGAACCAATTCCCAGCAAATACACGACAGCAACGGTCGTCATGAGAGAGAATCTTTATGTCCGTAGATTCTATGGCTCTATCCCATTATTTGGTGGACCACTTGGTAACCTACTAATCACGCTCTGTCACATGTGCGTTGGTGGCCATCAAGTTATCACCACACGACACATGTCCTCACCTTGGTGGGACATGTAGTGGTCCACCACTTGGAGTAGATGATCCTCACCCAGATTCTATTAAAGACAAATTTAGGGGTTGTGTGAGACAAGTTGACTACTTGCAAATTGTGTAAATTACTCAAGACTTTTTTTTATAAAATTATTTCATTCATACGGTCTTATATATTATATCGAGTTGTTCCATTTATATTCTCCTTTTCATAAAAGGAAATAAAATAATACTCCTTCCGTCGTGTTTTTATTGTCTTATTTTTCTAATCGAGTTGACTCCTTATACTGTCATCTTTCCTAAAATAACAAAACTAACTCTTAAACCTTAAAATGAAGTAGTATCCTCTTTAGTCTTTACTCACTACTCACCATTACATTCTTATACTCTCTCTCTATAAAAACCTCTCACACATAATTATGTTCCGCTTTGAACTAAAAAAAAATTATGATTTTTAATTTTTTAGAAAATTTATATTATTTTTTCAATTACAATATGAAAAAAAAATCAATTCTCTCAATTATGCCTTGTAAAAATTTGGATGAATTCTCATTTATTCCCACATACCTTCTCCTGTTCATTTCTTAATATAATTAAAACTCTTAAAATGCACAATTAAATATTTTTTTTAATTTTTTGTGCCAAAAAATGGAGATAATATTAGCACGGAATGAATATAACACTATAAATTCCAAAAAGTTACATGACCTACATTATTTACACATAAGTTTATTTACTTCAAAGAGGAATGATAGGTAACTGATTCGTGAACTGACAATTGCTCGAACTATGTTGCTATTTAATTTGTGATCATAAAAGAATTAAGAAAGATGTAATTTATTAGTGTAATTAGGTTGGATCAAGTTACATGTGAGAGAGGATCCTCTATCCCATTTTTGGGTATCCCATTAGGTGGCCCACCAATGACGCGGCGCCACGCGTGCATTGGTGGACCATCAAATTATCATACACCTACACTTGTTCCCAATGGGACACCCATTGGGTTAGAGGATCTTCTCTCGTTGCAAACTCCCCTTGTTAATTAAAAATCATTAACAAACTAATAATAATAATAATAATAATAATAATAATAATAATAATAATAATAATAATAATAATACATAATTTTGGAAGCTTTTTTGCACCAATTTTTTCATCATCAACTTTGCATAAGATTGATTGTCCATTATTCTATTTTGAGTTATCCCAAAATTTTGGTCCACTTATCTTTTTTAGTAAATTATTACACACAACTTTTTTATGGACCCACAACTTTACACTACTCTACACACAGCTAACAACTCTTTTTAAAAAACCGTGCAAAAAGCAAAGTGAACAAGAATTTTGGAACGGATGAGTAACTTGTAACAAAAATCTAGTGAACTAATCACCACCATCCATTCGAATTTTCTTTAAATTTACACCATTCAATCCATATTTTATCTAAATCATCTTTATTTCTATAATATATGGCCAATTGTATACACATTTTAATATACACACGGTCTCTTACATTTCAATTTTTCTCTCCACAGTTGTTGCTATTTCATTATTCATAAGAATCGAACGTACCAAAGTTGTTCGATTTGCTTTAAAGTTTTTCTCTAATTGTTAAAATCATGATTTAGTCTTTTTTTTTTTAATTTCCCAGATATAACTAGTGAGAAAATACCAATTTTGGTCCTCTAATGTGTCTTCTGTCCGATTTTGGTCATTTAATGTGACAGTGTTTGATTTTAGACATTTAACTTTATATAGTGTCCGATTTTGGTCCTCTAATGTAGCAATGTTCGATTTTGGTCATGTAACTTTATATTGTATTCAACTTTGGTCCTATAACTTTACAAGTGTACGATTTCGATCATCCGACATAAATTATCGAACATAAAAAGACATATGAACTACACTCTTCGCTTGAGGAAACCGACGGATTGAGGGAGTAACTCGAAACTCTCTGGTCGAGCACGATTTCGTCGTGAAAATCGCGAACCAAATACAATTTATAAACACTTGCAACAGACAATTAAACTAATATTAGCACAGTTAGCAAGCAGAGGAATGAGTAGATTTAAACAATTTATCTCTAAGGACCGAAAAAGGTTTTGGTTAGTAACCACCATGAACTTTGGGTTTAATTAACACTAGGCAATAAATCATAAACTGCGCAATTAAAACAGAGGAAGAAAACAAATATTAAAAGCGACTCGGCTTTGGGTAGATCCACACTGATCGACCTCCAATTCTCGATTCTAAGATTAATCGGTTTCCTAAAGTTGCCCGGCTAAGGTGCCGTGTTGAGCACGGACGCACCTAAATCTTATTCTTGAAATGGAGAAGGAATGTTGAGCATTAACCTACTCCTTACCCTAGTGTCGATCTACTATGTTGAGCATTACATAGATCTACAACTAAGGAGCATTAACATCCAAGAAATCGAACTAGCAAAGCTACCCATGTTGAGCATGAAAATAACTCTACCATCTCCCCTGTCTGTTCAACACCAGCCCAGTTAACCTAGGGTGATCAGTCTTATGTTATCATGAGCAAGCATCTACATAGACCTAGACAGAAACACTTAGTTAACCAATTTTAAGCACTTTAAGATCTCATGGAAGACAAGGATCGGGTGTTTCACTGTCCTAGCCGAATCTAGGGTTAGCTACACATATTTAAAACAAGAAAGAAGATAACATGCAAGAGAAAGACATCTTAAATGCAGAACACTAACTAGAAGAGCAATAACTTTTGAAACCTTAAATGAACGAAATAACAGTGCAGAATTAAATGAGAGAAACATAACAGAAAACAGAAAACATTACTGAGGCAGATCTTTGAAATGTAAATGCTTGAGCTGGGCGAGAATTAAAGAGCATCAAACTACTTGAACTTGAAAGATGAAGAAAAGAACTAAAGTAGAGAGCATTTCGAATTTAGAGAGAGAAACTAAAAGTAGAGTGATAAAGTGTCTAGAGAGTTATTATGTTTTTTGTGGGATATATCCCCCTATTTACTATTACAATACCAAAAAAATAATAATTTAAAAGATAATGTCTAAATCATCACATGGTTCTTTTCTTTAGCCTCTCCATGCATTTAATACAGCATAGGCGGATTTGACTAAAATGGAGAAAGCTGCAGGGAGGCAATTGGCTATTTCAAGAAGTCATTGCCCTGCTGGGCGCCTGTGGCAGGAACAAGTTTCCTGTCACCGTTCCTGTCACCAATACTTTTCTGCACCAACTCCCTTCATATCTAGTAGCCTCAACCTACAAGAAACAACTTTTCCCTCCATTTTCTTCCAACTCGATTGGGTTGGGCTTCTTCATGCCTTCATTTAATCCATGTCTTCAGCCCACTAACGCTGGTCCAATTGGAGGAGTCCAAATCCTGTCCAGATCTTTTAATTTTCTGGCCCAAACTCCTTTGATCACATTTTCATCATCTTTTCCGCCTCTATCCACCTCCTACACGCATAAACACGAGACAAACACGCACAATATCGGTAATATAAAAATAACAATTACGTACTTATCACTCTCCCCTTGGATGTAGATGTTCATGCATGATCTTTCAGCAATGAGTGTTCTCAAATCTTGCATTGACATCTTCTCAAACATATGGGGAAGCAAGAGCTTGGCGAGAACGCTAAGACTTTTCTTAAAAAAAGGGCGATTTAGAATATAATAGGTAAGGCCAAGTTCATATTAAATTAAGAGATTTGTACTGCTAACATGAAAGATGAAAACGAGGTTTGATATGGTCTACCTATAGGTATGATAAACCTCTCATTATTGGTTATTGCCAATGCTAAAACTGTAAGACGATGAGGGCATCGCCGACTTGAGTAGGAGAGAATGTCACGATAAGCATGATCTAAGAGGTCTTCTAGCATTCGACCATGCTACATATTGGACATCACCATTGGGCTTGAACCAAGTTTCCTAGACTTGCCATAGAAAGACTTAGAACCTTGCATATGGAGTATTAATGTGTTTAGATGGATCTAAAAGATCATTGTTATACATTTTGGTCTTCCATTCCAAGACTGGAACTTATATTAGGGATTATAAACTTATTTGTAATTTCAAGCAATATCCTTGAGCATCTTACAAGAGTTTCTCGGTGGTATCGAGCAAGTCCGAAAAGAATGCATGTCCATTTGTATCGATTGCAATGTTAAGAGGTTTAATATTTTCATGAACAATTAACATATTGGGCAAAATAAATAATAAATTACATATAACGTCCCTAGAAGAAGCTACGTTCAGATTAAATAAGCGTATGGATTTTTATCACAAAAAATATTTGCACATAAAAATAAACAAAAGACAAGAGATTTTTTTTTTTTTTTTTGGAATGTGTTATGTATTATTTTATGAATTATTTTTTTAAAGGTGTTTAATAATAAGATAAAATTGTAGTGACAATATTATAGTGTAAGGTAAAAGTGACGAAAAATGAGGCAATCATTCTTGAAACTCCGGTTCCGATGAGGCTGAGCCACCGCTTGCAGACACACTTGAATCTCGATAGGTACGTAAATCAGGATCTCCTCCTCGATGATATGTGACGGAAGATTCATATTGCTATGTACTTTAATATTTTCACAAAAAAAAAAAAAAAAAAATCATTGAGTTAAACCAACCTTGGGAATAGGCTTCATGAAAATTCTTGTCAGGAACGAAATCATCAGCGGCTGCAGAAATCTGTATATTTTGGCGTTGGGTTTTTTTTTATATATATATATATACATATATATATATATATATAACGAGATGTTCCAATAGGAACACCCTTAGAGTGAAAAATAAGAACAATTATCATCCTTTACATCATGAAAATTGACCGTCCAGATTCCTTTTAAATTTATTTTTTTCCCGAATCGCACTATTAAGTACTGGATCATCCATCTGCTCAATCCAACAGTGAGAAAATGCACTTAGTTCTCATCATAAGAGGTGTTCTCATATGATCTCTCATCTCTCTCTATTATATATATTAGTGGATCATTTAGAAACATGCACTTAACGTGAAAACTGAGAACCATGCATAATTCTTATATATTTTATATATAATTATTATATATTTTATGCATAAAAAACTTTAATTTTATACTATATAATCCTTATATGTTTTATGTAGAAGGACAAAAGTGTAAAATTACTGAATTTAGATGTGAGTGATTATATTGACCAGTCGTGCAAGTAAACGACGATTTAGACATTCTAGTTGATGATTTTTTAAGTATTTTTACACATCATTAGTAAGTGAGGTAGAATGTAATTTGACTAATTTCCCTTTTTTATTAATACTATTTTCATGTTTGGTAAAAAGTATTCATGTTGAGAAGTGAGTTATCAATTTTGTCTCGCTTGTGTGCGGATTTGGACCAATTGAAACCGAAAAATAAGCAATCATATTATCTCTATCTCAATAATATCGTATTTCAGATTGAACATTTTTAATAATATTGTCTCGTGTCCCAAAGAGGAAATAAAATTGTACTTAAAATTTCTAAAATCAGGTGGACTAATATTATTTTAAATATAAAAGTAATATTTTTTAATAAAGATTTACTTACACATGTATTAATAGTTCGTTCCAATAACAAATAAAAAAACTTAATAAAGAATAAAAAATTCTTGCCTTTTCAACAAATAAACCATAACTAGTGTATTATACAAGTGCGGAATTAAGCCCGATTCCTCTATTTCAAATCGTGTTTCATCCCGACGAGAGATTTAATAAAGCGAACTTCACCCTCAAACATATCTTCCCATTCTCCACGTCCAATTTCGCTCCGGTCACAAGCCAATGCCCGGGATTATCCGACGGCCCTCTACACATCTGCGCCGTATCGACGAACTTCAGCAGCTTCTGCATCCCCACCGGCACCGGCGGCCCGGTTGGATAAACGCCGGAATCCACGATCACCGGGGTCGGCGCCGGAGTCCTATCGCCGCCGCCAGTTATCGAAGTACTAATCGACGAGAAGAAACCGGATTTCAACGAGTGGGTTTCGGAGGCGGTCTGCATCCAGCTGGACTGGACGATGAAAGCGGCGGAGACGCGGGAGTAGAGGAGGCGGAGGTGGAGGGCGGACTTGGCGCCACCGTGTTTGGTGACGTGGAGCTGAGCTCCGGTGACGATGTAGGCGGAGTCGGGGCCGGAGTGGAGCCACCGTGGGTCGTATTTGACCGGGGCGGTGCAGACGTGGGAGAATTTCTTCCATTGGATTGGTTCGAGGTAGCGGTGGTGGTCAGGGGTTTCCTCCGAGCTCCGCCATATGGGTGGGTGGTGGAAGTCGCCGTGGAGGATGACCGGCGGGTTTACCAAGTGCTGGAGGTGTATGCCTAACCTGAACATCAACATAAAAATTGCAGATATTACTCATAATTTGAAGCTAAATAGAGAAATATAAGTAAAATGACTTTTGCATGTAATTTTTTCTTGTATGTTGTTTAATATTTAATTTATTTGATTGAGTCTATACCAGTACATTTAATATTAAAGTTTATTTAGAATGTAAGATGCAATTATAAATTGAAATAATTATTTCTTAGAAGTGACTTAATATATATATATATATATATATATATATATATATTAAAAAGACTAAAACAAAAATTAAAAGTTAAAAACAATAATAACTTGACATATATATATGACAAAAGTATCTATTTTCTGCTTTTGTTACGAAAGTTTAGGATGCAATAAAAAACAGTCATTGAATAGATAAATTATAAGTCTCAGTCGGTCATAATCACAAAGTCATGATCGAGTTCAAATCACTAAAAAATCTAAATTGATCTATATCAACTTTACACACTTTTTAAGTAAAATTGAGAGTTCACTCAAACTTGACTATATAATAATTATTTTTATAAGAATGCTCATATTTATATTTTTGTTATATTAAATAAATAAAAACACATATTACCACAAATGAAAATTACCTATTACATTTGATGCCCTCCAAATATAACCGCATTCCGGTGACCGGGATGTTTCCGGAAGTAACCTATTCTCACACCAATAAATATAATCACAATATAATAATTTTTCTCGTCATAAAAAAATTACTAATAAATATTAATATAAAAAATCATGGATTTGTGATATTGTTTCAATTTTACCTGAGTTGTATTCACATAAAGCTTTGGGCCCATCAAGTTGAAGTTAAGAGAAGGTGTTTGAAGGGCCTTATTTCTTATTGGGCCCAACGGCAGGTCGTTATGAATTGGGGCCCAAATTTTATGGGCCTGAAAGTCCAGAAAGTACTGCAAGTCACCAATTGGCGGCTTATCTGTCCATATCAAATAATAAAAAATAAATATAAATCCTTTTTTTTCATAATAATATTTTCGAAAAAATACTTACAACGGAGGTAGAGATTGATGGCGTGAGACAAGAATCCTCTGCCGTTAACTCCTCTAAGCAGAGAAGTAATTGGGATGAAATTGAAATGGATGGCGTCTGGCTTTGACGGAACCGTTAGTAGCCATTCGCAATGAGTGCTCACTGAGGAATCCCCGCCTCTTCTCGAACATATCACGCTTATTCCCTATTTAATTTAAATACAATTTATTTAATTTTCGATATTTATGGTTGAATATTATTATAGACGTGACTAAGATAATCTGCGAACGAGGACTAAGTCTAAGGATGTGAAAGCTTATCCCTTGATTAAATTTACATGAAATGTCAGAGTTGTAATTATGGAAAGTCCAAATTATGGGCTCCTTTGACTTTCATTAAAATTGACAACTGGGAAATTCATTATCTGCATTTATTGTTATATTTAATACTCTTTCCGTCTCAACCGACTTGTATTGTTTGGTTTCATCACTGATATTTTGGTGAGTGGTGGCTGTGTATAGATGAATATGTAATCGTGTGTAGAAAGTAGGAGTTCATGTAGTAATTATTTTCCTTTTTAGAAAACAAGACAAGTCGGGTGGGACGGCCCGGAAAGAATTATAAAACAAGTCGAGTGAGACGGATGAAGTATTTTATTTTCATCTTTAACAATATATTTAAATTAAATGAAGATACCTACATCTTTTCCACTTGTGGAGGCGTAGTTGCTGAAAAAATTTGGCTGTGGATCAAACACTTCATTGAAAGCATTTGGTGCCTACATTTTTACATGCAAAATTCAGTAGTCAATAAATTAAGAGAGATAGAGGGAGGGGAAGAGAGAGAGTAAAGAAACCTTATATTTAGATTCTTTGATTTGATGAGGAAAAAAGGTGCATGCCCCATTGAATAACTGATCTCCAAGATTGTCCAAATGATTTTTGAGTTGGGATGGCTCCATATTTGATGATTTGTCTTGCTTTACTAATACAACATCTTGTCCACCTATGCTTAGCCCCACAATTATGTGAGTACCATATTTTTCTATAAATCTGTCACATTAAAAAATAATTCACCATCATTATTTATATTCCACTAAGATTTCCACTAATAATCAATCAACATATAATTTTCATAGTTAAAACTAAGTTGTTTTGATATAAAACGGTGTAATTTACTTGTTTACTTTTGTTATGTACAAATGTACGTATTTTTTACAATTAAATACTCCCTCCGTCTCATTAGTAATGTTCCACTTACCTTTTTTGGTTGTCTCATTATTTATGTCTCATACCAAATAAGAAAATAAATGAGTGGACCACAATCAATCTAAGCAAGTGTGACCCCACTCCTTTATATTTTTATACCACACCTTTACACCTTTACTCCATATCTTAATTAATGTCTACCCTCACAATGGGACATAAATAATGGTACGGAGGGAGTATGATTTTTGGGACAACAAATCTCATCGGATGTGACATACACTCATTACTTGTATTTTAGTTTTTTGTCATTTGACAGACACTGGAATTCTCGATCATTTTTCCGTTGCATGACTTCTATGGGTATCTCAATAAATAATTGGTTTGTTAGGCAACGTAAGAGGAATGTGTGAAATATACTTTTCGTCGGAGGATAAACAAGAAGAAGTTTTCTAAATTTGAAAGATAAATAATGAATGCGGACTAATTATATGATCGAAAATGAAGAAAATCAAAATGCGTGTCAACTAATTAGTAAAGTCAACCAATCACCAATTCAAAGCTCACATTTTTCTTGTTTTCCACCTAATTCTCTACACTAATACAATTAACTAATTAACCCTCCAAATTCAACTTTGAAGTTTGAAAACACAGAATCAAATCATAATTAGGGCAAAATCCACCCAAAATCACGTCCAACAAAGGACAAAAAATTCCCACTAAAATCGCAAAAACAAAATCAATTAATATTACCTGGCAAGAGCAGCAGGATCCCACGTAGAAGGCACATCCTTCTTAACTTGCTCAGCAAGAATCAAGGGATAACGATCAACGTGAAGCGTGAACAAATCGATAAAATAACCATCCAGCCCTAAATTCTTCGCGCTGGCTTCGTCCGCCGCCCACGACCCGCTCTGAAACCCGAACATCGAATTGAACAACCCCGACGGAATCTTCCCCGGTACGGAACACTTCCGGTTGAACAATTCCGACATCTGCTTGAAATCGAGGATATCGGTCTGATACCGCGTCCGATCGCCTTTATCGCACCGCACATCGATCGATACGTCGGGTAGGGATCCGAACCCGGGGATTGAGAGCTCGCGGGTTTCGGATTCGTTGAGGAGGATGAGGCGATCGTCGCCCTTGCAGTATTTGAGGCGGAAATCGGACGATAGATCGAATCCTTTGCCGAGGCTGGAGAGAGCCTTCCGCAGAATTGCATCGCTCATTCTGCTTAGAGTTTGGGGCAGAGATTGAGGAATTTCATAGCGTTTGCTTCATTCCGATTGTCTTGGTGGTTGGAGAGATTTTTTTGCCATTTATAAGAATTTGGCTAAAGTCTGACTGTTGTGAGTTTGATTCGGTAAACGTTCTTCCCTTCACACTAATAAATTGTTTAGAGTGGTTTTTGGAGGGTATTTTAGACATTTGGCTTTCAAGTTTCAATGAAATTTCACGTAAATATTGCCTTAGCTTTTTCTTTGGTAATCTCGTTATTTTTGTCTTTTATCCGAAAAAGAAAATAATATATGAACAACAATTAATTTAAATAGTAAAAAACACCACTTTAACGCTGCAACATTCAATGTCTTAAACTTCGCGCCGAACTGTAAACTGATAACAACAATGGAATGAAGAGAATTCGTATTTTGCTATAAATGTGGCTTTATTTTGATAGGAAGTCCTATAAATTCAAAAAAGAAAAAAGAAAATCAATGATCGGGTTTCGATCCGTCGATCGTAATTTCGTAATTCCAAATCCATGATCGGATTTTGTAATCGTGATTGTTTCGCGATTGGAACTTTTAACCCGTGATTGTGATTTCATGACTCAGATCTTTTTATGTTCAATAATAACTTACCTCTGTTCCAATCCATTAATCAAGTGCTTTTTTCGGATTGCCCTACTCCATTCACTTTCTTTTTTAATTTAAAATAATATTTTAATATATTTGATTGGAATTTTTTTTTATGTGTAAAAAAGTGAAAAATAAAAATATTTTAGTCATTTTAACTGTGTGGTGTAATAATGATTATTCTTGTTATCCTAAGTGATTTTTTAAGAAATGTATTAATGTTACCAATTTATTACACAATAGCAATCGTACTTCACCGATGGCGAATTTATCTAATAATAAAAAAATTCAATAAGTAATAGCGCGGTTTTGCTCAGCGCGACGGTGCTGCAATTTTGAAGTGGCGTCTTCGGCGGCGGTGGCGGCGGCAATGGAGATAACATGTTACCAAACGAAGAAAAAAAATTGAATAAATAAAACATAAACCAAACGACAGTGATTAACGAATTAATAATTACAGGGGAAAATATATTTTATCTCCTATTCTATTCAATTTTTATTTATTGTGCTCGTAATTAATTTTTACTACTATTAATTGATTGATTATGTCGAATTACGATTTACGTCCCATTTTTCAGTCTTTTTTTTTTACACAGAGAGACTAAGAAAATTTTATTTAGGTGTTTATTTTATAAGTTTTAAATTGTATTAAGAAAAGAATATAATTTTCGATGAGTAGTTGATGGGAATGAATGATAATTCATACCAATTCTATTAAGACATAGTTGAGGCAATCGATTTAATTCTTTTTATTTATAATTAAATAAATAATCTAAAGTCTTCAAAATGCTAAGAATTATATTTTTTTAAGTTCATAGAGGAACAAAATCGTGTGATAGAGAAACTTTTAAGAGGAGAGAGTTTATAAAAATGTGAGGTGGGTAGTAAGTAAGGAGAGACCCACTTTATTTTAGGACTTCCCATTTTATTTTTATCATTTTTAGAAAATATGACATAAATAACAGGATAGCTCGATTAAGTAATTAAGACATAAATAATGGGACTGAGGAGTAATACCTAACATGATATCTCAATAAATTTCAAAAAAAAAGATTAATAAACTACCCTAAATCGGAAATGAGAAGGGGTGTATATCTATTTAAATCTATCTTAATCAGATAGATGAGAGATTGAACATTAAGGTACCATTTGAGAAAATAACTTAATTAAAGACTTATAATAAAAAAAACTTTTTTCTATAAGAATTTATGGTATAAGTACTTAAATTTAATAAGTTAATTGTATTTGGATACAAGAATAATAAATTATATAGGCAAAAAAATAAAATTAATAAAAATTTAGTTGCCGGAATTTGATAAAATAACTTATTTCGATAAATTCTTCTCAAACGCGCGTAGAATAATTTATTATTTAAAATAAGTTAAAATAAATTGTTTATAAATTATTTGAAACGAGCATAAATCTATCGTTCTCTCGTAGTTTCATATGGTCTTGAGGATTGACTATACCTTGACTTAATAAAACAAATTTAGCGCAAAAAGTCTGCATTTTGAGCAGTGGCTCTGAAAAATCATTTCACGCGTACAATCTTTCAATCAGAACAAAAAAATAGTGTGAAACTAGGGAAAATTTGGGACAAAAAGCCAATAATAAAAAAAAAGTGGCAGAAAATAAAACACATCAAGTCTAGTCTTTGTACAATTAACAATTTGTGTGATAGAATTACAAAGCATTTGCGTGCGGGGGAGGAGAAAGCGACATGTTGCGTTGTTAATTATATGCCAATGTGAACACATTTTTCTTCAATAATTCTTTGCTAGTCATGATCTCCTTCTAGTCAAGAATTAGGAATGTTGTCTCGTGAAAGTGTGTGGTCTGGATGTGTTGTCTGTCATCTATGGTTAGCCTAAGATGGTTGAACTCTCATGTGTGGTTTGCAGGCTATTGCACATGAGCGGGATTTACCCAATGCGTACTTCGATAGCGATTGCAGATTACCCTTGTCATCTAAAAAAAAGAAGAATTAGGAATATTTCAATGACAAATTATGTCGCCAGACGGATTTAAGAATGTGAGAAAAGGGACGAAATTCTCCGTATTGAGAATTTGCAAGGATCGATATAAAGGGGCGTGCAGGAATCACCCCTAAAATCATGTTGAAACTCGATTTTTTGTCAGTCTTTTAAAGAAAATTACTTTGCCCTTTCTACAATTGCAAATTTTAATTCTTATCTCGTAATCTTACATCCGTAGACCATTTATAGATTTTAAGTCTACTATTGACATTTAAGAAAATTACTCTGCCCTTTCTACAATTTGCGAGTTTTAGTCTACTATTGACATTTAATCATGTTACTTCTCAGTCTATACAATTATAACGATCTACTAGGAGTTGCATAATTGCATTAATCCCAAATTTTCTCATATATTAATATACCCTTTTCATCTCATTATTATTGATTTGTTTCTTTTCGGCATGGAAATTAATAAAGTGTGTTAAAATGGTAAGTCCACTTATTAAAATGATTGTGATCCACAAATTATTTATATTTTCATAAATAAGACAACAATAATAAAACAACATTAAAAAAAATACAAGCCAACACTAATAGGGCGGAGGCAATACAACTTTTAATCCGATTGAAATAACTCAATTGGGCCCAGATATTCTCATATACTATTAGTAAGGCCCAAATAACTCATAATATGCCCAAATTATCACATATATTAATACAACTTTGAATCCGGCCCAAATACTCATATTGGGCCCAAAATTTTTAAATATAACTTTTAATCCAAACCAAATAACTTATAAACTCTCACATTATTAAATTCTGAATCCCTCTAAATAACATGAATCGCCTTACAATAATCATGCAAAATTACCATGGCTTGGTAATCACTAATCACCCACAAACATATATATATACATAAATATATATAGGAGAGTTGAATATGATATTTATTTCTAAACCTTGTATATACAACTAACCCAAATTCTCCAAACCACAAGAGAAAGAAATCTCACACTTCTCAATCCAAAATCTACATTTGATAAAAAGAAATGTCAAGAGAGAGAATGCTGTGTAACTCTTTCAATCTCTCCCACCATTCATGAGCTCCGAAACAGAGGCCAGCCCCTTCATCAGCCTCACGATCTCCGCCGTGTCGTCGAGGTAGTACTTCGCCTTGCTCGGTTTCTTCCCGACCGTGCACGCAAACACCTCCGCATCCGGAGCAATGGATGGCCCAGCGGTCGAGGTGCTTATAACCTCGAACATGTCCTCATCCGACCGGTCGTCTCCGATGCATAGGACGAAATCGGGCGACATCCCCTGCTCCTGCATAGACGATAGGAGACGTTTCGCTACGAGCCCCTTGCTCACTCCCTACACGACGAAAAATTACGCGTTTTTTATGGCACAAAATCGAACGAAAAATCGTAATCTTACATAAATCGACCGTAGAAACCAACTCGAAAACCTAAAAGAAAAACTTCATCGATCAGAAAAAGCTCGGAAAGAATACCTGCGGCTTAACTTCGACGCAATTTGAATCACTCTTGACCGTAACGGGTTCGTTAGCAAGCACGCTCTCTAGGTGATCGAGAAGCTCCTTAGCTTGACACGATCCGAAATCCGGATCGGCGTCCTCGTAACACCAACTCATCGAAGTCTCCTTGATTTCGATCATCGATCCATCCGTTGTCTCCGTGTAGAGCTGCATCACCGGCTCCGCTATTTGCTTCCAATTGCATTCCACCACCGGAATACTCGTCTCCCATTCTTCGTTCCTCGACATCCTTAAAAACATTTGATTTAAGTAAACACAATTGCCATATAAAGTTCAAACACTAACAAGAATGAAGTATTATTAATCTTTATACCTCATGAAGTATCCATGCTCGGCCGCAATTCCGAGCTTCTCACAAGACGAAAACCACGAAGATAACTTCTCCCGCGGTCTAGAGCTCACGATGAACACCACGTTGTTCTTATCTCGGCATAGATTGTTCAAAATGTCGAGTGTTTTCGCGCTCGGTTTCTTGTCGATCGAGTTTTGAGGCATCAAAGTCCCATCATAGTCAAGAAGGATAGCTCTAGTATTAGTCTTCTTATAAGCCCAAAATATGTGCTCCATGGCAAGCTTTCGAAAATTGGGATCGAGCGCAACGACACGAAAGCTTAAGCCAAACCCGATCCCCCAACATCTCCGTCGAACATGATCCTTACACGCCCTCTCGAGATCTTGCAAGAAGCTTCTGCCCCAATACAACACATCATGTGTGCTCACATACTTGTAGTGTTTCTCGTGCCTAAGTTGTTTCTCCGGCTCCGCCATTTCAATGGCTGACTCCATCGTCTCAGCCACCACATCCGTATTCCACGGATTGACACGAATCGCCCCACTCAGAGAGGGCGAACACCCGATAAACTCGGATACGACCAACATACTCTTCTTAGGGTTGGATGAGTCCAACCCTAACACCTTATCCAACCTCTCGTTGCCTTGCCTACTTATAACGTACTCGTACGGTATAAGATTCATTCCGTCCCTAACCGCGGTAACCAAGCAACACTCAGCAGCAACGTAATAAGCAACTCGTTCGTGAAACTTCAAGGGCCGATCGATTAGGATAACGGGTTCGTAACCCGGTTCTCCAAACGCCTCGTTTATCCTCTTCACAATAGCATTAGTCTCATCTTGCACTTCTTTCACATCCTTTCCTTTACCTCTTGCAGGAAGAGCAATCTGAACTAAAACAACCTTCCCTACTTTCTCCGGATGTTGTAATAAAAACTGTTCCATTGCTAATAGCTTCAAACTTATACCCTTAAAGATATCCATGTCGTCAACACCGAGTAACAATACCCGCCCCTGCCCCGAAAACTGCTCAACGAGCTCCGTTACTTTAGCCTCTGTTTCAGGTACTTTCAAAACGGATTGGAGTCGGCCCATATGAATCCCCACCGGAAGAATCTTGATGCTAACCGTACGGCCGTAATAGTCCAACCCGATGTAACCTCTTTTCGACTCGTACGACAACCCTAACATCCTACTACAGCAAGAGAGGAAATGTCTAGCATAATCAAACGTGTGAAAACCGATCAAATCGGAGTTGAGAAGGCCTCTAAGAAGCTCCTCCCGTATAGGCAACGTCTTGTAAATCTCGGAAGACGGGAACGGACTATGGAGGAAGAATCCGAGCTTTACGCGGTTAAACCTCTTTCTCAAGAAAGTAGGTAGAACCATAAGGTGGTAATCATGTACCCAAACGTAGTCGTCTTCCGGATTGATCACTTCCATGATCCGATCCGCGAAGATCTTGTTTACGGATACGTACGCTTGCCATAACGAGCGGTTGAACCTACCACCTAAGTCGGGGGATAAAGGCAACATGTAGTGGAAAAGAGGCCAGAGGTGTTGCTTGCAAAAGCCGTGATAGTATTTGGTGTAGAGATCGGAGGGTAAAAAGGTCGGAACGCATTTGAACGATTCGAGGAGGATTTGAGAGACTTCATCTTGGTCGTTAGGGTGGATTTCTTCCTTAAGACAACCAACATACATGAACTCCGTATCTTCTTCTCCTAAGCAATCTTTTAGTTGGAGGTAGAGGGAGTTGTAATCCCAGCTAAAGGTCCAGCCTTTAGTGGTGTCTGTTTTTCTTTGCATTTTGATGGGGAGCTGATTGGCTACTATGATTATCCTATCCTTTTGAGAAGATGAAGATGATGGGTCGGAGGAGATGCTGTTTGAACCATCATTATCATCATCGTCGTCGTCTATGTCCGACATTATCCCGGCTACTGTCATGATACGAGGGATACGCCTACTCATACGGCTGAAAGAAGGGGACGGAGCTTCGCCGGAGGCTAGCTCTAGCAAGTTTGAATATGATCCAGACACCATCTCTCTCTCTCTCTCTCTCTCTCTCTCTCTCTCTCTCTCTCCCTCTCCCTCTCCCTCTCCCTCTCTGGCTAGAGAGCAGCCCCAACAAATTCAAATCTTATTTTCCCAAAACCAATTTTCAATAACATAGAAAAGGACCTCTCTCTCTCTCTCTCTCTCTCTCTCTCTCAACCTCCCTCCCTCCCTCCCTCTCTCTGTGGCTAGAGAGCAGCCCCAACAACTTCAAGCCTTACTTGCCCAAAACCAATTTTCAAGAACACACAAAAGGACCCCCCTCTCTTTCTCTTTCTCAATACAAGTTTTTCAAGAACATAGAAAAGGGCCCTCTCTCTCTCTTTCTCTCTCTCTCTCTCTCTCTCTCCAAATACAAGTTTTCACGAACATAGAAAAGGACCCACTTTCTCTCTCTGGCTAAAGAGCAACCCCAACAACCTCCTTATTTTTCCCAAAACCAGTTTTCAAGAAGCATACAAACCCTCTAAGAACGAAATCTTCTAACAAACTGAAAAATATGTAAATAACATCCAAGATAAAATCACTCTCTGTTTCAAGCAAGAAATAAAGCTCAATTGTTTGCCTACCAAGACAAAATCCGAAAGGGTACAAGAAACTACTTCCAAGACTTGATTTTTATGAGGATCCAATCAAGCCACAAGCTGCATCACACACCAAAAAAGAAGATCATATCAACCAAATATAAACTTTCAAGAAAAATAACAAATTTCAGATCAATAACCAAATAAATTGAAAGTATAATATAATTCCTCACCTTGTTAGGAGAAAACAGCAAGAGCCCACATAAAGATGTGGCACAAAGAATGATATTTCAAGAACCAGTTCATGAAAATTTAGTTGAGAGAAATTCAGAAGAAACCCTAATCTATTTGAGAAGGAAAAATGGGTAAAAAAGGAAAGAGCAGAGTGCTCAAAACTGTTCTTCTTCCTGTAAACTTTATTTCTAGTGGAGATGCATCAAAGCTTCTTATATACACTGGAATAGTAGAGTGAAACTGATAAGAGCAAAGTTAATAAAAAGATTTATATTTTTGATTTATTTTTTCTGATCTTGGACTTTGGCACTAAATGGATAAGTGCAAAGATAATTTAAAGTAATTACAGTAAATAGCTGGCAAAGTGGTCCATTGTTGCATACTTATACAGCTTAGATTCCTGCTTTTCTTTAGTCAAATGGGGAGGGAAAATCAAGAAAACTTGGTGACAATTTAAATTCTTCTTGAATTTCCCAATGTTTTCATTTTTGCCTCCTCTAGCTTCATTTATAAAATTCACCTCTCTCAATTAATTTAGTTTACCCTTATTTTTTTTTATGATGAAAAAAATTTGTAATCGCTACGTCAGATTATATAGTTAATAAATCCCGTTAATTCTAACGTACTCCCTCTGTTTCATAGAAAATATTTTTTATTTTCCTTTTTGGGTTGTTTTATAGAAAGCACAAAAGTTTTTGTGTACAACTTTCGTATACTCTTGTGTGTACCATACCACAAGGGTATTGATATGTGTTAAATATAATCCACTTGATTTAATGAGAAATGACACATGTCAATAACCTTGTGGTGTGGTACACACAAAGGTATACGAAAGTGGTACATACAGGCCGCTCCGCATAGAAAGTGTCATGTTTATTAAAAAAAACAAAGAATGTGTGGACTAAAATTAACAATACAAAAGTCAAACAATATACATTACAGAATAAAAATTAATTAATCTCCGTATTCCATAAAAATAAGACATTTTCTATTAGACGTAAGAAATAAAACAATAAAATTTCAAATTATACGTAACAATCACATCTTTTATTACAAACTCGTTATTGAATACGTCGAAGCTGCTCTATCAAATAAGTCATCGAAACTCTAAACCCAAAACCTAATTTCTTTATGTTAACTTTTAAGGTGTGAATCCTCATAAAATACTTCCCAACATTTTCGTGTAATTTACTCATAATCGAATATCAACTTTTTTTTCAACTGTCAATTTGCGGTTAAAATATCTTCTGTTGAGATAAATTATGGTCGACGACTTTTCTTCTTAATTTTTACTATTCTTCAACTCAAATCCTTTTCAATACATTTAAAATATACGAATTTATTTTTTAATTCAATTAATCCAATTTAAAAAAATAATGCATATCCTAAATGTTGCTGAAGACAGAAAGAATCACATTATTATAGATAGTTGACAATAGGATTTAGTTTTAATATTTTTTACCTTTTTCATCGATTGTATAAAGATTCAATACTACCTCGCTACGCCCGTACGGCCTCGGCGGATGGCACGCGATGTGCGGACGCGCGCACGGCCTCTTGAGGCCCCCGCGCGCACAATGCCGGCCGGCTGAGGTCTCGGCTGCCGAGATAGCCGTGTTGCCACGTGTTTTTTCGGCACAAGTGTTGGGGACTTGATGTTGAATTCGACTTCTTCGGACTATTTTGATAGGGACGAGTTGGCCAGATTGCAATTGAAAAATTTACAACACTGTTTGGATAAAGTGAACGTGTTATTTTGCATCAATTATTGAAAGGTTCAACCAATGAGGGAAAGTAGCGGCAAAATAAATAAATCAATCTATTAAATCGAGGGGCTTAAGCGTAACTGCAGTTTATGTTGAGACATCTTAATCACACAGACAGCACGCAATAGAGGTGTTAATATGCCTATGTCTATTTTTAGTTGAATATATGGATATAGCTTGTTATGTATATTTTATAGTATTTTTACTTCTTTCTTTCCTATAAAATAGATTACTTACTATAGTGGACTATTTTTTAATGTGATGTATTTAATTGATTTATTCGCATTGACGTAAAAGTGTACATTGATTATTGTTAGAAACTTGTAAACTATAATGTTTCAACTATATAAAGTAGTATTGTTTTTAAGGTGAAATATTGTTTTTAAGGTGAAAATAATTTATTAATATCGAGATATTCTTTATGCAATATTTTATTCTAGGGAATATTCAAAGAACATGAAATTTGCAAGTCTGAAATAGATGAAAGGTGAATTCAAGAATTTTGAGAGACGAAATAATTATTTTTTTAATACTAAAAAATCATAATTTATCACGATTTAAGGAATACGATATATGATATGATATGATATGAATACATTATTATTATTTTTCTAAATATAGGACACGTCACATTGAGTACACGTCACATTATATATAAATATGCAAAACAAACACTTATATATATTTAATTGTCGAACATAATGATATGAGCTTTCGGGCATTTGTTGAAGTGTCTGATAAGATTTTCGTAAAACTAAAGTAAAAGATGGTGACTTTTTGGATAAAAGGAGAGGGTGGGGAGGATAGTGAGAGTTGATGGCCAAATTTATTGATAGTATAGAGTAAAGATAATTCCAAGATTTTAATGAATTGATGGGAAATATGAGTAATTGTTTGCTGAAATGTCATAGTTATCAATTATAAGGAGTTGGTGTCGAAAATGCTGTTTATAAAGCATTGTGTTTATACACACGAACAAGTAAAGTATATGCCAAACAATTTTAAATTGTTTTAAATTGGATGAGACGTGTTAAAGTGGTGGGATTCATTGTTTTAAATTGATTGTAGTCCATACATTATTTTTTTTTTTTTTTTTGGATTAAGATAAAAATAATGGAACAAAAAAAAAAACTAAGATAAGTAAAGCGGGATGGATGGAGTATATTATTTTTAAGGGCGGAATCATACGGCAAATCGATTTTTATTTTTATTTTTTTTAAATTGTAATTATAATACCCCCTCTTTACTATAGAGAGTGTATCATTTTTATGAGGCACGGAGATTAAGAGAATGAGATTGTGAGGTGTATATTGTTTGACTTTTTTGTTTGTTAATTTTGGTCCACATATTGTTTGTTTTTTAAGAAACAAGACACTTTCTATGGGACGGTTCGAAAAGGAAAACCGACAATTTGTATGAGGAGGGAGTAATAAAAAGTTGCCACGTAGGACTGGGTGAAAACAATTTTGTAATCTTTTTTGGTAGAAGACACACTTGTAGGACAGGGTTTTGCCACGTCTTCACCCCTCGTTGGATATTTCTCTACCACGGGACAAAACTAATAGCCAGCTAGGTCAAAAATCACAACCAACCACATCGAGTTGATACTATTAAGAATTAAAATTCAATAATTTACCAAGGTCTATATATGATATATTCATGGATACCTATTTATAAAAATAAGAGATCTCAATTTCAAATCCAATGTTCCCCTTAAGATCAGATGTTCTTAATTCTATCTGATCTTTGTGAGGTCGATCTCATGTAAGAGATCAGCTATTACTTAATGTTCAAAGTAATCTAAGCATTGCACTCCATTAATCAACTTTTCATATTTCGGATGTTCCACTCCATTAGTCCACTTTCATTTTTTAATTTAAGATAATATTTTAATAGTACATTCTTGTGGATCCCACTACTTCCAAATATTTTACCCACAATTAACATTTTTTAATCTCCATGTCCGAAAAGAAAGTGGATTAATAAAGTGGAATTAAAATGGTATTGAACAATAGTGGTAACAAGTTTATGATCAGTTGAAAAGAATGAGACCACCCTCTACTTTAGCAGGGGATTAAAATGGTTACAAATTTCTATCATGGATTTACAATCTTGATTATAGACTCTTCCTTATGTGCTGTTCTGGTATGCACGAAAAGAATGAAGCTACTGCACTAAGTGATTTGATTTGCCTTCAAAAAATTCTTCAAAGAGATTAGAGGTACTTCACCAACCATTCCATGCTCTGTCACATAAAAAACAATACCGATTTTTCTTAGTTAAGTTTAATATTAATGGTGAATATCTGCAGAAAGATCCTATTTGAGCTTATAGTATGGTTTAAATTTAATTAACATATAAACAAAGTAAAATTTGCAAGTAAGCAGAATACGATTAAAAAAAAAAAAACTCTGTACGAGCGATGAGAAGTACCTTAATGCATTCGGGTAAATCTCTGTCACTGTGTCTGGAATGAAACTGCATAGGCAAGGCATGGAATTCATCAAAACTTCGAATCATCGTAACATACGAAACGAGTCGAAATTCGATTAGTTTGGTACCTCTGTGGCCAGGTTGTTGGAATCATCTTGATTTGTTGCAATGGAAGAAATAATAACAAGTCCAGCTGCCACAGTTGATGGCCAGAAGCAAAGCTGCTGGTGGCCCATCAGTGTGAGTACTGCTAAGTAGTTGGCTGTCTTCTCCACATTCTCATTAGCTCTTGCAGCTTTAAGGTAAAACCTGGCGGAGTTCAAGTCAAAATGGAATTACTATTAGTAAAAATCATGCTCGTTTGGTTTACCATTAAACTGATCTGCAGCTAAGAAAGTTAATACACTGGAAAAATGAGAGAAGCAAAAATGCTTACCATAGGAAGTTGTACAAGGTGGGAAGGAGGCATTGGAAGTTGAGGACTTCCTGCACCAGCCACTCCATAGCAACCACTTCACACCGCGCGTATATCGTGCTTCCCACGTAAAACGACTTCTTCCTTACACTGATAAAGATTTTATACAAGTTTTAGAGATCCATAACAATGGCAATCTAAGTTTCTTTCTTGCTGATTGTCATGATATTATTAGTAAACAGAACAGATTTGTCCAAATTGTAGTCAATCATCATGTAAACAAGTGTATATATCATCCCATCCCAATAGATGGACCATACAAAAGTGTAATTCTTCAAGAAAACCGAGCAGCATTGGAAAAAGAAGAATGATCACTATGACTATACAAGTAAAAGGAAGTCGAAACAAACGGGCATTCTCAGAATTATGTCCGAAAGTTGAATCCAAGTCACTGTCCATTTGAATGTGGAAATGAACATATTAAAAACTTTACCAGTTGTACGGTTGGTTTTCTTCGATCCTGGCGGCCAAGGTGAGGCAAGCAATGCCAGCAATCTGAAGGTTTCTTGCGTTTTTGAAGTATCCCTTGCTCAGAAATCTGTCAAGAAGATTAACTCCTAGAAACATGGTTTCCTGCTGAAGCTCCGTGTTGGTTGCTTGCTGCATGATTAAGTCCAGGATTAGAAAAATAGACCACCATTTGTCACCAAATGATTAAATAATACTACCTAAATCATCTCATGACTTGATAAACATACTGATATTCATCAGTTTTATTTAATTCTGGTAATGTAGAAAGAGATTAACTCTTAACAATTAAGTTATAGGAGTTCAAAAGATGGCTCAGATAATATAATTTGCACTGACCTCAACAATCCATTGGACCATTTGCAAGCGTTGCTGTATGACTAGGTCTCCATAAGCAGTATAGTTACAATATTCATCTGCATAATCATGCACATATTCTTGCCTTCTCTCTCTCATCATCATCATTCTGAAGCTCTCTTCATCTTCATCTTGAAGCCCCAATTTCTAATCCATAAACATTTCTCAGATGAATTATCATTATATAGGAACATATATTTTTCAGATTAATTTAGCGGCAAAGTAAGTGCTAATAGAACCATTCTTATAACTTTTATCAGCACCAATCATGAATCAAATTATGTGAGTTATCACACGAAATTGTCCGAAACCCATTGAGATATCTATGCAATATATAACTATTCACAATTGTGTCGCACATAATACGAATCAAACAACATAAACTGCAAGACAACGAATTAAAAATTGATCGAAATAGCAAAATTAGGCAAAACTTACATTGATTTGATTCGAATTATGATCTTCACAGCATTGTAAGACATAGGTTGATCTGCAAAACTGCTGCTTAAACTGCCTGAATAGTTCATAAGTCGGTGAATAACTCTCATCTCCGGACGACTTCTCGGAAAATTGACTTCCGGAATCATAACTCCAGATTGATGGCGAATAGTCGGAACTCTCTAATTCCGAGTCCGAAATTACATGGAAAATCCCCGATGACGAGGAGTTATGCTCCTCTTCTTCATCTATTTCTTCACCACCGATAGTAACGCCACCGTTGGAGAATTGCTCCGAGCAAGCCAAATCGAAGTCGAGTGCGACGAGACTTGGAGGTCGGATTTCTTCAGACGCAGTTGAGTTCTCACTGATTTTGGTCGCTCTCTCCTCAAAATGTACTAATGCGTCATCGTTTTGGGCTGAATTCTCCTTCTCCGCTTCGAAATCGGTAATTTCTTCGCGGCAAATCTCGTTGACGCCTTGAATCTCCGACACTACCTCGCTTTTAGTAGTTCCGACAGAGATCTCTGGTTCCCTCACCTTCGCGTTGTTCCCAGAAAATGAAAACCGCGAAGCACTAGAAACTTCTGATTTAGCAGCATCGCCTCCTTCAACTTCCAATTCCTCCACATTCGGACTCTTCAAATTCAACCCTCTGTTCGTTCCCGAGCACGATTCCACGCACGAAGTTTCCGATAAATCCACCGCTTCGTCGTGATTTCTCTTAACATCCTTAAAATGCTTCCTATAATATGATCGAGTAATAATTCTCCCAAACCTCTCTCCAATTTCCTGCGGATTCAGGTTACTCACCGAGGCGACGCTAGAATCATACGATACCTCACTCACTGCTGCAACATGTGAATCCTCACCTGAGAATTCAACAACCGGTGGAATGTGAACCCGCCGCCGGCGTGTGAGCTGCGAGCGCAGCTGCTTCGGCCTGAAACAGAGCGGCTGCTCATCCACTTCGGAACAAAGCTGAGAAACGAGCTTACGCTTCATCGCGCAAGGAGAAATCTCCGTCTCACCAGCGACGTGATCGAATCAGGAAATTGCGCGAGATTTTTTTCAGCGTGCGTGTGTGTGTGAGAGAGAACTGTGTAAGACGGTTGAGGAACGTTAGAAGGAGAAATGTATTTATACGAAGTGTTATAGGAGGTGGGCCCACGATCGTCTGCACTCACGTGTTCCGTTAACTACTTGCAAATATTGGCATTTTTACAATAGTATTTCATTTTTTATTTTAATTTAATGAAATATATAGAACCGATAAATTATTCTTATACGAAAAAAAAATAAAAAAATGAGATAATAGTATTAAAATAAAATGATAGATATAAATTTAGGAAAATAAAATTCAAAGCTCTTAGATAAGTATTTGGTAATTTCCTAAAAATAACTGTCGATTATTACAGTCACGTTCGATATATTACTTCGAAAAAATTATACTAAGTGCATTGTATCAAATATCTAAAGTAGCTCATCCATGGTACCTTGTCATTACAATTCAATCTAAATTTTGCAATGTATTTAATAATGAATTTATCCTATTATTCCATACATTATTGTACACAACTACGTGCATAAAATCACTACCAACCATGGAATTAATTTGTCCCTTCAAGGAAAATAGAAATAATAGATTGATTTTATTATTTTTATCCATTTCATAAATATATAGAAACTAATCATTTGATTCATTTCTACCACGCAGTAGGTTCTTGTACATATTGATGATGAAATGTGATAATTCATTAATTACTATAGTTAAGCATAGAAGTCCATATGCATTTGAAATATTGCATTGTTTATCATCACGTTTAGCCTAGCTTGAGCCTTAAACACAATTATTTAACAATGTACGTTTCATGTGTAAGAGAATCTATCTCCTCAAAGCAGAACTGCTAATAAGTAATAACACTTGGCATCTTTTCTTAATGATCGCTTAATTATCTTTAAATCGAGTATATCGTATAGTACTATACTATTGTGTTTTATAATGGGACGGATGTAGTATATTTTTGCATGGTTAACTATTACTCCATCCGTCCCACCTGATTTGTCTTGTTTCTTTTCGGTACGGAAATTAAGATGAGTGGTGGTTGTGTGTAGATGAGTGAGTGGTTGTGTGTAAAAAGATAGGTCTCATAAAGAAAAAATGAGAATTTATGTTGTAATTATTTTTCTTTTCAGGAAACAAAATAAGTCGGGTGGGACAACTCAAAAATAAATATAAGACAAGTCGGGCGAGACGAAGAGAATATTACATTAGAACAAAGTAGGGGTGCAGATGCAGTCCATTACGTCATTCTAAGGGGCAACTTTACTCTCAATTATTACTGGTCATGGATTAGATAAAATGATTGAACTTCAATTCAACGTATGTCAATTTTTGTCGTATTTATGTAAAAATCAACGTGATTTAATTTTCCTTATAATTTTGGATTAAATACATTAAACTCCTTTACTATTGATTTTTTTTGCTTTTGCCCCCTAAACTATGAAAAATACACTTAGCCCTCTCAACTATTGGATACGTTGCAGAGAGCAACATTCGGATCAACACTTCAGCCACACACACAAATTTATAGACAAAAAACACCATAAATATATTTCAAGAATTTATAGTTTATTCAAATACTAGGGCTCTCTCTTACTCTTATAGGCCTCTCTCGCCTCGTCCCCTTTTCTTTAATTTGTATAGTTAAGAGTTTAAAATATTACAGTAGCGTCGCCTTGTTAGCCGGGGCTTAGGGTTAGTTATATTGAACAAAACTACCTTCCGCACTAGCAATACGGTTAGGATGTTTGTTTGAATATTGCTTTCTGCAACAAATTCAATAGTTGAGAGGACAAAATACAACTTTATATAATTTTTGGGCAAAGTGAAAAATTTGAATAGTTTGAGGGTTTAATGTATTTAATAATTTAACCCTGTAACTTTGTGGTATATTTCTATAAAATCAACGGACTTTTGATTATCTCTATAATTTTTCGATCTTTTTTAAAAAATGATAAACTCATATATAAATATATATATATATATATATATATATTTTTACTCCCTCCATCCCATGTATATATGTCTCCTTTCCTTTTTCGTCTGTCTCATATTTATATACTTATTAGCAATTTTTTTGTTCCTAACTAAATACTATTTCACTAAATTTCATGGTCTAATTGATATGATAATGTAGCAAAAGACCATTTTATCCAACTGTTATAATAGCAAATACAATTATGTAATTAAGTTTTTAGTAATTTACTTTAGTTTACTCATATTCTAATACAACATTTATCTAACTTTCATATCATTAATTTTTTTTATTAATATGTGTGAAGAATCAAATAGGCATATATATTCAGGACGGATGGAGTATTTTTTATGACGAGTAACCCGCAACTGCTACCCAAAATAAACTTCTCTATATTTTTTAAATGGAGTAAAACTTAAAACCAACGTGTCTATTAGGGTTCTCATATTGGGTCAAGGTAATCTCCACCATATTATCTCCATAGGCCCGGCCCAAATATCTCGGCCCAATCGACACCAACAATCAAATCTAGGGTTTTGATGTCCAGCTCTATATAAACCCTAATCCCCTCTTCTACTCAATATCAGTTTCCAGATTTTATTCGTCGCTTCTCTCTCTTCATTCTGCCGAATCTAAAAATCAACTGAAGAGGTTCGCCTTTTTTATGTCGATTTTCTGCTTTTGAAACGTAATTCATTTCGCATTCGGTTTTGCAAATCTTCGTTTTCGAAAATTTCCCCAATTTGTTTTATCTCTCTTTGCTTGCTCGCCTCTGATGATGATCAAAACATTAACTTTCGTTCTTCTGAGAATATTCCGTGCGGAAGATTTATGGAGACCTGAACTGAAGAGGCTTGAAATTGGTTTTTTATTTTATGATTTGAATCGGAAATTTCTGCATCTGGATCAATTCATTCATTCGTTTCGATTCATTTGAAGTGCGAGGGGTTTTTGTTTGATCTCATTGATGATGAACTACAGATGACGAGTCTGATCGAAATCCATTCTTAAAACATTGATGACAAAACGAGGCATTTGTCTGAGAGGTTCAATAATCATCAACCCTTCGTGTCAATTCATCAGTTTCAAATGCTTTTGCAATTATAATGAAATTTATGTTTTTTGTAAATTGATAATTTCAAATTTTGTATTTTAATTAGAATTTAATTATGAGGTGTGCTGCGGTGATTATAAAGTAATTCCTCGTACTGAATGCCGTTGCCACGGCTTGACAGACTCATTTACACCCATAGAATATGAGCTTCCCACCTTTTTATGTCCAGTTTGTACATTTATAACAAAATATTACAATTATAAAGAATGATTTTTTTAAAAAAAAATTGATGAATTTTAAAAGTTTGACAAAAAAAGGAACTGATATTATTTGTTCGAATATTAGTACTCCTTTCGTCTCATTTAATATGATACGTTGCTCTCTTTAAAATATGAGAGAAATTAAATGAGTTTGTGAAATAGTAAATAATAAAAATTGGAAAAAAATAATAAAAAAATAAAAAAAATATGAGACAGAAATAAAAAAATAAGTTTAAAGTAAAAGAGAAAAATGTTTCTTTACCTAAGAGGAATCTATTTTACATTTAAAATAAGAGAGAAGGCAAATGAGTTTTTTGAGAGAATAAATAAAAAAAATAAAAAAAAATACCCTTTTGGGTACATAAAAAAATTGTAATAATTTATTAAAAAAACACTAAACAATTTCAGATAATTAAAAAAATATAATAGACTGTAGCAATTGAAAGGAGGGTAAAACAGTTGATAAAAAAAGTAAATAAAATTCACTATTATTTTAAATTTTGATTGTGTTAGGAAATTTCTTAAAAAAAGTTTGAAGTATTTACATCCATCCAAATTACATTCACAACCTTCAAAATATCGCATGTTTTCCAAAATATAATATCATGTAGAAGGGCAATTTATTTCTGTAATAAAATACCAGCTGGTATAACATTAACATTCTTACTTCTACATTTCCCCCCAAAAAATAGATATATATATATATATATATATATATAACTATAAATTTTGATTATATTAAGAAATTTTAAAAAAAGTTTGAAGTATTACATCCATCCAAACAACACAATGGGATGATAATTGATAGATCAATTTCATAATTTAAAAATGTAAACATCCAGTTTTCAAATAATCTCTAAGAATATCACAAGTTTTCCAAAATATAATATCTATGTAGTAGGGAAATTTATTACTGTAATAAAATACCAGATGGTATATAACATTAACATTCTTACTTCTACCTTTTCCCCCCAAAGAATAGCTAAAAAAATACATCTTCCTGTCCGACTTGTCTTGTTTTCATAAAAAGAAAATAATTACTTCCTCCGTACCACTAAATTTGTCTTGTTTCATTTCGGCGTGGTAATTTAGGAGAGTTGGCTTTGATTGGTAAATATATGAAATCCGTACAATAATTAATTATTTAGAATTGATTTGTGAGATAGAGGAGTGAGATCTATGCAATTAATTAATGATTTTGAGTTGATCTGAGTTGGTAAAATTGTGGAGCTTACTTCCTTTTTTAGAAACAAGATAAGTTCGTTGGGATATCCCAAAAAGGAATACAAGACAAGTTTGGTGAAATGGAGAACACAACCTACCTTTTTTTTGTGGGGCATACCTCTTTAACACAATTACTCACTCATTTACACACAACCACCTACTCATCTTAATCTCAGTGCTGAAAAGAAATAAAACAAGTCGGGCGGGACGGAGGAAATATATAACTATTAATATTAAAAAATGTGAAAAGAGGACAAAACAGTAATTACCGTTCTTTGAACAATTTGAATTTAGCAGCACTCTCATAGCTCAAACCGGACGAACTCGCAGTATAAGCAACCGTAGAGAATGAGGTTGGTTCCCCCAGCGTGAACCTGAAACAGTCACATCACGTTTAGTTACCACTCCTCCGCAATGACCGAAATCTCCCCGACCGAATCCAGAACCCCCCGCTTCTTTCCCGCCCTACCGAGGCCATTTCAGTAAATCCCCAAACCTTCAGAATTCGACCGCCATTTCGTCCTCCCATTATACTCAAAAATTCCACACACAAAACCGCACTTAATTTTCTTCCTCACAAGCTTTCTCCCATGGCGTCAATTATTTTCAGAAAACCGGGCAACAAGAGGAAGAATCGAATAAATCCCGAGAGAATCTTCTTGTACGAGAATTTCTCGCTGCCGGAGTTCGTCAACAAGGCGCTCTCGGGAGCCTTCAGGGACAACATTCGCGTCTTCCTCCACAATTTCGCGGAAATTCAAGAATACCGCGTGAACGGCATGCCGGTGTGGTTCACGTCGTTGCTGTCCGAGAACGACGGCGTATTCCCTCTCTACACCGTGGAGGAAACCGTCGGTGACTCTCTTGATCCGTTCTGCAATCACTGCGAATTATCAGGTTTTTCGTTTTTGATCGAGTCTTTCCGTCTTGATATTCACTTTTCTTGAGAGAACCTAGGGTTTTGAGTTCGTTGAATTCACGTTTTCCTCGTGATTGTATAATTTTCTTCGCCGACAAGTTTTGCTGATTTAATTCTGTTCTTTGTTATGTTCTTGATGAACTTGAGAAATTCGTTCAATTCCTTGCAGTTCGAATTTGATTTGATAGAATTGGTTAAGTAATTGCGTTTGATTTGGTTGATATGCAGGTTGGGGTCACCATTTCGTCTGCAAGAGAAAATACCATTTGATAATTCCGGCGAAAGAGAATTGGGATGAGCCGTTGGATGAGGATTTCTCCGAATTAGATAGCCTTAAATTATACGGTTTGATTCACTGCAACGGATTCGGTCATCTCATCTGCATCAACGGCTTGAAATACACCTCGAAATTCTTCGGTGCAGATGATAGCATGGAGTTTTGGGATCGACTCTGCACAGTTTTAAAAGCTAGGTTAGTTTCTCTTCCATAATCTACTTAACCTAATTCATCTTCTATCAGATTTTAAGAGTTTAGACATGTGATTTAAATTCTCTGCAGGAGCATTTCGGCTAATCACATCTCGAGAAAGGATTCAATCGAGCTTAATCTGATACACGGCATTGCTTATGGAAGATCATGGATAAGTAAATGGGACTACAAGTTTAACGGTGGGAGGAATGAAATCACAGATAAGAAATACAAGGAGGCAATCCGGTTTCTAAGGAGGTTAAGCCTCGATGTAATTATTAAAGATCCCTTGAGGAAGACGAACGCGAAGAGGATCAAATCGATCATCGATATGTACAGGAAATGCAGTGCTAATCCATTGCATACAATCGGCGATCTGTTGAGTTTCATGCTTGTTTTCGAGTCAAGAATTCACATGGATATTTATGGTGCTTGCAAGTTTGGGTGTGAAACAGGGGAGAGCCCCATAGGGTTTGAAAATTTAGTCGATTCGATGAGGAAGAACTGCAGATGGCCGGTTAGAAGGCTTGAGAATGTGTTACATGTGATAATTGATCTGTTAAAGGAGCACAAAGAGGAGTATGATGAGAGTGGGGTTGGCATGTCAAGGCAAGAGCTAAGAGATGGAGCAAGAAGGTCTATCGGAGACACGGGCTTGATCGATTTCGTGCTCAAATCGATCCAATGCTTCACGGTTGAGAATATGCTGATCCGTCGCAGCACGAATCCCTCATCAAGATTGGCTGAATTCAGCATCCAGGAATGCTCACCGAGGAGGTTGAGCTATAACTTATCTCAAGATGTGTGGATTCTCTATGAGAATGTTCTTGCAATGTATCAAGAAAGTAACATAATTCTTGATCACAACCACTTTGTGAAGGAGTGGCCTATTAAGTCCAAGATTGTGAACCATTCCATGATGGTTATATGCAAAGTGTTGCCTTCTTTCGAAGAGCTTGAAAATGAGTTGAAACGGAAGCTAACGCCCGGTGAGGTGGTGGTTGTGGAGCCATGGATAAGCATTGGAGATTTAAGAATGGTGGCACAGTCTGCATTGAGGGATGTTTACTGCATCATGGATGAGTTTGAGGTGACGCAGATTGGAGGGTTGAGGAAGGTGGAGGATGAGAAGGTGGTTGGCGGTGTGTTTGAGTGTGGGGAGGAGGTGTGGGTGAGGGGGGGTGGGTTGGACTTGGGTTCTAAACTGAGGTATGAAGATTGTGGGAGGAAGATGTGAATAGAGACTGTGTATAGATGTAGAGAAATGATTTAGTTGAGAGATATGCTTAAGTGGGATGTTACGATCATTTGCTCTGTTTGTGTTAACACTTTAGAAATTTAGGGCCCATCTTTATCAACTGCTCTACTTAGTACTAACAACCCTACCAGCAATGATATGATTCCTCTTCTTTTTTTCAAAAAGTGGAACTTTTGTGGTTGAGTTTCTTCACGTTTTCTTGACTATATGCAATTACTATATGCAATTGTGTAGGTGTAAATATGTAATTTAGGGGGAAAGAGGAGAATTTGCAATATATAATCGGGCAACATGCTAACTTTGTAAGGGTTAAATATATCAAACTCCCTAAAGTATTAGCTTTATGTTCTTTGCCGCCTAAATTAAGAAAATGAGCACTTTTTCCCTTTAACTATGAAAATGTGGAATTTATCCTTTGAAATATTTAATTTGTTGCAGAATAGTGAAATTTCAGCAAAGAATTCGAACTACACATACTAAATTAGGATTTAGGATGTTATTATTTTGAATTATCACAAAACTGATACTTCATGGCACAAAAAACACAAAACTAATAAAAATAAGAGGACATAACCCATATGTTTGAATGTATGGTCATAATTTTTTGACGAGATTTTGCTTTTCAGCAACAAATTAGATAGTTCGGCAGTAATTAATAGCTCAAGGGGTTTAACTAGCATGGACACTGCAAATTGTACTAGTCATTGTGTGAGATGGAACCGACTAAGAATTCTTGATAGAATTCAAAAATTTAACGTTTGACGTGAACTCCAAATAAAGCATTTAATACTTATAGTTAAACCTCGATAAAGTAATATTCGATAAATTAATAATCTCGCTTAGATAATAAATTCTTCCAGTCTCGATATGGGTCAATATACTAAAATAATGTTCGATAAAGTAATAACCTAATTAAATAAATATTTTTTCTCGATCCTAAGATTATTATTTTATCGAGGTTTAACTGTATTAATTACTCCCAAAAAGAATATATTACATAATGTAAAACATTCGGAACTTTAATTATTTATAGAAGCTTTAAATCGCAATCATACTACGAATTTATTTACTCGAGAAGTTACATTGAGCAATTCTGTTAGTATATTCCAATATCCAATGACAAAAGCAAGAAAAAGGAGTAAAGATTTTGTAGTAAAACTTTACGTGAAAAGAGGGCGGCGCCTCCACAAAACCCGAGATTGGCGGGACGAGCCTCGCCGGTGTCACCTGTCATCCAGCGGTGCGTCCAGAAGTCTCGATTAAGTGGGACCCGCAAGAGAATCCAACGGACGTCGCCGCCTCTCCTTCCCGCCAATCACCAATCACGAATCCGTGATAATGAGAACAGATAGCCTTCTACAGTAATATAATTGCAGAAATCTATTTTTTTTACTTAATTTAAATCATTTTCCTTTGTTTTTAAAATAATAATTTCTCTCCACTATAAATGTCTCAGTGCAGTCTCTTCTCCATCTTTTCAACTCTCCTTTCTTTTTTCCTCCAATCTGCAAATTCTTCAACTTTCCTCATTTGCTTTTCGCGAAAAAATCGGGAGATTTTGTTTTTCTAGCTTGAATCGGAAATCTAGTTCAGATTGTTCTGCTGAAATGGTAATTATAGAGATTGAAGTTGGCAATTCAGTGCGATGAATTAATGTTGTGTTTCAGTAGCATGTTGTTTGATTATTTCTCTCTCTAGAACTGCCGAAGCTTCTAGAGAGATTTTTTTAAGCGTGTTTGTGTTTCTGATTATGCATTTTTATCTATTGAGTTCGAAATTGACGACGGTGATGTTTGATTTGTTTTTTTAACAGGTCGGATGCAAAATCCGGCGGAGAAAGAGAAGTACGGCGGCGGAGTGGGTGGGCGGATTGCTGAGGAGTAAATTCTTCGGTTCGTGCGTGGATCATCGAGAGTTGAGGAAGAACGAGAAGAATCTGTTCTGTATAGATTGCAATTTATGCTTATGCAAGCACTGCGTCGCTTCGCCGTCTCACCGCCGCTGCCTCCACCGCCTCCTGCAGATCTGTAAATACGTCTACCGCGACGTCGTTCGCCTCCACGATATCCAGCCCTACCTCGACTGCTCCCTAATACAAGTTAGTCTGCTTACCTGATTGCAAAACTGATTAGCGTGAATTACTGGATTTGGATTTATGCTATGGGTTATAATTACATGAATTGCCTCTCAAATTTATCCAATTTGGCGATTCATCGTTGTTTCAGCAACAATCTCCATCTTTTGAATTTCAATTTGACTATTCCAGAGGTGCAGAATAGTTCAGATCTTTTATCTGTTCTTGGTTGATTCTCATCTCTTTCCATTAACTGAATTGATGATTAAAGCACCAAATATTTAGTCAATTTCCCCCTAAGAAAGTATTCATCCAATTATAGAAGGATTCATTTTCATCAATTACTTAGTAACCAAGAAATTACTTGTTGAGATCCATAAACACATCCAATTTTGTCATTTTTTAGTTTCTCATGATTTATGTATAAAAAAGGAAAGATTAATTCATAAAACATTAAAATTGCGTAGATTTAAATAAGTTTGGTTGTGTGATACTGTGATTAATTAAGGCATTTATATGTTTACAGTCATATAAAATAAATGGGGAAAAAGCAGTGCATTTGAATCCAAGGCCACAGCAAAAAGATGCAAAAAGTTCAAAGATGAAAGGTGGTAGCACTTGCTGTGAAGCTTGTGGCAGGCATATTCAAGACTTGCCTAATCTCTTCTGTTCCATTGCCTGCAAGGTAAATCTCTCTCTCTCTCTCTCTCTCTCTCTCTCTCTCTCTCTCTCTCTCTTATAGATTCACTTTCATTTACTCTAATTGACAATGCATGTAAAGCAGGTTTCAGTAGATGCAGAAATCACAATAAACCACAGCATTATACAAGCAACTCCATCAAGTGATGGTCAAATCCCAAGCCTAGAGACAGAAGAGAATTCATATGAAAACGGGTACGCTTCGTTAACGGAGTCATCGGAAGTGATTCAAGAATGGTGGAGATCGGCATTGGGGCCGAAGAGGATTTTGCACAAGAGAAAGAGTTTTCCAAGGAGGGCTCCCATGTCTTGATACACAAATTAAAAACCCTCAACTATACTGTTTCAGTTCTTTCATTTATCCTCTCTCTCTCTCTCATCAAATGGTTTTGTGGCAAAAAAAAAAAGGGTATGAAAATATGGTGCTGCTAATGACTGCCCACCCATCCTTCTGTTATGTGTTGTACAGCATAAAGATGATGGTGGCTTTATTAGTAGCATTCATGTTATGATTCTTGAAGATATATGCTTACTTCTATTTTCTCTTTTATTGTTTTATTTCTTTGTATTAGAAATTGCAAGTTAGGGTTTTTATATTTGAAATTAACACTATAATTTATAAAAAGAAAACAGTTTATTTTGTAAATATTTGTGTTTTTTAGCAACATTTTAGTGTGCATGCAACTGCTAGTTTGGGATAATTTTTTATGAATTAAAATTTGCAAAATAAGTATAAAAGAAATAGAAAAATATGCTTTATATAAATAACGCTCATCTATATTTAATGATATTGAATATATATGCCTATTTACTTTTTCACACATATTAAGAAAATATTTAATAATATGAAAGTTAGATAAATGTTAGTATTGGAATATGAGTAAATTAAAATAAATTATTAAAAAGTTAATAATATAATTGTATTTGTTATTAAAAAAGTTGGATAAAGTAGTATTTTTCTATATTATAATATTAAATAGACGTATTAAAGTTATTGAAAGATTTAGTTAAACATAAAAAATTGTTAATAGTTATATAAATTTGAGACAGATGAAAAAAAAAAATAGACATATATATTTGGGACGGATGGAATATATAGTAGTTAGTTTATTCAAAAATAATCCTTATTTTTCCCTAAGATGTACATGACCTATAAATTCTTTTACTTTTAATGGAGACAGGAGCGTTGATAGCATGGGCCTATTGCAACTGAAAAATCCACTAAAAATTAGAGTCAAAATTTGGGAAATAAATAGTTGAATTTTGCCAAATAATAATTATTTTCATGTTAGAAACAAAAGTAGAGGCAAGTGATGTCGGTATGCAAATGGTGAGTTTGGTAAGAATGTCAGAAATCAGGATCTTTGTCGGACGTCTGATTTCGTGGTGGAAATATGGCTTAGTTGGGCCCCACCCACCTTTCGCAATCCCACTCCCAGATTTTGATGGGCTAAAGCATATTGATTAGGGGCTGATCAGGATTATGGCAGACAAAAGATGGTGTGGGAACACAAGTTTTGATTAAAAATATTAAAATTGAAGAATTGCCCATGCAATCAATTGAATACTCCATCAGTTCCAACCGACTTATCTTGTTTGATTTGGACACAAATATTTTGGTAAGTGGATGACTATGTGTAGAGGAGTAGGTGATTGTGTATAGAAAATGAAAGTTTATGTAGTAGTTATTTTCCTTTTTAGGAAACAAAACAAATCGAATGGAACGGCCGAAAATGAATACAAGACAAATCGGGCAAAACGGAGAGTATTTGTTTTATATTATGCCTTTTTACATTTTTTATTTACTTATTTATGACTTTCCGCAGTCAACTGTAAATCTGGCCCATCCAGATGTTTTCAAAGGGTAAAAGTAAGAAAGTATGCCCGTTCTTGAGATATTATTAAACATACCATTTTGGATTGTTTCAAAGATATAATTTTATTTTATTTTTTAATAAATAATTACATAATTTTTTATGAAACACATAATTTTATACACAATTAACAATTCTCTATAAAATTATATCGAAAAAAAGTGGATAATATCTCTATAACGGAGGGAATAGTATTTACCATAGGGGCACTTTACCCATTAGGTAAATCCATATTAAAAAAACAGTAGGTAAATAATGGATAAATATAGATAAACAGGTGTTTTGGGTTTTCACCAAAACACATCACCTACAATATACTAGAGAAGCAGGAAAAGGTAAAACAGTAAATATGCCTTCCTACATAAGCAATTGATCTGAAGTTCAATTCTTATTCTAATATATTTAAACATAATAATAATTCTTATAATAGAAAACTATATATTTAAAAAAAAAAGTAAATTCTTAAAAAGAAAATAAAAATTATAAACTCTTAAAAATTTGGAGACGTAATAGTCATATTTTTCATCCTTATAAGAGTAATAGATTTAAAAATTAAAACTCAATTTCTACCCTTCTTGCATGAGGGTAGATTTTTAATATCTACTGTATCCCAATAATAGAGCTATGTAATTGTCCACTTTGAAATACTCTTTGTAGGTTGATACATATTTAAGTGATTCATAAGTTATTGTATAAAAATGGAATTTATTATTCATTGTAATCATAATCGGAATATTCCGCTATTATTGTCCCATTCTTAAAATGAAAATATTTACTTATCATTAATCTATTTTTTATGTGGGGCCAATAATACTTATCTACATGAAGCAGTCCATATTTTACTCTCAATCCACCCCATATTTCTCGATTTCCATGCTGGAAACTAGTGGACCATCAATAATTAAATATAAAAAATGATAGGATTTTTTTTCCCCAAGTGTACGAATTAAGTCCTATTGTAGCAATATATCTCGGAAAACCAAGGTCGAACCATGGGGACAACAATTTCTCTACTTAAATCTTATTCTAATAATGTAAAACAAGTAACCAAATTGTGATAATTATGTTTAGAATTAAAAGCACTAAAATGAGATGAAAATAGATGAGAATGAACTAGGGGCGTCGGGCTATGTTTTGAAATCCAATTAACCTACTGATTATGTTCTTCAACTATCATATGACATGCACTCTATTATATGTTAAACAATATCTCGATTCGGATAAGACGTGCTCACATAATTGCTATACCTACTCTCGTGATATAGAAATTAAACGAACCCATTACAATCTTAGGTGTTAACCATGATATATCTTATTAGCCTACTTTCGTGACTATTCTCGGATACATTCTATTATCTATTGCATTATGAATCAATCTCAAGGATTACAAGAAATTAATTACAAAGAGCACATACATGTTGGTCAAACATATAAATGTAATGAACACAAGATAATAGAACTCGGAAATTGAAGAAGAACATGAACCAATAAAAGCTAAAATTCATCAATAAACATAAGCAATGATAACCCCTAGCAAAGGGGATTAGCCACTAGACATAATTAATAAAACACAAGAGAATTTGAATAAAAGCATTGAAAAGAAAAGATAAGAAGACTTTTCAATCTCTATATCGAATCTTGTTCAAGGGTTGTCTTCATTCTCCAAAGACTGCAGATGATTTTTCCCCTCCAAGTGTTGATGATTTTTCAGTCTGTTTCTCTCCCCCTCTGTCCGTTTTTTTTCCTTCACTCTTAAAACCAACTCTCTTCTTTTCCTTTTCTCAAAACTGCCGCTCTAACTCCCCAATGACATATTAACTTGGGCTCCATCAATTAAGAGAATAAAAAAGCCCAATTATGCCTTTTAAATCAGCGCACATTTTTTTTCATTTTCTTCTACACCCGACTTTCATCTCAACATTCCATCCGGTATTGTTCAATAGTGATTTTGGTCTCTTTTCTTTGTTTTCTTCCACTCTTTCACATGAAAACTTTACACTTTTCAAACATTTCTTAAGATCCAAAAATTACAAAATAAGTAGCAATCATGTTCAAAAATGAAAACTATTAATACCAAAACACACATGAACAATGCTAAAATATAGCCTATCAAAAAATCAAATTTCTTAACTCCCGTACCGAAAAGAAACATGACACTAATACCGGGACGAAAAGATTACAAGAAAACGAATAACAAGAAATGAAAACGTAAATCTAAAAAATACTTGATAAATTAATAAATTAGTAGAGTAAAATGGATGGAGGGGGGTGTAAAACACATGATTATAAAGAACTGTACAACCTTAAAAAGAAGCTCCTTAATTGCTATTCACCTCCCTACTCTCTACTCAAATGTGCATCAAAATTGGTAGGACATGCTATCAACATGATCTGCCATCGAAACTCGATTGTCGTCCGATTTCATCCCGGATCATCTTAACCGCTAGATCATCCTCAACCCGTAAATATATAGAGTTTCCATCAAGAAGAAGTTCAGTCAGAGTGGAGCTTCCTTCTTTGGCACCTTCTGATATACCAGCTTGCATGCTTCCTAAGGCCCATTCCAATCATCATCTTAAGACTAGCAAGCATTACAAAAGTCATTGCAGACAACACCAAGATCCAAAATAATCTCCATGGCAGTGGGTTATAAGGGAGATGGGCTTCATATACCGGTCGTAGAACTCGAATCACCTAAGTACAGCAGGGGCAAATCCGAAATTTGAAATTAGGGGCCGAAATATGCAGTTTCACAAGCACAAGGCAACTAACAGTAAACTCAAGGAGCTCCAAGTTATTTAAATCCTTGTTTCCGCTTTTAATTATAGTAGCCAGTGGATGATCCTACGAGCTTGGAAACAGGAGAGTTTACTCGTTTTCTAGAGCGAACAATAATTTCACAGCAACATTTAAGCCGTTCATTCGTAGAGAAAGCATTCAAGTTCCGTAGGAAGGTATGCTTACCACACAAGCTGGTGCAAGAGGAACGAATGTGAGGTTCTTATAGCTGTTTTCTGTTTGTATGTTTAACGTCTGCAGAGATTAGAGCGTAAATCAGAGAGTGCTATCATTTTATCCGAGTTCGTAGAGTAAATTATCATATGATGATTACCAAAAAGAAAGGTGATGAAGTTGAAAATGCATCATAATGTGCTGGTGTTGAGGTACCTGATTGCAGAGATCTTCGAGAAACTCAGAGAATGCGGTAGGCTTTATGTCGTTGAATTTGGAAATGAAAGAGAGTTTTACCATATCAATCATCACTTCACATATGTAAACAACCATCGCATTCTGCAAGATTCACATATGTAACAATTACCAAATCTTGAAATCATGATTGCCCAAATGCTTTATTCCATCAACTTCTAAAAAGATTTGAATTTATACAGAGTGACATTACTTACAGAAAGGAAGCTTTCAAACCATGGACCTTCAGCTTCTAGTATATTTTGTGCTAAAACAAATAGTACAAATGCCGTAATATGGAACCGTTCTACTGAATCTGGTCACAAGAAATTAATTTTAGGCATTTAGCAGACGAAGGATATAATTAGAACATAAAATGTATCTAGATGCTGTTCATAAGATGCATCGAAGATCCAGTTAAATACTACTACTACTACTATTATATTAAGAAACTGTTGCAAAGAGAACGGAAGAAAGCTTCTTACCGAAGTACACCAAACTTTGGACATTGTCCTTGCTGTAACGTTTGAACACGTTGCTTTTGATCTCAGCAAAGTTATTTGAGACAAGCATAGCAAACAGTGCATTATTGTGAGAAACAATGCAGGTTGACAAAGTAATTGCCTGAGCTAATAAAATAAATGAATGAATAAGTATGATGGTTAAAGACAGACATTGATTGCTAGAATAATAACAGAAAAACTAACACTAATATATATATAAATATATGTATATGGCGAGAAGGATATTAGAAGAAGCAACTGCTAGGACTTCATCTGAAACAAATCTCCAGATCCAAAATTGCGTGTCTTCCGGGGTGCAGTTCGCAAGTCCATCGGCTGAATGAAATAGAGCTTGCATTACATCACCCCCAAAACTTTGACATAGTTTATCAAATACCTGACATCAAAGACTAATTATCAACAATTTGAATCATTTTATGATGAAGTTAGTCAAAAAACTATGTATACATTTGGTACTGAGCAAAACTTTGTCAAATAATTCTTACCTCCAAAACGTTGTAGACCACGTATAGTTTAATAATTGCTTGGCCGCGGATCATGTGATAAATTAAGCTGATATCTGAGCAAGAAAAAGTATTGGTAACAGAAAATATACTGAACATCTTGATGAAATCATCAACACGAAATTTTAACAAAACCTGCTTGTTGTAATAGAGTGACCCCAATAACCAGGACGATTAAGCAGCCAAAATCAGACAGCTCCGCTGAAGAAGGCCTCTTGAACTGCCTGCCACAAGCATGGTTAAATTACTCGGTAACATAGAGTGTACCTTGAGATATTAACAGTTACATTTAGAACAAAACAATAAATTTACTTTCCATTCAGTTCAGCAATTGGGAATATACATTAATCTTCTGTGCCAGGAATATCTAATCAGTCCAATGGGGAAACGATAAACAAAGATTTTAAAGGATTTTTCAAGTATGGCCTTCCAATTGCTCACAATTTTCACTGAGGAACCTTATGTTTGGAAGATCAAGGACAATTAAAGAACCATGATCATTCTTATATTGAAGGTGCAGAAAATGGTCTAACAATAATTAATCCTAGAAGAAGTGAATATTCAGTTTCACACGCTATATGACGAAACTCATTTCTATCAAGAAGATCTCAAATGGTGAATAATCTATAAAATCAACATTTCGCCCAAAAAAGACACTTTGCAGAGAGAGAAAGATGAAACCAACCTGGTTCTAAGAAGCCTCCAAAAGAACATGGTGATCCTTGTTGGCATGATGGTTAAGAGTGATAGGAATGAATCGAAGCACACGAAGAACCCAATATTGATAAGCTGCAAAAATTGTGTAAATGATTTCGTTAAACATCCGCCGCTTAATTTTCAGTAATTGGTCTAAATATGACCTCCCACTATCCTCAAATCAATGATCGAGTCTTACACCAACAACTAAAGCATAATGATAGTTGTGAAGCTAACAGAAAATGATGTAATTTAATGACAAATGTAACACTTAATAAACATATCCAGAGCCCAAACAAACAAGAAAAAGAAGCCACCTACAGAGTATAGACATTTAAAGGACGAGTTGCATCAAGTACAAAAGCATAAGTGCACGACTTTACGAGTTCACAGCGCCATGGCAAGCGAAATATAGTATCATAAACTCGTTCCCGTTCTTTATCATTCCCAAGTGTGGTAGTGCTCCTCAAAGAATTTCCAGCATACACTTCTTCCAGGAAGTATTTCACCGGAGAATTCTCCACCGGTAATAATGTGCCTGACCGATAATCAACACCAAAACTAAGAGAGCAGGAAAAGATAAAGAAGCGCCACAATCAATCAAATCTTCATTGACAGCAGGGAAGTAATTAACATAAGTTTCTAAATTTCTACTTCTGAAAGATGACAAGCAAATATGAACACAACTGCAATTCAAGATTCTTCAGTTTTTTTATACGATCATCTATCCAAATATACATGTGAAATGTAATGCGTATCAAATACTGGATTCTGTTTACAATTTGGTTGAATTTTAGCCGCTGAATACAAAAGAATCAAACTAAAAACCCTAAAATTCAGAAAATTGGATTGATCGTTTAAACTTACAATTGGGATAATCCGCCATCAATGTCCTCCAATCCAAAGTTCCATCCTTCTCCAATTTTGTCCCCTTCAACTCCGGCGCTTGATGGCCATTTTCAATCCTACTCTCCGCGACTTCTCCCTTGGCAACATCATCTTTCTTACTGCTCCCATTCTCATCACGAATCACTTCCGCACTCTCTCCGTCGACTCCATTCCCCAAATTCCTCTGCCGCAGCTCGCCGAAAACCGACGATAGCGTCACCTCCTGCGCCTCGCTATCTAAATCCGGCACCAACGTAGCAACCTCCGTGACCGTACTCAGCGTGCAACTGTAATTCACATCATCGTTCACCTCAGAGGCCTCCAAAACCCCTCTCTCGGAACTGAGAGGCGATTGCCCCGTCCTGCTCTTCTTCTTCTTCCTCTTCCGAGGAGGGGATGAAATGGCGCCTTTCTGACGGATTGGCGGATCGGAATGAGAGCGGAAAAGCGCGGCGGATATGTCTTCGTCGTATTCGGAGCTGGCCAAGATGTCAAACGACAGCTTGCGGCCGCCGGATCTCGACGCCATGGACGATTATCGTGGTGGTGGTGGTGGTTTGGAGAGGGAAGAATTTACGCGACGGTAGCCATACGGTGATGGAGTTTCAGCCAATAGGAGGACGCCACGTATCCAGGTGAAAGTATACAATAAACTGTGGAGCCCATTCCGCCATGTGATCCGTATCTCTTGGAGCCCGTTTTTATCTGGGCCGGATTTCATTTTTTGGGCTTCCACTTTTTTTTTGTGGCTTCGGCTTTTTATTACTTTTTTCATCCTATTGACTTGTCTCATCTCTTTCGAACACGAATATTAAGACGAGTGGTTGGTTATTTGTAGATGAGTGAGTCTTAAAAAAAATGGGAATTAATATAATAATTATTTTCTTATTTAAAAAATGAAACAAGTAAAGTGAACAGTCCAAAGAAAAACGATACTCCCTCCGTCCCGCTATTTGTGGCTCACTTTCCCGAAAAGGGTGTCCCGTTATTTGTGGCCATTTTCCTAATTTGGTAAAAAATTATTATCATATCTTCTACTCTATCATCTTCTATCTCCTACTTTATTACATTCTCTCTCCTACTTTATCATCATTTCTCTCATACTCTCTCATTATCTTTACTCATTTTCTCTCTCATACTTTATCATCTACCCCTCTCTCATACTTTATCATCTACTCTCTTAATTCCCGTAAGTTAAAAGAGTTACGGAGGGAGTATTATTAAACTTTTTTTGTTTGGGCTTCCACTTTGGACTGCAGATTGGAACCACTTTGTTTATCTGGTCTCTATTTTAAACTTTTTCAGTTCGAGGTAGCAATTTTATAATTTAAAATGTCCAAATTTACAATTTTAGGGAGAAATTACCAAAATACATAAGTACGTATTCCTAAAATAGCAAAAAACTATTTTTAAAAAAAAATAAAGTGGTCTCCTACTATTTAATATTCATTCTCATATTATCATACTATTTCTCTTTAAAAATCTATATCTCACACGATCTATTTCTTTCCAAAAATCTATCTCTCACACGATTTTTGTTCCACTCCGTGCTCGAAAATTTATGTGTTTTTAACTTTTTGAAAACTTAAGATTATTTCTTAAAATACAATATGAAAAAAAAATCAATTACCTCATCTATACACTGCAAAAATTTGAATAAATTCTCATTTCATTTACCAAACACTCCTTAAAATTTGTGCTCATTTTTTAATACAATTAAAATTTATAAAATACACAATTAAACAAAAAAAAATTAGTCTCCGTGCTGAAATCAATGGGGATAGTAATAACGGGACGGTGGAGTATTTGTTATTGTAAAAGTTGGATAAAATAATTTTTTTCTATATTATCATATTAATTAAATTTATTAAAATTGGTGAAACAATTAATTACGCATAAAATAATTGTTAATAATAAGCATATAAATTTGGGATAAATAAAAAAGAAAAGTAGACTTATAATTATAAAGCAGTAAATTATTTAAAGGAATAAATTTTTGTAACAAGAACTACCGTAGGTAGAGAATAAAAAGCGTCACACCCAATAAATACCGCCAAATTCAAAGTTCGAAGCCGGCAGCAAATCATTATCATTTGTCTTCACCAACGTTGCGAACTATGATCCAAGTGTCTACATATGCTAAACAAGAACAACCAATTCTGCCTTTAATAACCCCAACATTTTGGAATCTCCATCCAATTCAATCCAATCAATCAACACCTCAATATCGCCTCACCGGAAAATGCAGAACCGAATCCGGCGAGTCTTCAACCGCGTCCGAGAACGCACGTCCGTCAGCTACGCCAAGGTCGCCACCATGGGCGGCCTCTGCGACGTCGACCTCATCATCATCAAAGCAACTCCCCACGACGATTTCCCCTTGCCGGAGAGATACGTCCACGATCTGTTGAAGATCTTCGCCGTTTCTCCGGCGAGCTACTCCGCCTTCGCCGTCGGGTTCGCGCGGAGGCTCCGGAGGACGCAGTCGTGGAGAGTAGCGCTCAAGTGTCTCCTCCTCCTCCACCGCCTCCTCGTCCTCTCAGCCGCCGAGCACGCCGGACTTAGGGCGGAGGTGCTGTGGACTAGGACTAACGGAATGCTACCGTTGTATCCGTGCAATTTCCGAGATCACACATCCTCTGCTTCCGACGACTACACCGCCTTCGTGAGATCGTACGCTAGGTTACTCGACGAAGCCCTAATTCTAGAGATCGACGAAAACGAGGAGAAAGTGGAAGATTTGGGGAGAACAATTGAAATCCTACCCCAAATCCAAAGCCTAATCGACCGCGCAATCGACTGCTGGCCGACCGGCGCAGCTTCCAGAAGCTTCCTCGTGCAGTCCGCCATGAAACACGTGATCCGCGACAGCTACTTCCGCTACGCCGCGTTCCGGAGAGAGATGGAATCGGTTTTGGAGAATCTAAACCATCTCCCCTACCGGAGCTGCGCGTCGGCGTTCGCGATCTACAAAAAAGCCGCCGCGCAAGCCGAGATCCTCGCCGGATTTCACGCTTGGTGTAAGAATATGGGGTACTGCGGCCGGTACGAGTACCCCTACATCGATCGGATTCCCCAAACCCAGATCCAATCGCTCGAGACCTTCCTCAAAGGAATGTGGCAGTTAACCGATCAATCCTCCGACACCAACCTCTCCGACGAGAAGTCTTCGTCGGAGAGTTCGAAAGACGACACCAATTTCTCCGGCGAGGAGGCTTTGGAGGTGGAGCCGTTGATAAAGTGGGAAGATGAGGAGGGCGGCGCCGGCGGTGGATGGGAGGATCTTCTGGAAGCTTCGATTGGTTGTGATAAATCCATGGGTTTGAGAAATGGATGGCAGATTGAAGTTTATAACCCGTACGGGTTTCAAACTCCGAATCCATTTTATCAGCAGCCCAATGGAGCCAATTATGTTGGATATGGATCTTGCCCCAACACGCCATTGCAGCACACGTGGCGTGGGGCCCATGGAACTACTTGTGTCTGATTTTATATTCACTTGAACTCGAAGTTTATTAACTATGTCAAACTTGTTTGTTTTATTAAAGGAAAATTCATATTCTTGAAGCATGATGAATGACGCATAAAGTAATAACTTTCGAATTGAGAAAAAATATTCATTTAATAAGGTTATTATTTTAACGAACATTATTTTAGTACATCGACCCATATTGGAACCGGAAAAAATTATTATCTTAACATGATTATTACTTTATCGAATATTACTTTATCAAAATTTAACTGTAAAACTAGGATTTTCACAAAAGATTGGAAAAATAATTTATTTGGAAAATCGGCAACTTATTTCACATTATTCGAAAAAATAAGCATTTGAGAAAACTTATCAAACAGCTTATTCGAAAAAATAAGTTAGTTTTAGTTTATTTTCTTAAGCGGATAGAAATAGCTTACAAAAGTAAACCAAAAATAACTTATGAAAATAGATCACAGCAAAAAACCACAACAATTTTTTAAAATAATATTCTATTTTATTTTTAATTAAGTACTTATATATAAATATATCCTAACGCAAACAGATAATTCAATTCAAGTACTTATACATATACACTTGCACCCTAAACACTTATGTCACAAATAATTATTTAAATTATTTTCTTAAACCGGGCCAAAAACAATCTTACTTACATTCATCAAGTGTTTTTGAAATTAATAATTAGATATTAAGTGAAACAATAGATCGACAAATATCATCTCATCCCACCTCAAGGGAGAGACAATTAGCTAGAATTTATATATTTCTTTATAATACATATATAAAATACTCTTGAAATATCTAAAATACATTTCAAAAGATCCATATTCAATCCAACCGATTTATATCAAAACCAAGAAAAGGGCAATCGTATCATTTTTGTAATTTAACAACACAAAATAGTTTGACGTAATTTAAAGCGAATGCATCATAATGCTCAGGCTTTGACAAAAGAAAATAGAATTAAAAAACAATATTACAACTCTCCAAAAGATCAAATTCTACATTATCCGATGTAGATATGCTTATAACTGGTACACCAATGTACACAAGGAGAAATCACCGTCCCTCAAAATGCACTACTACTTTGTTGCTCTATTTATTTGTTGCACAATATTTCATTCAAATAATCAACTCCAAAACAACGAAGCATACCAGAATATAAGGGACTGCAGAGACTTGGGAAAAGCTTCATTACGTGAATGATTACTTTCCTCCTCTATTTACGATGCCTTCGCTTAGGTTCAGCTCTTTGTCGCTTATCGTCTTCCCACTCTCTATCGTACATTCTGAAACCGAGAGTTAGGAAATATGCAAGAATCAAGATACCGGCAATGTAATGTGCAGAAAAATAACGCATATAGCTTGTTAAGGATACGGATCAGAATCACGACGAGTTTTGTTGGCCGCGTCTTTGCTGTGGACGCGTAAACCGGGCTCCTCTACATAACCTGCGCGCAGCACCGTAGCCCCCTTGCGTTCTCCCCGGTCCCTCATATCATGCGCCTGCGACAAACTAATTGAAACCGGAGGAGGTGGAGGCGCGGCTGGCAGATACTCTCCGGGTTCCGACTCCCTTTTAGGTTTCCTCCTCTTCGAAACGTTTAAGTCCATTTCCTCCTTGGTGATGCTGGCTTTATCCCTCTCCTTCTCGTCCACCTACACACAAGTAAAATGTGAAAAATTAGTAAGGATTTGTATGTGTGCATGGATTGGGTTACTTTGCCTTAAAATGTAGCACCGCTGCACGTCGAAATTCTTCATACCCGTGGAGTGGTGGATCCATAAATGTGAGAGAGAGTGGGTGAAAAATGGAATTTCGGAAGAGGAGGTGAATTTAAGAAGTTAAAACAAAAATGGGTTTCCAGACGATTTTGGGGGGGTGGAGGCCGAACCCACACGCCCCTCTTGGATCCGCCTATATATATGGGATAACTATCGCATGTAAAACCTGAAGTGTTTAGAAAAGAGTGACTAAAGGTGGCACTTTCAGCTACCTTGATTATTACTGGGTCACGATCATCGCGCTTTCTATCTCGAAATTCATCATCTCGTCTTCGCTTTGTGTCATCTTGTAGTACAGAAGCATTCTCTTCAGATCTTCTCCTTTCTCTCTCATCATGTCTAGGGGAAAGCTTCTGTGTGTGTCTAGCATTTCCAAATCTCCTATCAGCATCATCATCTCTCCTACTGGCATTAAGAGATTGGGGGATCACATGAGGAGGAAGAGGTGGAGGCGGAGGTAAACTTTGCGCGTGAAATCTTTCATCTGCATGCGATTTATCGACAGATGCTTCATTATACCTTACTTTGCCTCTGTCATCTTTGTTCCTATCATCCTTGTTCAGCCTATCACCGCCTCTCTCTTGCACTCTTTCTACGGAACGCTCTCTTCCATGCCGTTCCAGTGACCTATCTCTCAACTTTTCGGATAAAAAATCGTCACTGCGCGCCTTTTCAGGACGTTCTAATCTATCCCGATATTCCCGGTTATCATATCTTTCACTACTCTTTTCTTTCGATCTGTCCGCTACCCTATCTGTAACCCTGCTACTAACCTGATCATCAGAGCCTGCTGCTGCATGAAGTTTATCCGTACCTCGCACATCATTCGGCCTCTCCTTTTCGGACAATCGGACTTCACCGCTGTCCGTGTCCCTCGAATCAGTTTCCCCCTTGCGACGCTTATTTATCCGATCAGGATCTTCAGCAGGACTCGCTCTTTTTTGAGGTTTCTCACTAGACTTAGAAGATACAATAACATTCTCCTGCCTTGGAGAATGAGTAGATCTGGAAGATGGTTGTTTATGCGTGTCAGTATATTCAGTTCCTTCGTCTTTGCCAACCTTTGAATCAGAAGATCTCGTGTTTGTGGCCTCCGCTTTATTTTCGGAATTCAAATCTGAAGCTCTAGTGGATGAGTTGCTCACTTTAGCTGAAGAAGAAGTGGTGGCAGCATTTCCTGATATTGCATAAGAAATATTAGCAACTCCAAACAGTCAGCCACATGTCGACACGTTGATCTATATTAACAGAGGAAGAACCTGAACCTGAAGCTCTGGCGACACCTTTTCCACACTTATCATCCTCTTTCGCGTGATCCAGCTTCGCCTGCTTAGTTAGAGATCCAGCAGCTGTAGACCTTTTCGCCGCAGGCCTTGTCTGCATACACAAGCTAATATGTTAAACGGATAAAAAAAGTAGTGTAAAGATATGATAGATTAGCAGATCGACAGACTACATCATTTTCAACATCAAGCTTGCAAAGGACCCTTTTTTAGTTTTAGGAATAGTGGCCGAGGAAAATGCCAAGGCAGAATGCTCTAGAAGCTACATAGTCTGTACCTCATGTTCCGAAGATGCTTTAGCTTTTGAGTTCTCTTCCAACTGTTTGTTTGCTGATTCATCCACCTGTTTTAGATTGCCAACTGAGGTTGCACATCAGTTGACAGCAGAAAACATTGATCAGGCCTGTTATCGATCCAAGACTTACAACTTTCAATTAAGTTGGCTCGGAGTTCAGCAAGTTGTTTTTTATCTCTACATTACCATCCATTCTTCTAGGATCTCTGCCTAGATTCCCAGAATCCGAAAGCGAGTTTCCCACTGAAACACTTCTGCCCCCTATTTGCTCAGCCTGTGAAACAGCCCCATTTGGGAGGGCATTAGCATTAGACGATAATGACCTTGAAGTCGGGGCTGGAGCAGGCTTTATATCTAGATAACCCATGCCGAATTCCTCATCTGTAACCCATGAAGACTGCCAACAGAAAGAGAGAAATTAATACAAAGATTCTGCAAGGAAAAAATAGTTTCTATAAATTCTACAATGCCAGCCCACAATGATGTGAAGTAAACTCAAAAATTAACTTTAACTAATAAAGCACATCATCAAGGTTCTATATCAACTCCACATGCAAAACTAGCCAAAGAAGATCAGATCTCTCATTGAAAATATGCTCATATACCTTAATAGAAATTATCTCGAAACACCTACTAAGAAATACGGAATGAAATTCTTTTCCAAACAGCTTCTACTTTATTGACTTGGCCACCTATTTAATAACACTAGAAAATGAAATTTGTTCAGTAGTTTACCTTTCTTGCAGCCAATGCTGCAGAAACACCAGTTGCTAAAACTTTGAGATCCTCTCTTTCGTCACTTTTTATTTTAGCCACCTGTAGAAGATTAAAAGAGATTATCCATAGCCTAACTAAGTGCTATCTTGAAAAATAAATCTAGAATAAATGATAGTTTACCCGCTTTTCAAGGTTGATGCCACTTTTTCGAGTAACAGGAAAAACAGTTGATATTTTTGTAAGCATAATCAGGGCATTCCGTATCTCCATATACTCAGCTGATTCCAAGCACTGAATCAGTAGCCTAGTGATTCGTTGGCTCCATTTCCAATGTACCTTCATACAAGAAAATATATTGTTTAGTATTTAGTAAAAGTGAAGATAAACTATAGGAGCATATGATAAGCAGCAATATATTCTCAGCCTCCGTGATATATTTATAGGCTGAGGAAGGCTGAGGATGGCTGAGGAAGGCTGAGGATGGCTGAGGTTCAAGTATAGCAAAGACAGTTGATGATGTCACATTCACGTTTTCATTCATAAGACGAATAGTGTATTGAGTATTGTCAACTGATTGAATAACATGTTCAGTAAAGAAAATGCATTTCCTTGAGTTTTTGTAACATATGCAGGACGGCAACATTCATGATCCGTGAGGAGAGCAATCACAAAACCATGATCCCGAGAGAAAAGCAGAATCCAAAGTAAGACCAACTAACTTACCTTGATAAATTGACCATACGTGACACGTTGACTGTTTGGATATCTATAATAGACAGCAAACCCTGGCATGTTACCACACTCCCTCTCATATATTGATTCATCCTTCTGCAGAAATTAGCTTTTAGCTACGATAGGATAAATGAATACAAACATCAAAAGATCCAAGAAAATGAATGCTCAATGTTATGGATCTGTGAGTGGTGCACTGACTCAGTGAGATGAAACTAAAAGCAAGTACCACAAACAACTACTCAGACCTTCCACTTATAAGCAGTTTTCAGTGTCTCAAACAAGAACCTCCCAAGTCGACCCACTTCATACTCGGTGCAGCAGCATATCATCGGTTGCAAGGTTTTGCATATCAAAACATCAATGTGATTTACAGTGTTGAAGAATGGTGTTCCCAAGGAATGAAGTGTATTGACAAATTTGGCACAATAGACAGCATCTGGCATACTGAACATGCATCGTGGAAATATGCATCTCTGCAAAAACTCCATATTGATTTTTAAAGTATCTGGGCAAGAACTCAACCATGTATCCTTTTCATGAGCAAGTCGACGTCGAACAGACTCAACATGTTCTTCATGCTTCTGGAGTTCTGAAGTTAATCGATCTAGAGATTCTTGAATTCTTTCCTTATCTTTTTTCCTTTTAGCAATTGCAGAACTAGAATTGTCAGAGAGTTCCTCAAGTGCTTTAAGAGCTCCATGCAGCTTTGCAATTTCAGATTCATAACGGTTTCTCGGTACATAGAGATCATATAATGTAAGACCCCAGAAAGTCGCATACAAATCAGGAGATAAGCTATTCCATGCTTTTGGAGGCAGCATTGTCTTGACAGTGTCAAGAAGGTTGATCCATCTGCATGGCATAGATAAAACATAACCATCAATTTCACCAGCTAGTAGCATGCTACAATGGTGTTATCAGTAAACAAGATAACACTCATGACCAAACTAAAAATATAAAATCGGAAGATAAGAAATAGCCAGAGTGATTACGAAATAGGCTTGCGGGCAGATCCAAGATCCAGAACCAATGTTGGAAGGAGCTCTGTAGCTTCAGGCTCCTTGTCAGCAGTAACAGGGTTCTCAGCTTCCTTGCACTCTAAAGGCCAGAAGGAACTAGAACTATTCTGATACCTGAAGAGTCTCATCACTGGCCGATAAATTAAAAAGGCAACCTAAATATACAGAAAGAAAGTACAAGTTATAAGTGCCACATCCATTATTTACATAAGCAACACATTATGCTATCAGGGAATGCATAAGTTTAATAACTTCACACAAACAGACGCAGAAGAGTTCCAAAGCACCAAACAAAATAAATAGTACATACCTCAGGATCAAGATGATATTGGTGTACAAGTTCATCAAGAGGAGGAATCAGCAAAGCATAACTTGATGTAGGAGTCACTGCACTGCAGAGAAATTCCACATACTGCAGAAGAGTCCCATGGCATCTATCAAACTGTTCACAGACCATTTTTATATAAGGCACATCTGCTTTAATGACAACCCTGCAAAGGAAAACATTTACGTATGAATAAGAAGAAGCTCAGGCTGTCAATAACATTGCTCATTGGAGAACTTACACGGAACGATGCTGAGCAATCAGGAGCAAAAGGGGAATAGCCAATTTGGGCTCTTCCTTCGGGAGTAATGAATCTCTAAGTCTGCTTGTAGACTTGACTAGTGCCTGTAACCATGGAGAAATACCTCTTAAGGTTCTAGCAATTAGAATTCACGAAGCACAGCTAATATATATACAATGCTTGAAGACACTCATTGTCAGAGATAAGAACAAATCTTAATATCTAAAGCCAATATCAATAATAAAATAATTATGCTCGTGCTCATAGGTAAGAAGGATAGTGTCAAATATCAAATTCAGAAATGAGCTGCAGGCTGCAGCTATTTTAGTAAGCACATTAGAAAAGCACCTTGTTATTCCTAGTAATACCAAATGATGTGGCCTGATAACGGAGTGTGTCACTTCCTGCCATCGCATCTAATTGATCCTCGGTCATGTTTTCTGTGTACTGGACATTAGCCATCTGTTGAATTAGTTCCTGTAGAGGATCCATGAAAAATATTCAAACAAATATTCAGGATATAACAACCTGAGACTATAATCATAATCATTTAATAAATGTGAACTGACAAAATCAGGATATAACAACCTGCATGAGGACAAGCTCAATACCGTTGCCTCTCTTTAACTGATTAACAAGATACTGAAATAGTCCCCTGAGCTCCATTGATGGATACTTTTTACACCTAGAATAAAATAAGAAACCTTAACCAAGTGCCAGGTCTTACATTTCAAATGTACAGAAACTCAATTGTAATCAAGTAACAAGCACGAAAGAAAATAACAACCATAAAATTCAAGGAAAAAAATATCAGATTCAATGCACTATATAGCAAGTTTGAACCCATACATTTTTGAGATTTTATCCGAACTTTGTAGTTATGATTTACGTAGCACAACACTCGACATCGAAGAAAATCCACTGCATAACATACTTCAGAATAGATAGTTTAGAGAAAAAACCACAAACTTTGTACCTAAGTGGTATTCCCCACCAAGTGACCAGGGCTTGAAGCCCAGTACCCCGATCCAACCAGTAGATGTGTCAATCTCATTCAACAAATTATCTCATGCAAATAGCCTATAGTCTAAACCAAAGATTTAATTCCAGCGTCTTTCTTCTAAATTTTATTGTTACGAAGTAAGGATGTTCACTTATCCAGATCCTAGACAGAATTAACTTTGGATGGGAAAAGACGAGTCCACGCCAGCTAAGAAAAGTACGGACTAGAAGAAAGGGTATGGCATTCAAAATGTCGGCTGCATAGATAATACAGGCTAGCAACCAATACAAGGAGAAAGAGTAACAATATTAAGATAAATGCTAAAAACAATCACTTGTAAGGAAATCTCTGTGGCACACTCCTTTTGTACACATAAATTACTAAGGAATCCTTTTGTCCAAATTCCAAAATGATAAGATGGACCAGTCTGCCAAATAGCTAGGAAGATGTAAATTGAAAATTCATGTTCAAAGTTTTATGCATGTCAAACAACACACGCACCCCAAAGATTGTCAATATCATTCTTGTGATGCAACATGGTCAAACAAGAGCTATAAGAAGTACCTAATATTTTATCATCATAAATGCATTTAAAATCAATGTTTCAACCATTTTTTATCGTAGTATCAAGTAGACACAACTGACCTTAATCATAGTGCATGCACCACTAGAAGCATGCGGATTACAGAAAGAGAAACACATTCAGTATTTGTTTAGTTAGATATTTGATGGTAACATGATATTATATGCAGCGTGTATCCAACATCTACATGCACATAAATCTTACAACTCATGTTTCTAATGCTTCCCAATCTTGCATTCGATTGGATATCCAAACTTCAGAGCTTTGGGGCATGATGCACAAGATAAACAAGATTGCCCATCTTCAAATCACCAATTGGAAGAGAGAACTGAATTGCTCAACCCCAAAAAACTGAATTGTTCTTCCCAAGCAACCCCAAAACTTTACATGATAGGAAGATGAATTGATAAAACAAGGTGTCTTGCCAACCAAAACCCAAAATAATCCCCTCATTGGCAGGGTGCGTACTGATGAACTCCTGATGGCAAAAATACTGATAAAGCCACCTTGAGAGGGGGGAGTGGGGGGACAGAAGCACAAGTACTTCTTGACCGTTCTTTGTCCAAGTCAACTCTAAGTTGAGATCATGGGTGATTTACAGAATATAGTAGAGAATCCAATTTTAAAATCATGCAAAATTTCAATGTCCCAAGCAAGATGATGAGCAACCAAAATGCAAGAGAGCAAGAAAATCACTGTGAAAATTCCTGTCTCCAATTTAGCAGTCTGAACTTCACGTTGTAATTGGAACATATGCATGGATATCCAATTAACTAAGAAATACAGCATAGTATAGCCATCATGATGTACTGCACCCTTGACAAATCAAATACTTCTCAGTGCTCAACATACTTCCTATCACTCTCCTCATTGGAAAACAAGGTAGGTCTTTTGGACTAAAGAATAGTCTCAGCAATGATAAATAGCTAGCCACCCATCCTCTAAAGAACAGTCCATGAAATGATTGAAGTTTTCCACCTAAGAGGTCAAACAGATCTTGCTAACCACCCATCATGTGATGTGATGAGCTAATAGCTAGTACCTCCGATGTCAATAAAGTGTAAATCCCAACACGACTGCATACAGAAACTATATGGGCAGGAAGGATCAAGGTGTGTCCTCGCCCCCCTCAGACAGGCTTCTTAGCAACAATTTAACAAGCATTGAGTAGTATATCTGATTACTCCGCTCAGTAGGCAAGTGCATAGGTTAACACTCAATACGCCAAGTCGACCATATCTCCAGATCCCAACATCCAGCTTCTCCAGGAAAATATCAGCACCACACAAACTGGATAGAGCATTAACCCTTGGAAATCTAAGTTCTTTGCAAATAATAGATCAGAACTGAGACTAAATTATTTATATACTTAGAGAGAATTACATAGAATTATTACCAGAAAAACGCCATAGAGAAGGGAAAGATTTTTAAAAGGAACGAAACCTAACCCCAGATAGAACACATTAAAAGGCAACAGAAAGGGTAAAATGGAAAGTAGAAAGACAGAAATATTAGGAATTTAAAGAAACCACTTCATTAGTGGGAAGACAACTGTTCTATAAACACAGCAACAAAGGTGTTATGCAGTCGCATCTAAAGACAATATACATCAACAAAACAATTTCAAAGACACCACAACGAGGAACATGCAAAATTAGCAGTATATTATAAACATCTAACATGCAAATAAAAGTTATATAGCGGAGGAGAAGATTCATACAAGTGACCCCAAAATGAAGCCAGAGATTGAAGCCAATCAGACAAATTGAGACCGTCATCTTTTAGCTTTTCACGTCCACCTTGAGCTAACCGTTCAATGACAACATACTCCAATATATCATACTCAAGCTGTTAAGAAGGCAGACAGTTAGAAATAATTAGACGATGAGGCCATAAAATTTATTGATCAACAGAAAATTCTATTAAGACGAGAACAAGCATAAGCTAACTTAATTTAGTCTAGAAAAAATCAGGACACTAAGTGGCTACTTTTCCCCATTGGCTCTATATGTATGTGTGTGTGTGTGTGTGTGTGTTCTCGCACTTCTCCAGGATGTAAGTAGGGGTATGGGTGACCCAAACCTAAGTATCTCTTTGGTCCCTTGAGTTATGGAAACATACAGTCCCCACAAAAACATATTGGTGTAACGTTTTTCCAATTTCTCCATCTTCAGGTGCATAGGAAATGCTTATAAATAATGTTGGAAACTTCAATTTATTGTTTTAGTAATATAAGCATCTAAAAAAACTCAAATCTAGAATCAGTAGAACACCAAGACACCATTGAAGTGTGTAATCCCATTATATAGAAATATCCTAATAAATGAAAGTTGTAAAAGGTAGATATGATAAACAGAGAAAAGAATAACATTAATATTTTCTAAGATGATCGACCTGTGTCAAGTACTTGAATGCGTCGACTACCGGAGTGATCATATCCCTATAAGCCTCTATCTGCAAAGTAAAAATAATCATTTAGCTAAAGGTTAGTATAAAGCGAACAAATCCACTCAGCTAAGTAAATTACCTGATTAACGATTGTTCGTAAAACTGTCATTGGATTGGCATGAGCTAATTTAGCAACCATTCTTCCCAGCTGCTTAAGATTTTCCTTGGCAAGACGCTTTAAAATTCTCCGAGTATCCAACTATAGAATATGATCATTATATTAAATAGTACATTATGAAAGATGTGAAGCCCAAATGAGCAAAGAATTGTACCCTTGCAGTTTGCCTGGCTGCCAAAATCATTGGAAACCGTTCATCATCCTTTTCCCATTCTCCATACAAACGATAGCGCACCTAAAAAAAATTGTAGGACCAAAAGTCAGCAAAGTTGAATTGATTTTGATGGGGAAAATAGATAAATAAAGGATCCTTTTTCAGAGGTAACCTCGTAAGGGAGGAAGCTCATAAGTTCCCATATCTCCTGACCGACAGCAGGATTTGCAGGTATCAACTGCAGAGAAGGAAGAAGACACGTTCCAAGTGCCTCCTCAATTCTTAATCTTGCATCCTTCAGGTGGAGGCGAGGATTGTTAATTTCAATTGGAACAGAATGAGAACTAAACGCACCATCACCATCATTCACAAGCTCCAGTGCACAAACATAATAACCTCTCAGCAATCTGGTTATCTGTATGCAAGGGATATTGACCAGAAAAAAGAAACTTAATAAAACAAAAAAAGGCAACTAGCAAGTCATGAGAATGCCATGATCAGGATGACAGACCTTCTGCAGCAACAAAGCATCGCGATAGAGATAGGGTCCAGCAGAAGCAAGCATTTCAAATAGCTGTTTTGGTAAATTGATAAAAGATCTATTGAGCGATGTATTTTCTGGATTAGGATCAGCTCCAGATCCAGAGGAGGTACTCGTAGTTGAAACTTTTGTTTGACGTACTAATTTGTAACCCGGTAAAATTGTTTTTTCAATGAGCCTGGACAAGAAAAAAAGTAGAAAAAGAATTTTAAGTTGCAGAAAATTCCATAACATTCAATTTAAATATTGACACCGTACTACAAGAAATACTCCCTCTTACCTAAATAATCCACTACAAATTTGTACATGCTCCACTGGATTAAGGGGGGCGAGGCGCTCCAATAGTTGATGAGCATGAAACCTGAAACATCAAACACAACATTATCACAAAAAACATGGTTCTTAATACAAGTTACTTCTGAACCCCTTGGACCAACTGTGCAAGTTGTGGATATACCAAAGACCAATGGTCAAATATTACATACCCTACTATTTATTCTGAACTAATACCTAAGCTTATGAGTTAAGAATTATTATACCGACCTACACCACTAACAATATGGAGATGCAGCATAACGCACCAAGGAAGCAATATATATGTAAACTAAATAGAACTGATGCCAACATAATAAAGAAGGCAATGTTGAAATAGGGAAACGGGAATTGAAAAGCTCCAATGTTCTAAAGCAGACAGTTTCATCAGTTTACCAGTCGTCTACAGCAAGAAAGCCCATCAGTAAACCTAGAGGTTGATTATTTGCAAGATCTGACGATCTTTCAGAGACAGCCATTGTTTCCACATCCAGAGCAGTAAAAAGATCTACTGTCACATCTCCTTGTTTCTCATCATCCATGAGATCCTTTCCAATGGCCGCAAGATTAATTTTCCCAATTTTGTTTGCCTGTTCATCTCAGAGCAGCACATGTTTAAATGCAACATCCAGCAATGGAGTAAAAAGAAACATAAAAAGGCACACAGGTAAATCATGTGAGATCCCAATATAATATTTATATAGCAACACACATCACGTAAATGGTTCCAGTACCTCATCGAGCCTCTTAGCTGAAAAGGCATTATATTGCTCAACTGCTTCCTCGTCCTTGGGAAGTAAATGTGAATATCTGAAAGAGATGGAATACAAATGTGAGAGAGCAGTTTGCACAGTAAAGTAAGTCAAAAGAATAAGAATTACTAGCATCAGGATAAAGCGAGTGCTGATCATGTAAGATAAAGTAACCAAAAAAGAACATCACATGTGTAGGAAATGAAATCCTAACAAGACACATAGTAGAAAATCCCAAACAAGATGCTCAGAGTTAAGAGTTTCTCACATGCTATCAATATCAATGAACTCTTTCTTCACCATCAAAGCTGTGAGTTGATAAAGCCCAGTAGGTACAGGACTATTGACTTCCATGCGCTGAAAATACTGGAACTTGAATCCAAGAACTTGTGATGCATGGGACTGTACAATATAAAATAGAAGAGCAAACACACCCGGAATAAGCCACTAAAAAGAGTGGAATGTATATAAACATACAGACATTATCGAGATTGTCAAAAACTATGTGTAAACAATACAAAGAAAGATGGTAGACACTGTAAAAAAGCACAATACCTTAGGAAAGATCGGGATCAAGTCCAAAAAGACACTGTTATTAAGCTGAAGCTCGAAACATTCCAACACCTTCAAAATGAGAATTTCTAGTAATTACCGATGAATGAATGGACCAAATAAGTAGTGTTAATTAGCACACAAAAAATCCAACTTACAATATCAAAAACACGATTGGGATCCAGATCAAAGTGACCGATTAAAGACTGCAAATAGTCCAGAAAACATAACTCAGAAATCATGTGATAAATAAATAACTTAAACATAAGGCATGGAATAGCCTGAACCTTTATAATGCCAACTGTTGCAGCTGATTGATTTTCCGTGGAAACTTCAGGAACTTGACAGAGAAGGGTAACCTAGGGGGGGAAAATACAACATCAATAGTTGACCAATGTCATCAAGCTAACCAGTCCAACCCCAAAAGCTCACCGAGCAATAAATTCTCAAACTGAAGCGAATCTACAAACATTTGCAATGATTGGCAGTCGTAGATCAGGAATTAATTCCATAAACTGTTTTCCAGAAGAGACAAACTAAAGCAGTTCTGGTCCATCAAAAATAATTTCTTTTTTGTAAGAAAAGTAACATTTATTAATTACTAGGTGAAAGGTTACAAAAAGTGGACAGGATATATACTCCAAAGACCACCACAGGCTGAGCAAGCAAAATATTTTCCTAAAATACAAGCAAGTATAAGGATTACTATGGCCTAAATAAAATTGTTACTAGCTTTACGTTTGAAAAAAGAATACAAGAGTATCATAAAAAAAAATAGTTCTACATGTTCACCAGTAAAAAAGAGCCTCAATAGATGAGCCAATTCTGTCTACAATTCCATGCATGATTCTTTCAATATAATTATATAAATGCATCCCCTCATTTTATTTAGACCACAAATGAAAATGATCTAGATAGATTTTAGCACGGGCCATATAGATGCAAAGATGGAAAAAAGAAAGCAATAACGTTCCAAATTAAGCGAAGACAACTATTGCCTGACAACCACCACCAAGAGAACTGAATATAAGAACTGGAATTCACGCACGGAAAAGAAAATGGCAGAGGAAAGATACAAAGAAATGTCAGTAGGGATAAAACACTTACCAGTTTGGCATAGCCCTCACTTTCTTCACGAAGCAAATTAAATTTGGTTTGTTGATAGAGAAGTCGAGTGTTTACCCTGACCTAAAGAAAATCAGAACATGTGATTTTCAAATAAAAACGGATAGAAATACAGAATATACCATAAACAGGCATTTCTACAAACTTGTAGCTACGTGAACTGAAGCTCAAAATACCTCCTTCGACTTCAAATCTGCAGCCTTTATTTTGATCATTTCAGACTCCCACAAAAATTCTTCCTGCAATATAGGAATAGGAAGCTTTAATTTTTCTACTTCATGCATTATTTTCATTTATAGACCAAACAAACGCAACTCGGAAAAATAAATAAATAAATAAAATTGTTCTCACATCACAACGCTCCTGGAAAAATCTCAATGGAACCAATGCAGATTCCACCAGCCATTTTGCCTAAAAATGAGATGGAAAAAATAAAAGGTCAAAATCATAAGCACACACAAAATAATAAGAGGTCGAAGTTGCACTTACGGCAAATAAAACTCATCCTGTTGTAAAAGCAATAAAGACATGCTTTCCAACAAAATTATCTGAAAGCTCCAGCCACTCATAGAGCATTTAACAACACACATATGATTCATAGTTATGCAACTTTTTGGATCAAGTTAATAACCTCAGTGGCAATTTCAACTATGCTAAATGATGTTTGTTTTGTAAGTATGTTGTGCATGAAATACTCGTGTCATATATCAGATACTTTTACAATCTAGATAAGTCTCTTAAATAACCAATGAATGGGAATCAGTTATGAACTTCAAGCAAACGATTAGGTCCTACTGATCACAGGTAAAGGGAGTTTAAGTAAATTCGTCCATATTGCTTAAGCTTATTTTAAGAATGGCACTAGAAAGAAAACATATATTTTAGATTCAAAATAAGATGACCACAGAACCTTACCAGTTTGATAAGACGAGATCGATATTCACCAATCATAGTGAGCTGGAGAAAAAAGAAAACAAGATCAAGGTAATTGTAGGATGAGATACAATTGACTAAGCACATAGAAGCTACCAGATCATGAATAACAATTGTCACTGCAAACAAAACAACCTGAAGAACAAAATTTGCTGGACAATCACCACATTCAATCAGTTCTTCACTTTCTCAGGCAACAGCATTTCTCTAGGATTTCATTTTCCCGTAAGAAGTTTCTTGATCTGAGGTTTTAGTAAAATAGCATTTTGATTATTACACAGAATTCCTCTTTCCTTTCCATTGACCATAAAATCACCTTTTTCAGTTTATCATTACACAGGTCTAACATCTAATATAATGAAGAAATCTACTAAACTAAAAGTTGCTAGTTAGTAAGGGATAAGCAACAGGATGCAAAATAATAATAATAAAAATAAAATAAGTGCGCGTAATTATAAGTTGGATTATTATAAATCACTTCATATTAAATCCAAGAAGGAACTTCTAGTGAAGATACCATCGTACCACTAGTGAGTTCGGAGTCTTTTTTATCTGGACTGAACTAGATCACTCCAAATATATAGTTTCTATATCTTTCATCGTAACAGATATGAACATGCTCTCAGATATCGATGCACCGTAAGAGTTTTACCTAAATAAGTATTATAATATCATCCTATGTACTGTAAAATCATCGGCTTATCTCCTTTCTCCTCTTTTTACCACCCAAATAGTTCAAATATACAACTGACTCGAGCACCACGTGAGCACTAATATTGTGATTATTGGTATTAGTGGTTAGCAGTCAAAGAACATCTAAATAATCAGTACATAACTTACAGCAGAAAGTTTACGATGAAGATATTATAGGGCGCATAGAATACCATGTTTGGGAAATCATTCACATATACCGTAGAATTGAATAAGTGTGTAACAAACTCACATCTTGAGCCATCTGGGCAACAATATCAGCAAAATATGATCCTACATCCCCCTCGTCCTCATGGCCACAATCCGAAAACTCTACTGCCTCCAAAGCCACTTTACATTTCTGATACTGCAGGTCCCCTCGTACCTAACCAAAAACAATCTCAATATTCATTAGAAAAACCCACAATTTGCTTGATACTTCAGCAATAGGAATACCCCACTACAGCACATGTTTAAGAATTTTAATGCCAAAAAACAATTTGCATAAACTCAAAATCTCACAACCTACGAAAGCATGATCTAAGAACACCGATAATTGCAAGAAATGAAAGCTAAGAACATCCAAGAAAACTGATAACGATATGAACAACTCGAGGTACAAACGAAAAGGAGTAGACACCAAAATATTACCATCGTGTAGCATAGTTCGTATAGAAATCGGAGGATAGGAGCCGACGAAGGAAACTTGAAATTCGAATTCGAATTCTTCAATTCTTTAACGGCGCCCTCCGTCAAATACACACACTCCAGCGGCGGCAGAGACATTGCTTCGGTTTCTGAAGGAACAATCAATATGTATAGGGTTGAAACGAATTAGGGCAAGCGGAAATCAGAGCGGTGAACCACTGAAGAGTGGCGGAAATGTAGTTTCCGAGCTTCTCATAGGCCGAATTGAAGTCTTCTTGTTAGGGTTTCAGCCAGATTTCATCTGCGCGTGAAGGGTTAGGGATTTGGGGATTGTACTTCTCTGTTTCTTTTCTATTTAATATTTTTTCCTTTTTTATATTAAAAACAAAAAAGAAAAAAAAACTGTCTTTCCTTTTTAACACTGCTTAGCTGGGGGCTGCCCCTTACCGGCATAAAATTTAGTTAAAAAACTTGGGTGAAAAGTAACAGAAAAAAAAACGGAAAATAAATACCGGCTAGATATTTTTAGAATGTGTTTGTAAATGTTTATTATAAGTAATTTTATTTATCTTCTTAAATTAAAAATAACTATTTTTAAATAAAGCTGTGAGGTTTTTTGAATCATTATAAAAAAATATTGTCTTCATCTCATTCATCTGGTTTCACTTTTTTAATTAGGTGACTCAATGGGTGTTTGCAACTGCCTAACTTATTTAATTTCTAGCTTAATTCAAGGAAAAATTATTTTTTGGTATTTGCAATAGTTTAAATTCGAAAAAATTCTCTACATTTAACTTGAAGTTGGTTAAGTGGGTGTTTGCAACTACTTAAATTATTGAACTTATAGCTTAATTTAAGGAAAAGCTGTTTTTTGGTGTTTGCAACAGCTTAAATTCGAAAAAATTCTCTACATTTAAGTTGAATAAGTTGAAGTTTGTTAAGTTGGTTTTTACCAACTTTTCCAACTTAATGGCATATTTGTAATTTCGGATAAGCTATGATTTGACATTTTACTTATAAATCACAAAATAAGCTCCTACAATATAAATTTTGCAAACACTATTTTTTCAATTTTTTCTTCTTTTAAGTTGTCCTAAATTATCTAATAAACTACTTTTACCAACTTCTCCTTAATTTAAACACTTAAAAAAAGTTTGCAGACACCCCCTTACTCCTCCTGTCTTTCCTTCTTAATTAAAAAACTAGAGTAGTTGGACCCACACATGTACTAATCAAACCCACATTGCCGTAATAATTGCACGAAAGAAGTGAGTCAATCTCAATAGAACAAAGAAAATAGATCCTTTGTCAGTTCCGAAAATTATGATGTTTTTAAGAGTGTGTTTGCAATAGCTTATTTTAAATACTTATTCGTTTTTTTACCACATAAGTCGTTTTTTAATATTTGCAAAATCTAATTTAAACGTTAACTTTTCTAAAATTAAGCAGTTTATTTTAAGCACTATTAAGATGTTGTTGGTGTAATTTCCAGAACTATAAAAATAAATGTTTTTTATGTTAATTCAAAAAGCGTCATACTTTTACTTAAAAGCAATTATTTAATTCTTAAATAAAAGTAAATAAGAATTATTTATAATAAGCAATAGCAATAACAAACTAATGGTGTGTTTGCAAGAGATTATTTTAATTGATTATCTATTTTTTGACCGTGTAAATAGATTTTAGTGTTTGCTAATACTTGTTTTTTGCGTTAGCTTATCTAAAAGTAAGCAACAAAATTGTTTAAATCCATAAACATCAATTTTGAAATATTTTTAGTGCTTAAAGTACCATAATTTCTTGAACTACCATAGATACCTATTTTTCAATATTAATACCAAAAGCCTTATGCTTTTGATTAAAAGCATATTTTATCAACTTTAAGCAAAAATAAATAAAAAATATTTATAATAAGTAGTTCCTAACACACCCTAAGTACCAAAAGCATCATAATATATGTTTAAAAAATTACTTAATTAATCAGTTTATTTGCTTAATATTAAATAAGTTAGCGCATGAAACAGGTTTTGCAAACATTATAAAACTACTTATGCAGTTAAAAAATAAATAAATGCTTAATATAAACTCTTACAAATACACACTTAGTTCAAATAAGCGTGGGAAGGAAGTAACAAGAAAAAATGAAAAATATATAAAAATAATAATTTAAACTTGGGAGAAACTTGTAGGATTTTACGTTTTAAGTTCGAAATTCATTGAAAATTTATAACTTAACTTTCAATATCTTTTCACCTTTCATGTAGATATGATCATATTATTGTCATTTATGGATTTATGACTTAAAAATTAGGATAGTCGATCCTATTGTGCATGGATGTAATGAGAATTAGTGGACAAAATGTTGCAACAAAGACATATTCACGTTGACATTAAAGAAAGATCAACTATTGCATTTTTTTGTATAGTTTATATAATAAAAGTTTTGTAGACGGTATTTGAGTAACATGGACTATGATTATTAAGTCTTTGCACTAACAAATCATTTAATTTACAAGAAACTCAATTGAGCCATATATAATACAAATTTTCTATTGTTTTTGGAATTTTATTCTTTGATCAATTTATTAGGCCCAATAGGAATGTGGCCCAAAGATTGTACTAGTACTAATTTTGAATTTGTTGGGTATAATTTAAGATGTAGACCAAGGTATAATATAAAGTTTAGGTAAAGCCCTAGTTTAGCCCAATGTCATTGGGATAGTTGGATAAATAGTAGTATTAAATAGTCCCTCCATCTTGCCATATGTTATTTTAGTTTTTTTTAGTCTGTCTCGTTATCATTATCTTCATTCGAAAAAGAAAAGTAATTTGTGAATCACGATTAATCTAAACAGACCCTACGATTTTTAAATAATGTCAATATATATCACGTAATAATACTTTCCATAATTAATCTAGATTTATAAAAAGGGTAATAAAATATAGTGATTAATCTGGACCAGTTAATATTATTTGGCTTTTATCCTGTAAATTAAGGCGAAGAGTCGGATAGTGAGCTGTAAAACAACTTCAAATGTAAAACGGTAAGAAATCATAATCGCAATGGAGAGTTTATTTCTCTAGGATTAGGAACGCCAACCTTAAATTAGGGTTGAAAATAATCGAATCAAATCAAATAGTGTTCTCGTTTTCAAGTCATATACGAATATTTGATATTATTCAAGTTGATTTCAATATTCAATTTATTTTTTAAATTTATTAAAAAATCATATTCGAATATTTGATTTATATACAATTCACATTTGGCATTATTTGATTCGATTGAAAACTTTAAATTATAGTTTACTTAATGATTACTAATGTGTAGATATACGAATTTTGAGTGCATCATGGTTTTACAAATGAATTTCAAAATGTGGCCAAATCAGTTGATGATAAAAGTAAGGTCGTTTACTAATTAAATAATCGACAACATCATTTATGTGTCAAACAATATCATTTTCTCGTAATGAAATCATGTGTGTTTTCTAACAGTGTAACCAATTTTATAAATTAAAAAATCATATAATGTATAAAATATAGTTTATAATAAATATTTATTTATGTGCCAAACAATATCATTTTCTTGTAATGAATAATATGTGTTTTTTACAGTGTATACAGTTTTATAAATTAAAAAAAGTTGCATAATAAATATTTATATCTAATATAATCTCATGATTTTCTTATATTTAAATTTGAATATTAGAATGGCACTCAATATTATATTATATTCAAATATAAATTTTTGAACTAGACATATCCAATTACCTTAAACTGACCATACAATTTCCCCTAATTGCGAACAAAATAAAAATAGGGATGGTAAAATTGCAGGTCGGGTCCAGATATCATACTACTCGGATCCGCCCTGTCTCGTGGACCCGTACGGGTCTGCTACTTTGGCCCACACCTTGCATAACATCCTGGTTTTTTGTTTTTGTTTTTTTTTTGTCAACACTACTACAACAAACACTTTCACTACGAAATCATCAAGTTGCAAAATCTATCATTGTCAATACTACACAACAAACATAAAACAAACACAATTTCACATGTTCGAATGTTTTCAAAAAAACAAAATACATATCATAAATTCATAAAGATATTCATATTAACTTCATTTTTAAAATACAGGGTGATTACAATTTTGAATATAATATACTGAAAATTTAGAAAGTTAATATTTCTATTTTATAAGCTAATTTTTCGTTAGATGTATTTTTATTTGTTATAAAAAGTTTTCAATTATAATTGTTCATTAATTATAATTGTATTTCTATTTCAATTAAAGAATAGAAAATCACAAATAAAAATAGTTTTAAATTTAAAATTTGAAAATAAAAATGTTAATTTCATTTTCGAAATACATGTCCATAATTATAATTTGAATATACTATATTGAAATTTAGAAAATTAATATTTGTGACGGGATGGGTCCGGAGTTCGAATCTCAAATATAACACTTTTATACTTCTAAATTCTAATTTGTTGCAGGACGGATACGGGGCTGGGCTGCTGCAGGATCCGGACCGCGCCCCAGACCCGTTATGGGTCGGTCCGAATCATGCCCACACTCATACGGGGCGGGTATTATCCGCCCCATTGCGTACGGGTTCAGGTCGGTCCGACTGGTCCGGATCCTTTTGCCAGTATTTAGTCTATAGTGGTCCCCACTCTGCCTGCCAGCTGTATTCCTCTCTCCCTTCCCGTCTCTATCTCATGCACAAAAAACTCACTTCAGAGCACACGCAACTACACACATCTCCCTCTCTCTCTCCTCTACGTCTCTCTCTCACACACACTCTGACTCACAGCGCCGCCGCCAACACCAACTGCGGAGAGTATTTTTCCTCTTTTTCCTTTTCTTATCATTCCATGCATAATTTTCCTTTTCTTTTTCCAATCCCTAATTTCCGAACCGCCCACGATAAAAAACGGAAACAAATAATTTCATATCGAGAAAAATCTCTCTCTCTCTCCGCGTTTCTCTCGCTTCTCTTATCTACAAAACGGAAAAATCCAGCCAACGAAGAGGAATTTTACTGAACCGCTCGCTGTCAAGCTTCAGTAACGCATAATTGAACTGAAAAGGCATTATTCACATTCTGGCTGTCGTCGAATGGCGGCGAGATTGGTGGTTTTCGTTGTGTGGTCGGTTTTAGTTACCGTAGCTCGCTCACAATCCGGCGACGCAGTGGTGATGCATGCCCTAAAGAAAAGCATCAATGCGCCTAGTAAACTCGTCTGGACTGACCCGGACCCTTGCCGTTGGAAGTCCGTTAGCTGCTCCGATGGGCGGGTGACGAAGATTCAAATTGGTAAACAGAATCTACAGGGCTCTTTGCCTCCCGATCTCGGCAAACTCAACGCGTTGCAAATTTTCGAAGTGATGGACAACCAACTTACCGGTCCGCTGCCGAGTCTCGCCGGGTTGAACTCGCTCCAGAGGCTTCTACTCAGCAACAACAAGTTTACCTTCATTCCTTCCGATTTCTTCAAGAATATGACTTCCTTACAAAGGGTTTCTTTGGATTACAATCCCTTCAGCTCGTGGAAACTACCAGACAGTCTGACGAGTGCTTCGACTCTAGAAACGTTCTCCGCCACCTCCGCGAATATCTCCGGTCCTCTGCCCGATTTCTTCGGACCGAAGACGTTCGCGAGCTTGACTGATCTGCGTCTAGCGTTTAACAATCTTCAAGGTCCATTGCCGGCGACGCTCGCCGGCTCTTCGATACAGAATCTGTGGCTCAATGGCCAGAACGGTAGCCCTAAGTTAAACGGTCCGATTTCAATTCTGCAGAACATGACTCAGTTGACTCAGGTTTGGCTACATAACAACGACTTCTCCGGCCCGTTACTGGATTTTACTCCATTAAATCAGTTGCAGAATTTAACCTTGCGGCAGAACAGTCTGACCGGTCCGGTGCCGGACTCTCTCGTCGGACTCAAAACCCTAAAGGTGGTGAATTTGACGAGTAACAAATTACAAGGTAAAACGCCTAAATTTAGCGCCTCCGTAGCGGTTGATAATTCGCCGAATTCGAACAGTTTTTGTTTACCCGATCCTGGGGTTGATTGTGATTGGCGTGTTAACACTTTGCTCGATGTGGCGAAGGATGTTGGTTATCCGGCTACACTTTCCGACGATTGGAAAGGGAATGATCCCTGTTCTTCGTGGAAGGGGATATCCTGCAGCGGCGAAAATATCACTGTGGTCAATTTTCGCGGGATGGGTCTTGCTGGTACGATTTCGCCGAGCTTCTCGAAGTTTCCATCGCTGGAGAGATTGTTGCTCGCGAATAATAAATTTACCGGAATCATCCCACCGGAGCTCGCCACTCTCCCCAAGCTTATAGAGTTGGATGTTTCGAATAATTTGTTATATGGGGCGGTGCCTAAATTTGGGGGTATTGTGGATTTGAATATTACTGGAAATACGGGAATTGGGCAGGATGGGCCGGGCGGATCCGGATCCGGATCATCCCCGGGTGGTAAGGGGAAGAAGTCTTCTAAAGGAGTTGTTGTAGGTTCAGTAGTAGGGGGAGTGTGTGTTCTTCTCTTTGCTTGTGCATTGGTTCTCTTCTTTAAAAGAACCAAGCGTAAGCGTAGTGGTAGAGTTCAGTCTCCTCATGCTATGGTGATACACCCTCGCCTCCCGGGAGATGATGCTGTAAAGATCACTATAGCCAATGGTGGGACAAGTGAGACTTACAGCCATGGGAGCAGCGGAACAAGCGACCTTCACATTGTGGAGGCTGGTACAACGGTGATTGCCATCCAAGTGTTGAGACAAGTGAGACAATTTCAGTGAACGGAACATACTCGGGAGAGGTGGATTCGGAACTGTTTACAAGGGGGAGTTGCATGATGGGACTAAGATTGCTGTTAAGCGGATGGAGTCTAGTGTGATGAGTGAGAAGGGGTTAGATACTTAGATGAGTTCCAGTCTGAGATTTCTGTTCTTACTAAAGTTAGGCATAGACATTTGGTTGCTCTATTGGGTTATTGCTTAGATGGGAACGAGAGGCTGCTTGTTTACGAGTACATGCCTCAAGGGACTCTTAGTAGGTTCCTTTTCAACTGGAAAGAAGAAGGCTTGCAGCCTCTGGAGTGGATGAAGAGGCTAACTATTGCCCTCGATGTTGCACGAGGTGTTGAGTACCTCCATGGTTTGGCTCAGCAGAGTTTTATTCATAGGGATTTGAAACCATCTAATATTCTTTTGGGAGATGATATGAGGGCTAAAGTTGCAGATTTCGGACTTGTTAAGCTTGCTGATGGAAAAGCTTCCATTGCTACTAAACTGGCTGGAACCTTTGGTTATCTTGCACCAGAGTATGCAGGTAACTTCTTTTTTTTCTCTCGGTTTTGGGTTTCGTTTAGATTTTATGCCACTGATTCTGCTTTATGGATTTCTAAGTTGATTCAACATGGTTTCTATATCAGTTTTTATTTGTGTCAATTACTATGGGGCCTCTAGTAACTGCAATTATGTGAAGCCACTTGCAAGGGTCCTTGCTTCATTTTAATGTTTTCTTCTTTAGATACTACATAGAGTACAAAATTGAGAGCTAGTTTTTGTTGGATACTAAGAAATGTACTTCAGAATACATGATATGGAGCTATGTTAACTGGTACAAACAAAATGAGTTGAATAACTGATTCATTTTGAATTCATCGTACGATCAACTATCCAATAACCGAGTACGGTTTGCTGTATACTGTGTCCTAACTCCTAAGTGCCTCCTAATAAAGGTTTGTTTTTGCTCAAATTTGGACAGTGACTGGCCGAGTGAGTACTAAGATCGATGTGTTCAGTTTCGGAGTGATCCTAATGGAGATTATCACCGGACGAAAAGCTTTAGATGAGAGTTTCCCAGATGACAGCCAGCATCTTGTTCCATGGTTCCGACGAATGTACATCAGCAAAGACAAATTCCACAAAGCCATTGACCCATCCCTTGATCTCAATGAAGAAACTCTTGCCAGCATCACCACAGTGGCCGAGCTTGCTGGCCACTGCTCTGCCCGGGAACCCTACCAAAGACCCGACATGGGTCACGTGGTCAACGTGCTGTCTTCACTCGCGGAGATGTGGAAGCCCTCGGAGCCTGCTGACCCGGAAGATGTATATGGGATCGATTACGAGATGACCTTGCCTCAGGCGCTCAAGAAATGGCAGGCCCTCGAGGGGGTGAGCTTGATCGACGCTGATGTCTCCTCATCGTCCTACTTTCCGAGCAACGACAGCACTCAAACGAGCATATCCACTCGGCCTTCCGAGTTTGGAGATTCATTGGGATCGATAGACGGGCGGTGAGGAGAAGAAGATCATCCCCCATTCTTTACTCAGGTGAATTTGAATCTATTGCAATTTAGAGTAAATCTATACTTATCTTTAGCTCTTTGTTCTTTTTACTATCTTGGCATCTTCGTTTTTTTTTTTTTTTGTGATTATGATTTATGAGGTTTGTTTATTACTTCTGGCCTTGATTTGAACTTCAATTGCTGTTGTTCTTTAAGGCCACTTGTATATAATCTAGTTTCTATTGATTTGAACAATGAACTCCATTTGTGTTTTTTTATGTTAGAACTTTCCAGAAGTTAGTCCTACATTTAAGCAGTTTGCATTATCTTGTGCAACCTCTACTTTTCTCTCTTTTTGGAGAGAGAGGGCCAAAGGTGTTTAGTCCGGGACCGATAGGTCCTGAGTTCGAATCTCACTGGAAGCAACTTTGTGGAGCCTGTCACTTATGGTTAGCCTAGGGTGGTTGAACTCTCCTGTGTGGTTTGCAGGCTACTGCACAAGGAGCGGGGTTTATCCAGTGCGTACCGAAGATAGCGGTTGCGGGTTCCACGTATTAAAAAAAAAAAAAAAAAGAATCTTTATTGTCAGGATATGAGGTTCGGATGTCTGGTGGTGGTGGTGATTTGTTCTTAATGGTGGATAAGATGGCCTTTTCTTTTATTTTTATTCTAGAGAGAGAGAAGAGAGAGAAAGAGAGAGAGGGGGGTTGGTGTGACATGGGTGACAACTTGATTTTGTTTTGGTAATTGAATGTTTTTCATGCATTGAATAAAGGGGGAGATGTGGTTAGTTATCTACTTTGCGGATTTGGCGCCGTTGAGTATTGCTTATTCTACTCTTCTTTTCTTTATTGTTTTTGTTCATTCTCTCTCCTCTCTCTTTCTCTCTCTAGATAGTGCATTTTTTGGGTTTGTACACTGACTGAATCTTTTAATTCTTTGGGTTTGCGTGGATGATCAGTGCCCTCCTCGTGCCAACTTTGCCTATAATGTGACAAACATAGTATGTTACTATTATATTATAAGAGGGTCAAACTCAAGATCTTTCTAGGGATCTACTAATTATAATCAATTGTTTGTTATTTTTTTATTGAATTTTTAATATTTTGACGATAATATTCGAATGTTCGATTCGCAGCTTGAATTGAATTCGGATTTGAAATCTTTGGAATGAGATTTAAATTGTGTCTTTTTCATCGAAATCCGTCATTTACCAGAGATTTAAGTAATTTTCCCCCAAACTTCTATCTAAGAAAAAAATGAGGTTCCTTTCTCAAATTGACACATTGATTAGAAGGCAATAATTTGATTTTTTTGTCCCCTTGGGATGGCATAGCGGTGAAGATGGGTGGCCCGGGACCGATAGGTCATGGGTTCAATTCCCACTGGACACGATATGTGTGAGCCTGTCACCCTGTCACATTAAGGGTGGTTTAACTCTTCACGTGTGGTTTGCGGCGCTATTGCAGGGAGCGAGGTTTACCCTGTGCGCCCAAAGGTAGCGAGTGCGGGTTGCCTCGTCAAAAAAAAAAAAAAAAAAAAAAAAAAATAATAATTTGATTTTTACCTACAAGAATTAAATGAGTGTTGATGATGATGGAAATTATTATTTACTGCAACCAAATTTAATAAATTAATTGGAGTTGAATTTACCTGCCCTACTTGATTTTGTCGAGTTTTAAGGCTGCACGAATTAAACCTTTCTTGACTTATTGCACCCGAAAACACTCTCCAACAACCCCCCACAGGTCCCTTGCTTTTCTAGTGGTTAAATCAGAAGGAAAAAAAAGTGTTCTTCAGGTAAATATAAGGGGCATTTGCACTACTAATCTTATACACTATGTAAAAAGCAAATACAATCTAACACTAAAATAAAACACAATTTTAATCATTTAGATTCTTTTTTATCCTCCATCACACTCTCCAATCATTTAATGATTTGTGTTGTAGGAATTTGTGCCAACATTAGTTTTTTCATTTGAAATGCAGAGGGTCGAAGGGGGCCGAAAGAGGCCGTCCATCGGCTGAGCCGCTTGCAAGAGCACAATCAATTACTAAGGCCGATGGGAGCTGATGGGTGGGCCATCGTCCATGCAATAAGTGAACGTGTTCTATCTCGGCCGAAAGAAGAGAGGCCGTTACAAAAGTTAGGATATCAGAAGGGCCGATGGGTGGGCCGTTGACTATTGGCCCTGCAATAATTGGACCTTGTCTGATCAGACAAGGAAAGCAGACAAAAGAGTAGGCTACAATGACTATATTTGTGTTTTAGTATAGTAGAAGGTTAAAGTTGTGTTTGTTTTATGATTTTTGGCTAATAGTGTATATTAACACATCTATTGTTATATATTTCGAGATTTTGCTATCGGTTTGTGATTCTAGTGCCTTCGTAGTTGTTGTTAAGGACTAGGTATCATATTATACTTGCTCGATTGTCTCTTTACTTGGTTATACTGGATTTGGCTAGACCTAAGGGTCTTGTGGTTTTTACATCTTCACATTAAATGAGGTTTTCCACGTAAATCTTGGTGTTCTCATTTTTGCTATTGATTATTGTGTTTCTTTGTTGAATTAGATCCATTTTGGTATTGATTCATACTCTTAATATATTCTGCAAGTTGGGAGACTACAATTTTTATTTATGATAAGCAAGGATTTATGTAATTTTCAAATAACACTTTTGTTTGAACAAATGACACTTTTTTTTGAACAAATGATACTTTTTTCAAAACAATTGATACTGAAGGAATGAAACTTTTATTCAAAACAAATGACACATTTGTTCACAATAAAATGACACGTTTTTTTTTCCAAAACAGTTGACACTTTTGTTTAAAACAAATACACTTTTACTAAAATAATTGATACTTAATAAATAACACTTTTGTTTGAAACAAATGATATTTAAAAAAAACACACCCTTTTTAAAAAACAAATGATAGTTCAATCAATGATGGTGGATGACTTTCTTAAAAAAAAAAAATGACTTTTTTTTTTAAAAAAATGATCCACGACACATTTTGGTTCATAATAATAAAAACCCCCCGTCCTCATTAAAAATATGAAAAAAAAAAAAAAAAAAAAATTAAAAAAAAAAAAAAAAAAAAAAAAAAAAAAAAAAAAAAAAAAAAAAAAAAAAAAAAAAAAAAGACACCAAACAAATTTGAACTTGAGACCTCTTATGTTGGTAGTATAATGGGGTTTAACATTAGGCTATAAACCATTAACACCAATAAAAAAGCACAAATGTAAAAATTAGTATATTTTGAGTACCTGGGCCCGGGCCAAATATGATATTGGATCACGAAATTGGGCCAAAATCGAGCCTAGGGTACGGATACAGTAGTTTTTGTGCAAAGATAAATCTGCAAATAAAGAAATGTTAGGAAAGTAATGATATCAGGAAATATGATTATGTGGAATTTGATTGCGAGGAAAATGATTAAGGAAAGTAAAATTACTCAGGAATTTAGTTACGTGGAATATGATTTTAAAGAAAGAAGATTACTTGCACTTGATTGGTTGATACTAGAAAATGTAAAATTATATTATCAATAATATGAATAAAATGTATTTTTCATCAATTATTTGTTAATTATATATTATTATTTCATAAATATATAAAATCACCCAAAATATTATTATTGATATTTTTTTATTATATAATCTATAATAAAATATTCAAAATATTTAGTTAAAAATATTTTTTTAATATCAATAACATCTTTTTAATAATAATAAACATATTAAATTAAAATATTTAATTAATTTATAAAAATATATTAACTATAAATTAATAATATTATTATTCAATAATAACTAATTATTACTATTCTATTTTTATTGTTAATAATAATAATAATAATAATAATAATAATAATAATAATAATAATAATAATAATAATAATAATAATAATCGATTAGTTTACTTATATAAGAAAAAAGAATTCACAATTATTACACAATTTTTCTTATTTTTAGGATTTTGATTACTTTTCTTATATTTTGCTAAAATTGAACTAAAATTAAAATTTTAAAATTTTAAAGACTACCAACATCAAATTTTAATAATTTGGAATCAGATTATTTTCCGGAATAGATATTGCAACCAAACGGGCCTAAATGTTGTTCCGCTGCGATCTTCTTTATAATCCCTAGCCGGTGTTGAAGAAAATTCGTTGCCGTCTCCAAGAACTCGCCGCCACAGTCGCCACCTCTAGCCAGATCGGTTGACTGTTCGGTCCAGCAATCTCAGTTAATTCGTTTTTGCTTTAAATTCAAGTTGTGTTGTAGTCTAATGAATATATTTGTCTTTTTTTTTTCCAGAATGGATCCTTCTCCTTCCGACGTTGGAGAAATCCCTCCCATTCCCGTTGCAGACGAACACACGGAGAAACTGTCTTTTCTTGTGAAACGTCTTTTTGGTTGTCAAAAACATTATGTCTTTACATTATTTGTCTATTAACCCTTTACGTTCGGCCCAAACGTCCAGATTCATCGAGCTTGCATTTTTCGATAGCCCTCCCGTTTACGAGAAAGATGATTATGATGATTATAGTCGTAGTAGTGAATGTCGTGGATTGTTTTGTTTTGACGATCTTAACGGTAATATTGTCATCTGCGACATGAGGGAAAACAGATTGAAGCTACTACCTTCTCCTCACATATCCGCATATGACACTTTTTGAGGGTACTGGTTTTGGTTATGACCGTACCACTCGAGACTACAAAATTGTTAGAATGTTTAGGCATAATTACTACGGGGAAGATGAAATTGGTAGAAAGCGGGTAGCTGAGGTATATGCATTTAAGGAAAAATGTTACTATTAACTATGCAGCTGCATATGTTGATGGTAATTATTATTGGGAAGCATGTTTTTCTACTATTGGAAGAGCTATCCTATCTTTCAACTTTGCTATTCTCTGCATTATCTTTTCCAACAAGTGACATTCACAAGCGTGACTATCTCCATGTTCTTGTCGATTTGGATAATAAGTTGGGAGTAATAATATATGCAAGACCGAGAGCTTCTATAACTAACAATGTGATTGAGATTTGGGTACTTGTCATGGGTGAACCATTTTACTGCTCCGTTTGATAATGTTGTGAGACCGCTAGGACTGATAAATAAGGTATTGTTTCTGGAAGGAAAGAGTAGTAACGAGTTGAGTCAGTTACTAGTGTATAGTTTGGCCACTGGAGAGTTGCACCCCCTAGATGTCTTTGATTATCAAGGAATGATGAAGATTTTTCCTTTTAATAGAAGCTCATATCGTCTACCAGATGCAATGCCAATGAGTGGGTAAGTTAATTTTCTTGTTTAGTTTGCAAACGTTGAAATGTGCATTTGGTCATGGTTGTAATTAATTTGTTTCTTATTCACTATTACAAAACCCATATTGATGCTTATGAGTACGAGGATCCTCGATGGTGCTCGGACGAGAATGAAGATTTGGACGATTAGGGTGAGGATTTATATATGCCGATAATGTATGTGTGGAGGAATAAGTTGAATTTGAGAAGTTGAACAAATTGTTAAGGATGGTTGTTAATGGTTATTCTTATGGATATTGTGTTGATTGTAGGTGGTGACATTATAAAGGAACGAAGGAGAATGAATAGAAAAGGGGAATGTTGCAGTGAAGCTTATGTGGATTTTATGAAGAGAACATGTGGAAGCAGCAGTCAGTAGAGAATCTTATAATTCCTTGCTCATTCCCAGTTCCCACTATCCACCAAGTATGTTTCAATCTTACTAGTTTTAGTTATTAGTTTTCAATAACACAGCAAAAAGACCCTATATGTACATTCTTTTCTCTCATTTTATTGTGACTATTAGTATAGCCACCACATTAGCATAGGAAATCGATACCTGCTGATCTTGTATTGAGAAAGTTGATAGGAAATGAGTCTAGTTCTAGAGTCTCAACAATCCTTTCATCATCTCTAGTCCAGACAAGCACAATGCCATCTGAACAAGCAGGCATAAATAGAGAAGGCGGGCCGAAGGAGGCCGTCCATCGGCCGAGCCACTTGTAAGAGCACAAGCAATTACCATGGCCGATGGATGGGTCTAAGGAGGGCCGATGGCCATCGGCCATGCAATAAGTGGACGTGTTCTCTCTCGGCCGAAAGAAGGGGGGTCATTACAAAAGTTAGGATATCAGAAGGGTCGATAGGTGGGCCTAAGAGGGGCCGATGACTATCGGCCCTGCAATAATTGGACCTTGTCTGATCAGACGAATAAAGCAGACAAAAAAATTGGTTGCCGACAAAAGAGTAGTACAATGGCTATATTTGTGTTTCAACATCGTAGAAGGCTAAAGTTGTGTTTGTTTTATGATTTTTGGCTAACAATGTATGTTAACACTATATAAGGGTCTATTTGTAAAATTTTTTCAACTGATTATTTTAAGAAATAAGCATTTGTATATATTTTGAGAGCTTTTAAGAACAATTTATTTTGAAAAATAAGTTGTTTTTAGCTTATTTTCATAAACAACAGCTTATGAAAATAAATAAAAAAAAACTTATAAAAAATAATTCGTTATATCAAATACCTATAACATTAATCTTTTAAACATAAAATAAATGTGTCATTGTGGGATATAGGTGACATAGTGATGAAATGCCGCTTTAATTAACATATTATATTGGATTTCACATGCTCTAAAGATACCGATATTTTTTCAAAATGCTTTAAATATCCTCTTGTACGTAGCATCGAAATTTATATATCTTTAACAAGGACATTTGGGTAATCATATATTAATATGCAGTCTGGGTAGACCAAAAAATGCGGGCATCCTATATTAATATAAAACGGTTATTGGTAATAAAGCATCAAATATAATTAATTTGTAATTTTAACACGAACTTCAAACATTATCGAATTAATGCATGGACTTTTGAATTGTTGCAATTCAAGGCATGTGTGGCTCCCCAATTTTTCTTGCCATCCGAAACAAGTAAAACGACGTCATTTCACTGACTTGGTCGCACGGTTGGACAAGACTGCCACATTTTTAAATCAAAACGAACGTCACATAAATAGCCACCTCATTTATTCTGAACAACGGCACTAACAAAATAAAAGAACGACTTTTACCCACTAAATGAGAAAGAACTCCTAAATCTAATCATAAATAAGAACAACGTTATTTTGTACCGTCCACATAAGCTTCCAACTCAGCACTCCGACAGCGGAAAAAAAAACTAGGGATCATGTCATACCTTCAATTACAAAAACTATAAAGTTTGTGTATAAATTCACCAAAGTTTGAAATTCGTTTTAAATTACAAATTGTCTATATTTCGCACGCCATTTCACCAATAACCCAATATATAATTATGTAAATTTTGCTGTAGTAAGTAAATTGGTTTCTTTATGAAAATGACTACATTTTTCAAAAACTCATCATTTTATATGCTAGGGCTCTTTCTAAAAAGTCACCATTTTTTTCAAATTGAAGCAAATTATAGGTGTAAATATAATGAAGGTAGCTTAATTAATTTAATTCCCGATATAAAAAGATGACAGTCAATGAAGGGAGCTCAAAATTGAAAAAGAAAAAAACGCTACTCATCTCCCTCCACTCCCCTCAAACGTACTTTAAAGTCGCATGTTACCAAAAATAACATTTCATATTTGCCGCCAACTCATCTCTCTCTAACTAAGCTCACTATCATGCTTCTCCTCTTCTTCTTCTTCTTCTTCTTCTTCCTTCATCACCATCTGCTTCCCATTGCACTCTTCCTCGATCGACGCATGGGGCCCTTTCGACTCCTCTCCCTTCCCCACCGTCTCTACAGCAACGCTCTCAGTTAAGGCAATCTGATTTGACGAATTACCAGAGCCCTGCGACGGAAGAAACACCCCCGTGCCGGGGACCGCCGCGCGGGGCGGAGGGTGACGTGGTGGGGGTGTGGGCCACCCGGCGGAAGCCGGTGGGAGAGGAATTGGGGTAGCTACAAACATAGGTTGGATACCGTTAGGGCGAGAAGTAGGAGCGGGGAGTACACCAGTGGGCGGAATCGGGTTGAAATGTTCGGGGCGAGTGTGGATGGGTGGTCGGATAGGAGGAGGAGCCCAGCTGGAGGAAGGCGATGGTAAACGATGGCCTCGAGGCTGTGATTTTACCAGCGTGATGAGTATTCGCTGCTTCTGCAGAGAATTTATCGCGTGTCGGGTGAAATCCGCTGACCTCCCTTGCATTACGAGCATTGATCTGTACATTGCAAGAAAGAGTTTTACAAGAACAGCGTAGGAGGAGATAAAATCGAGGCAACGAATCACGGAACAGTTTCTTGATAGCTAAGACTATAAATGTAAGCTTCAACCAATACATAAGCTTGTGCATACATATATAGAGAGAGATAGAGAGAGGGAGAATGTCAAGTTACATGCAATGACAGTAAATGAAGTATGGCTAAAGAAAATAACAGTTTCTTGAAGTATAAATGTAAGTTTCAGCCAATACATAAACTTGTGCACATATATATAGAGAGAGAGAGGGAGAGAGAGTGTCAGACTTACATGCAACGGCAGTAAATGAAGTATGTACAGTTAAACTTCGATAAAATAATGTTAGATTGAGTAATAATCTCGATTAAATAATAATTTCTACCGGTCCTGACTTGGGTTAATGGACTAAAATAATATTCGATAAAGTAATAACCTCGTTAAACGAATATTTTCTTCCCAATCCCAAGGTTATTACTTTAAAGAGGTTTAACTGTAAATGTATTGGCTAAGGAAAATAACAGTTTCTTGATAGCTAAGACAGTATAAATGCAAGTTTCAACCAATGCATAAACTTGTGCATGAAGAGAGAGAATATAATGCTCTCTAGTCTACCAAGCCAAGTTGTCTGAATGTCATCTTACATGCAATAACAGTAAATGAAGAAGGAGAAACGTGAGTACCCTGGTGTAACGGAGAGTTGGAGAGAACCTCGATAGCGCCCCGGTTGATCGGCTGCTAATACCTTACCAAAAGCAAGCTCACACACTGTCAAGAATAATACACACACGGGCCTTCCATACCAGTGCGGCCAGATATGAGGATGTGAGTGGTCACCCTATAAGTGCGAGGAAGCAAATTAGACCGGCCTACGTTAATTGCAAATCATGAATGCATAGAAATGCGCTATTATCATATCAGACCTCATGAAAGATGTCAACAATGGCCATGTCTGGTTTCACGCTAACAACATGTTCAGTGAGTAGCCGTTCGATAACATCTTGCAGCTGCACAGGGATGGGCTCGACTTTTGGATCTGCAAGAATTTATCAAAAAACATCGGTGAACATGTTTTACTAGAAATATATACATCTAGCGGTGGGGCGAATCAACAGAAACTAGCTTGCTACAGAACATTACCTTTAGAGGTTCCTGCAGCAACTTCATCTTCAGGAGGGCCATCTACGATGGGGACACCAAATTGAATCATCTCTCTTCCATGTCCCTTCATGGGTCTCTTTGAAACGACAAAAGTTCGGCCTATATCAATGCAACAAAGAAAGAGAAATTAGGTTACAAGAACCAATTGTGCAAAATAAGATTACACGAATATTTGTTTACTCAAGGTTGAGAACCATCTTTCAAAGGACAGAGACGAGTTTCAAGATAGTCAATCAGGTTCAACGGAATTTATTTATAAACATTCAACATTGAAACAATAGAATGAGAGATATCATGGTATTCTCATAAATCAGTAAGAAGGCTGGTGGATGAAATTGCATTGGCTTGAAGGATAGTTTCTCTTTTCAATGAAAACAATCTAAATTTTTTGTTGATCTCAGTTCTTCTAGAAGTGTCGAAGTAAGAATAAAGAAGGCTTCCACGAGACATCAATGTTTCACTGTTTGATAGATGGCAAGACCAAGAGAGTGAATGAATTTCCTTGAAAACTGTATGACGTTAGACTGCAACAAAAATATAAACTAACATGATAATAAGACCATTCATGTTCCTATGTTAATTCCGACATCTATGGGTTGCCAGATTCAACAAGATTGAAAGTTGAACATAATTAGGATGTTCTTGCTGGATTCTGAAGTCAAATCAAAGCACAGATATCTGATTTTTCATGCCAGATTAGAATCCACCAGCTTTTAAAGCAAAATTTCCTAATACTTCTGCTGATTAGCACATCCAGATATTAAGTAGGCAAGACCAGACATCATTACCTGTGTTAACAGTTACAAGCTATAGTAAAAGTGCCTTCAAAAGCACCTTCCGGAATATCAAAGGCACTGTATGTTTCTAGTTAGTTAGGCTATATGATGTACTGAAGCCACAGGCAGTAACTATTTGTGTAGCCCTAACTTTCCGTATAAGATTTCAGAAATGATATGAGTTCTCCACCCCAGTTCAATTGAACGTGCACCCATAGCCTTTGGCCCTTTAGCCACCCAGTCAGATACAGAAATTTAAGTTATTCATAGTTCTTTACAAGGATTATGGGCCGTCTTCCCAAAACAAATCCTCTCTTCCCCCACAACAATAAGGGATCTGGTATTTACCCTCGTCATCCAAAAAATAAGGGATCTGGTCTACTACAACTAATGGTCATCACATAGCCTAATCTAATTTAGAAAAACTATAAATAAATGCATTGCACGACACATCTACAAAAAAATAAAAATACATGAGTCGGTGAAATGTGACACCATTTTACTTCCAAAAAAGAACAAATACAGTTAAAACCAAATATTAATTTCCTTCTCAGATCTCAATGTGTTCAAAATTCTTGCAGCAACTACTGAAAGAAACGCCCATGTTTCTCTTTCAAATGAATCACATGTAAATTAACTGGATGTCTACTTTATCAAAATCCATAAAAGGGAATAAAGTAGCTCCACTAGGGCTTTTGTTCAACCAATTCTAATTCAAACAGAGCCAATTGTAAACTAGGAAAGTCAATAAAGACGTGCAATTTAGATGTCACAGGAAGCAACTTTTAATACCACTTAGCTTGCTAGTAACAGTGCCTAATGAAAGAGGTTCTCAACTGGTAACAATAAACTATCAAAGAGCAGTCTAAACATAACTCCATACCGCAGACATGAAAAGAAAGACACATAATTGAACAAAACCAAAGGGATTCTATAATGGAAGATATGAGCAACCAAATGCTTAGCCCTCACAAAATGATGTATAGGCACCTTTTACCTATGTCTATTACCACATTTGAAGCAATGAAAGAGCCAGTATAAACTCTGATAATGAATAGTCTTGAATTTGATATAGAATTTAAAATGGAAAAAGGAAGGAAAACATAAATAAGTTAAGTTGTGTAGGTCGTGCTACAAATAGCTATCACTAAACTTACCTAGCAACTGCCCTCTCTTCTCAGCAGCTCTCAAGTCACTGACAAAATCATTCAGCTTTCGAATTTCTGAATCATTGAATAAACCTTCATAAAGCTTCAATCCTTCAGCTACGTTAACCTATAGTACAAATTATTGAAGCAAATCACATCTGATAACTGAGCTCAACCTAAGTTCTAGAAAACAAATATATAGTAACAAGAAGAGACAAGGTTATTACTGGTTTCCCATCACATATCTCAGTAGCAACAAAAGATCTTGGAGAAACTTCAAGGTTTAATTTCTCGACTAGTCCAGATCCATCAACATTGCAAGACCCTTAGGAAAGAAACATGAAATGAGATTATAGTCCAAGCACCAGCAGGATATAAAATCAATATATTTATTGAAGAAAAACACTCTCCCTAGATGCTGAATCTGATTATCATTAATTTGCAAACATATTTTTATATATTTGGATGTAAGAGCCAGCCACCAACAAAATGACCTATCCAAAACCTAACATGTAATTATGTACAATTTAGACACACTAAACAGCTAATATTTTGCTTACCAGAAAAGAATCCAGCAGTTAATTCAACTTTGGCAGATAAATACTATAGCTACTTGAGAGGTGAAAATATAGCCAAAAGGGTAAGGAAACATCTAAGAATTGGATTTCAGACTTTACCAGTGTCATCTGCCTTAGCCTCTGCATGAGCAACAGCTACTTGTGTGCTTCTCTGTCTCGTTACTGCACCATTTTCTTCGGACTTTTCATTCAGTTCTGTCCCCACATAAATAAACAAAAAGGTAACTCATCAGGAATATTATTTTCTTCGGACTTTTCATTCAGTTCTGTCCCCGCATAAATAAACAAAATGGTAGCAGGAGTATTTTCTTTTCTTTTTTACTTCCATTATACTAGGAAATGCTAATAGATAAGTGTTATTTCTATTTTGCAGCACATATATTCTACATATCATATCAATCCACACAAATTTGCAACGGAACCCTTGACTTGCCTCTTGAATCCCAGTGGTAAGCACATATTCAATATCTTTTAACCATAAAAGATGATGTCATTGTCATACATTTATAGGCGAATGGAAGTCTAAATGCAATTTCATATATTACAAGACAAAAACTGGATCACTAATAGCTGACTAAATCCAATAAATTTCCAATTTAGCTTGAAATCAATAATCTTCTAACTAAATCGAAATAGTAAGTAAATCACAAATAAATCATGTTCCTTCCTTCCCAACAGAAGGCAGCCACATTAAAGGAATGTAGCAAACAGAAACAAGATTAAAATTTAGGCAAACTTTTCTTGTTACCTGCCTTCTCCTCTTTCTTCTCCACCTTTGCCTTATCCCCACCGTCCGATTTCTCATTCGATTTTAAATTGCTTTTACAAACGCCATTGTTGAGATCGAGATCCTCCCCATTAATTACTCCACCCAAATTCTGCACCTCAACTCCCCCTCTCTGTCCCCTACCTCCTCTCCTGAACTCCTTCCCACCTCCCCCCATCCTCCCACCCCCATCGAACCTCGCCACTCTCTGCTGCCGCTTCCAACCGACCTGCTGCAGCGCATAAACGACCTCACCAACGGAGAAATACTGCTGCATATTCAAAATCGGATGCCAATTGCACCTCCTCAGCTGAACGGACGCCATCACGCCGTCGTACTCCCCAGGTTCCCCCACCGCACTCAAGTGGTGGCACAGCGCGTCGATTATCGCGTTCGCCGCCGCGAATTCGCCTCTCAGCCACATCAGAAACCCTTCCCTCTCATCCATTTGGTGATGCGGCGGCAGCTGCTGGTGGTGTCCGTACCACTGCACCGGGATTTTCTCCGGCGCCACCATAGCCCCTGATTGCATTGCCATAGCAAATAGATAATTACACTAAACAATCCTCTACGTATAAATACACCAACAACAACCAAAATATCCGCAATATATACGTGAAATCACGTATTTCACCAACACGCGAACGCGCTCCGACACAAATTCTAGCTCATTGCGATATGTTTAAACAGATCTGCGATCGGCAGAAAATGCGTAAAACGTGTGTTTGTGGATTCATACACAGTGATAGCAGCAGTAGGGAGGTGAATTTCAGATCTGACAATGACGTGAATTAGGAGGAAAAAAATCAGTGTGTGTTAGTGTGTGAAGATCTGAGAGAACATGGCTTGTGAAGCACGCGTATGTATGCTGTTACCTTCCTGGTCTTAAATGGTGGCCATTTTTTTCCTCTGTTTTTACTGTGTGTTTGTGTGTGTTTTGGGGTTGCGGTTTTTCTTTGGTTTTTTTCTTGTCGCAAAAGAAAATATGCTTACAATATTATAGTGTAAAATTGTTAATGAATAAATAAATCGTTTGGATTTTTATAAAATACTTCGACCGTCCCACAATTTTTATTCCAATTTTTTTAATTATCTTGTTTTATAAGAGTTATAATTATGTGTAAAATTGTGGGTCCTCAACTAAGTGTTCGTAATAATTTATTATTGTATTATGAAATGAAACGAAAATTATGGAACAACTATAAAAAAAAAAAGTGGAATAATAATTATGAGACGGAGGGAGTACATATCATCCAAGCTTATAGTTTGATGCGAATTTTTATTTTTATTTTTATATGACTAGAGGAAACGTATTAATATTGTGTAAATTTCGTTCACGTATAACTATATTATTATAAAAGTATTATTAAATTAATGATGTCTAATATACTCGAATTTTGTATATATGAACGACTTTATTTGTATAGTAAATTTCGATATTGGTCATGTCATATAATCTGTTTTTTATTTTGGTATCTTTATTGTGGCCACTCCTTTTTTGTTTTGTAACTGGAATTGTTCGTTACTTGTTATCTAACAACGAGTACATTTCGTGAATTTACAAGTGTAATGTACTATTTAACATTTCCTTTCTATGTCGTTTGGCATTGGCGGAACTAGAGGGGGGTCGGTCCCGACTCCCCGGCCGACGGAACTTCGACTAAATAGGGTATAGGATTCGTATTACTTATACATAATTTTAGTGAAAAGTATAGTTAACTATTTATTTGTAGTGCAATTGATTAATGATTTTATCTCTTTTAAGAGAGGTCTCATGTTCGAAACCCAATTCACTCATTTGATTTCTATTTTTAGACTTTTAATTTTTTTCTTTTCAAGTTTTCTTTAGTTTTATTACAAGTATAATTAATTCAATATACAGTTAAATATCGATAAAGTAATAATCGTGGGACCGAGAAAAAATATTCATTTAACGAGATTATTACTTTATCGAACATTATTTTAGTACATTGACCCATATCGGGACCGGAAGAAATTATTATCTTAGCGAGATTATTACTTTATCGAATATTAATTTATCGAGGTTTAACTGTATATGCATAACTCTCTCACATGTTATAAATATTTCTCTCTCTTTTTTCTACTAGTTATATAAGTATCTTTCTCAGGCCTCAGCGTAACAAATACAAGAAATAATATATATTATATCTTTCATATCGTGTTTGTGTTCAAACCATTTAAAACTATATTTAACAACTCTCGATTTTTTCTCTGTCTTCGGCCACCGTTGTTCCTCTATTTCGACCCCCAAACTTCATAACTCTAGTTCCGCCACTGTCGTTTGACATATTCTCGATTAGTAACATATATGTCTAACACTGTGTCATCAATAACATAATACACTATTAATAAATTAGGCGATGAAAAAGTAGTGTGTGAAGTTTGAGAAAAAAAATAAGAACCATTTAATCTATTTTTTTCGAATTTAATAACGAAAAATGAAAAACAAAAAACAAAATTGATATTTACTCTTCAAACGGTAAGACAATGACAACAACGGATAATTTGGAAGAATATTCGGGAAGGTTAAGTTTGTAAATTCAATTGGCCGTGAAATTGTACGACTATTTTGGAAATGTTATTGCTATTATTAGGTAGCATGGAAAACTTGAATTACCTATGATTACAGGAATACTATAGCTTCCACCTCAAGTTCAAATTATATCATTTTGCAGTTGAACTTAGGATTATTTAATTAAATATAGTATAATAATTTTGTATTTATATAATATACTAGTACTATTTTGTGTGTATAAGTTAATAGGGACCACAAAAAATTAAAATAAATGGAAGGACAAGAAATAGGGAGGGAAGAAGTACGTTGAGCTGCAAAAGTTGGCCGTTTGAGACTTTAATTAATGAAACACAACACGTGGAGTTCAAAATAGTAATGAAATGGGACCAGCAAAATTAAATTGGAAATTATGAACAATTTATTGCAAAATGTCTGAAAAGTAAAAAAGAATTTGATGAGAGATTTGGGCAAATCATATCAGATTTTTTTATTTACGAGGATAAAACATAACCGCTATCGAAGTATACATTGAGTCAACTTCGCTCTTGTACTATAACCTGCAAAAAATATAGGAGGGGCAAACCATAAGCTACATGATCATACATAGCAGTTTTGGTGAATTTTGAACTCATGATCTTTCGATTATAAATTAAATGTCCCAACCGCTATATATCTTAACGAAGCATATTGAGCTTATTTTAATCATATTTTAAGTGGTTTTTGTTTTTAGGATTTTATGTTTCTTTCTATATACTATTGTTTATGTTTATGTATTGTAATAGTTAATTTGAATGATTATAAAAAACTGTGAGACGATATTCGGTCTATCTATATTAACATATAAGTATTCGTAGAATCAATGTATTAGTAAAAATCATCATTCAATATTTATGCGCTTCTCATAATAATTAAATAATTATGGAACCCACACAAATAATTTATGTATCTAGTCGAGTATTACTACATTTTAATTATATAAAGAATTAATTCAAATAACTAAATTCTAGGATTAATTTTGACACATAATTAAATACTCTCTCTTTCCCGTCCAACTTGTCTTGTATTCTTTTCCGGACCGTTCTATCCGACTTGTCTTGTTTCTTAAAAAGAAAAATAATTATTACACAAACTCATACTTTCTACACACAATCACCTACTCCTCTACACACAACCATCTACTTATCAAAATATCCGTACCGAAACCAAATAAGACAAGTCGGCTGGGATGGAATGAGTAATTAAATTCTAGCTAGAAAGAAAAAAGGCGGGATTTCAATTATAAAATTATTAAACAAAAGGAATTCAAACCAACCCGCAACTGAAGGTGTTGGGCCGACGAATTTGGCCTGTTGATAATGTGGTCCAAGTTCTATTTTGATATTAATACAATATAAAAAAAACTTGTTACATCCACAGTTCTATTCGGAGTCAACGGACTGAGAATACATTGATATGATAGCTGGAGAAATAGTGTTTATATAAAGAGGGACGAAAAATTGGTTGGAAAATCGCATTATTTATTTTCTGAAAATTAAATAAAATATTTTATTTTGAAGAGCTGCGATGGTTGCAGAAGATATTAGGTGTAGTGAGTCTCTACGAATTTATTTCATCATGTTTTGTTAGGTCGAGATTGAAATTAGTTATAGATTTGGAAACTACATTTTAAGTAGATTAATTTAGTGTGTTGATTTTCTCAAATTCGTCGTTGAATGGATGATAAATTAATTTACGAAGTGAATGTAGTGAACGAAAAAACACTCAGAATTGTTAAGAGGTGTCTAATCATGACTTTTCGATGAAATGCACAATTGAATAGTCATGACTCTTCTAAACTAAGGGGGTGTTTGGGATAGCTGAAGTTTATCGATAAGTGTTGAAAGTTGTTGGAACCTGTTGAAAGTGGCTGAAAGTAGCTGAAAGCTGCTGATTTTGATAATTTGTAAGTGTTTGCAAAAAGTGCTGAAAGTTAAAAATTAATATTTAAAAATATTAATAAAGTGGTATCTTATAAAATAAAAATGTTATCTATTTCTCACTTATTAATCAAATTTAGAATTTTTACACAAATAAAATTTAAAAGTTATTTCCACTCATATAAAATAGTATTTTAATAATAAAAATATTAAAATAAAAATTAGAAAAAAAATTACATGTAATTAATATTATTAATTAAAATCAAGAATAAAAAAGATTATAAATTATATTAATAAAACAAATATTTACTTATTCTTTGTTAAATGACAAATAAAAATTATACATATAAATAAGCAATATCGATCATTAATTAAAAAATAGTTATAAAATTATAATATAATGTATTAATTAAAAATGTTAAAATTATAAAAGCTATAAGCTATCAGCTTCAGCTTCCCAATACGAGCTTACGAAAATTCTCTATCTTGGACCCAAATAGCTTTCAACAGCTTTATAAGCTGGATTTCCCAAACACCAAATTCATTTCCATAGACAGCTTTCAGCTATAAGCTGTTTCAGAAAAGTTATCCCAAACACCCCCTAAGAGATGTCATCTTTTCATCGCAACCCTTCGACATTTATAAATAGATGCCAAAACTTGAAGATAAAACATCCAATTCCCAAATTCATTGCATAAGTGTAGAAGTCTTCCATGTATTTAGTCCCGAGAAGTTCACTGAAATTACGATAAGTCGTGCAACTACTCGTAATAGACAAATGTTGTAAACTGCTTGTACCGAGTAAAAGAGCATTTTTGTCTTATGGAAAGAGAGTCAAACTCTTGTATCGACTAACGTTATAATTGTCATTTCACACACTTAATTTTCAAGATTTACTAACAAAATTATACTTATATCACAAAACTCATTTCAAGTATTTTAAATTAGATTGAACAAATAAGATTATATATTAGTGAGAAAATTTAAAAAATGGACAGCAAATCCGATCCCAAGTCAAAATATGTATACGATAACTACAAACAAAATAAAACATTGTTGTGCACTTGATTTTTGTTTAAATACATTATAAATATACATTTTTTTATATAAATAATGTTAATGTCTTGTATTTTTGACTTAGCGGATAATATTGTTATGTTCTTCCTATTGAAAGAAGAAAACACTAAATATAAAAAAAATTAAATGGAGCCAACATTGTCTACACAAAAATCTACTTGTTCTTAATTTTGGTGCAAAAAAAAATACAAGATGTTATTATCGGGGTAGTAGTAATTGAAGTTCATAATTATTACTCTATTTCTCCCTATTTTATATGTTCGATTGTTTTTTCACACAGATTAAGAAAAAAATTAACGACATTAAAATTAAATTAAATGTTGGAATTGAAAATTGAGTGAATTAAAATAAATTACTAAAAAGATAATGCCATAATTATTTTTGTTATTATAAAAATTGGATAAAATAGTCTTATTTATATTATCATATTAATTAAATTTATTAAAATTAAAAAATTGCTAATAGATATATAATTTTAAGATATTAAAAAAAGTATATATATTTGGATCCCAGGAAGTACTTTGTATGCGACAGTGACCGTTCGTTAATAGCGACATATAACCGTCAGCACTTGCGACAATGTGGGCCCCACACAGTCATCCGGAAACCCGCGTAAAATTCAATCCCAACACAGAATCAAAATCACATAACCCAATAACTCTCACTGCCGCCTCGAACCGCCGCCACCGCCATGGCCGCCATCTTCGCCGCTCCTTCAGCCTCCGTCAAGCGCCCATCCTCCGCCGCTCTGGCGAACCGAAAATCGCCGCCTCCGAGACTCCAGACTTTCAGTTTCCCCTCCACAAATCACCGCGCACTCTCTCACTCTGCTCCGCCCAAAACGCCGCTGGCGATTTCTGGAGACACCGCCGTCTCAGCCGTCAATCCGTCGACTCCGAATAAGAACCCTAAACCGATTATCGTTATCGATAATTACGACAGCTTCACTTATAATCTGTGTCAGGTCAGTTCAATTTTATCGTCTTTTAGATTGATTATTTTATGCACATTGCGTTATATAAAGCGAGATCTGGTTTTTTCCCGTTTAATTTATTCAATTTTTGGGGTTTTGGCAGTATATGGGAGAGCTTGGCTGTGAATTTGAAGTATACAGGAACGATGAGCTTACTGTTGAGGATCTCAAAGAGTACTGATTTTTTGTCCATTAATTCTTTCTCGCCAATTGCATGTTTATATTTACATGGGCAAAGTGCAATTATGTGGAATATGGTTTCTTCTATATATTTGAACTAACTAATAACTATTCAATCTCACTATTTTTTTGTTTTTCTTGTTTTTGACCCCTGCGTTGTGAGAGAGTAATGAAGTTTTCCTTTCTTAATTTTCTTACGAGTCAGTTGATTAAATATACATACGATTAAGGCTCTGAAATGGGGAACATAACCTCTTGTGATTACATAATGAAGCAGAACCACTTTGTTATTGATCTTTGATACTCCTATCGTCTTTAACTTTCTGAATATCTGACTTCAAGAAACAAAATGATATTGGCCATGCACGTTGACGATGTTGAACACAGGTCTAACTTAATTGCATGATGAAGTGCTACCAAAGAACTTCAGTACTTTTCCGGAAACTGCTATTTACAAACACATTCAAAAGTACTTAGGGGCTATTCTTTTTGGCTTGAGTTGATAGCCTCTTGCAGCTCACAAAAGGAGGGGTCATAGGTTTCATCACCATGGCATTAATGCATTGGATGGTCTAAATAACTGGACATTCCAATATTACTTAATGCTTTAAGATAATTTGAGGATTCTAGTTCAAAATAGTTGGTCATGGCCTGTTAACAAGTACAGCTACTGGTGTATGGGAGAGCTTTGCTGCACAGATAATGAGCCTCGTACATTTATTAGAATTAGAAAGTATATATTTGAAAGAATCACCCATGTTAAAAAAACAGAAGCTGGTATTGAAAGGGAGGCATATATTAAAGTGATGCTCACATGAGCTAATGCATCATCATCTTTAGAAGAAAGTAAAATGTAATGTAGCTGTGTGTATATGTGCAATCTAGGTTTTGGTTGGATTCTCTGCATTGTGTTTGTCAATGGAAAACCTGTTTGGGAAAATGCAAATTGATTGCGGTTATCAAGCTAGGTAATAACATTTATGATTGTTCTTTGTAGGAAAAATCCAAGAGGCATACTAATATCACCTGGACCCGGTAATAATTTTTAATCTTCTTGTTTTCTCTATTATGATGATTTTGTCTTCTCATTACTTATGTTCCTTGAAAATTTTAGGCACACCTCAAGATTCAGGAATATCACTGCAGACTGTGCTGGAGCTTGGACCTACTATACCATTATTTGGCGTGTGCATGGGATTGCAATGCATTGGAGAAGCTTTTGGAGGTAATATTTTACATTCAAGGAAAAAATATATTGACGCTATTTTGTTCCTCGAGAAAAGTACTATCGCCTTGACATTTGATTTAATCTTTGCATAATCTTTCATTAGTTCAAATACTGTAGCTGCAGAAAGCTTGTAAAGGTAGATAATATGTACAAAAGATCTGAGACTGAAGCAAGTTTCAGTTAAGACCTGTCACTTCCAGTTGTCATTTTTATGTGATATTTGATCCTTGATTTCTAATTTTAGAGCTTATTGCAATATGATTTTAAGCTGTCAATTGTATATCTGCAACTTGGCCTGCAAAAACATAGAGATGTAGATATTTTATTTTCATGATGTTCATAGATTGTTGATTTCTCTATCAGTTAGCTTGAGCTTGCCTAATTGCATATATATACATTTCATGAGTATGCTTGTGCCAAAAGGAAGTGATATTCATGCTAATAAAAGCGGACATTGAAAACTAAATATGACAGGTAGATAGCATCTACCTCTTTTCCCACATATAGTTGCATTTCTTTCTCCGGTTGTAGCAAAGCAAAATGAATTCAATGTGCAAACACATATAATTGGAATTCATAATTATCCAAGTGCCTATCACTAGCAACAAATGTTCTATGGTAATGCTTTTTGTGTGACCATATCTCAATATTCTCTCTTTCGCTGCATACACACCTAATACTTTTGTCAGTTTTATCTAAGAGGTTGCATCTTTAATAATCCTATTGAAAGAAAGTAAGTGCAAAATATGCTGAGTTAGTAAAACAAGGTTAAAAATGTTGGGAACAACCAATCCAACATGAAGTGGAAATATATAAGCAAAGAAACTAATCTATCATAAATATGAAATGTATTTATGAATTATGACCGCCAACATGGCAAAAACTTCACATAATGCAATGTGAAGAGCAACTTCTCTTTTAAGATGTCTTCTTTAAACATGATAATCTCTCCCAAAATAATAAAAACATCTATAGATTCTAGTACTTTACAATGGAATGGATGTAGACAAACAAAAAAACATCCTAAAATATACTAATTTGAACTAAGAAAATCTAGGTGCAAATGGAAAATTGACGGAAACGAAAAGCCTAACATTCAGCACATCATTTAAGGACTGTGACCAACTCTCATTTCTCTTCAACTTATTCACTCGATTTTTGCATTATTAATATGAAACTTTGGGCACCTTTTTATAGATTTAAGAGGATTAAATAGGAATAAAAATCGTGATCTCTATGATTCATATTTTTTATATGAGTTTATAATGTTTATATATCTTGTAGATATCTCTATGATTATTTAGATATTTTGTATTAAGTTGAGATTGTAATATAGTCTTCACTCCACTTATATAAATGAGAGACATAACAAATTATTCTCTTTCACATGGTATCGGAGCTGGACAAATCCTGTGTTGACCTAAGTTAAAATTTCTTGCTGCTTGGCTGTAGCCGGCGAAGAAGGCACTAGACCATAAAAGATTTTTGTAAACATTCAATTTGGTAGTGGCCCGCAAAGTAGATTTAGAGTCTGAATTCCACATTATAGATGGAATTTAGTAACATAAAATCTAAGTCGAAGGGTTGGTAGACTTGTTGAGGCTGAAACAGACAAAACCAATTTAACCGGCAAACATAAATATTATAAACTCTTCAACAAATACAAAGATGACACGTTGATTTTTATCAACATGGAAAAAAATTCAATATAATCTAATCTCGAACTCTATCAAACCGAGGTTTTTAGGTGTCGAGGGAGTTTTATGTGTATGTGGTGATTTTTATTAGTTGTTGTATGAGCATGATATAGTAATCATACTAAACGTGTTTAGGTGATATCGGACTATTTATGAGGGTAGCATACTAGCATGTCACCTAAAATTTGTCGGTTAGGGTTCTACTAGCAAAAGGCATCACCTTATGCTCATAGGTTTTCACAGATAACATGAGTTTGCCCTTAAACTTGAATATCGATTTTGGAATACTGATCAACACATATTCAATTCTACTTAATTACTTGAATGCCCCTTTGTTCTTTCTGTTGTAGGTGCAAGTTAATATTCCTCGGATAGCAGGCTTGCTTAATTTTCTTCTTGATATAATGCAACACTAAAAGACCAACACACATTAATTCCATATATAAATATTTATAAATTGAGACATGCATGTTTCAGTTATGGTCTATTTGCATGATTTTTACGAGCCTTGTGACATTCAGTCACGTGAATTCTTATTTGTGCTATTTGAACATTTTATGAAATGGGTGGATAGACTTGCGTATTTAGGTGCTTGTCTGTCTTAAAGATTCTTATCACTTGCTGTATTTATATCTTTGTAAATGGGTGGAGTATACTTTGCATGAAGTAGGGCAGCAGTTAAGGTTCAAAAATGAGATTCCAATGCAGCTGAAACTGAGGTCATTTTGCAAGGGCATAAGCATGATTTTTTTCTGGTTCGTACTTGACAATCATGCTTAGTACTTTTACGAACTATATACTGGAGATGGTGAGATATGAATCTAAAGAAGAACATAAGACAGTAATCGGATAAGTTGTGCTTGGTGCAAGTAGTCTGTTGGAAGTAAATGTTTTGGATTTGTTTCTATGGGATGATGAATGAAATGATTTTTGTATATGACTATGTGTTTTATATTTGTTTTAGGTTTAAACTTATTTTAGTAAAGTTCTATTTTGGTTTTTGTTTTTAAGAGTGAACCTCTAATTGCTTCTTACACAAAATCAAAGGTCTCCAGACTGGGCAAAGGCACTAGAACTACTATTATTCTAGGATGGAGAAGATCGAAAACACGTTTCCTTCTTTAGGTCCTATTAACTACTTTCTCGATAAGGTTCTATTAACTGGTTGACACGTAACAGATGATATAGTATTTTCCAATATATGGTAAAGTTTGTGAGGAGATCATTTTTTCCTTCTTTCTGGCTAGCCCTTTTAAACACTTATCTACGCACATGGTTGTTCTTAATTTTGTCTTTCACCTAAGGATGCGTTATGATTTTCAGGGAAAGTTGTGCGATCCCCTTATGGGGTTATGCATGGAAAGAGTTCTCTTGTTTATTACAATGAGGGTGGCGAAGACGGCTTGTTTGCTGGGTTATCCAAGTAAGTCCTTTTTCATGTCGAGGCACTTATTAGACTAGTGAGCCTAACTATTTCCAATATTTGTCTTCGATGTATTGCTATGTGACCTACTTCTGAACTTTTTTTTATCATAAAAGCAATTGATGCTTAAATCTATTCTCACTTCAGTTATATGATTCTGTTGATATCTCTGCGTATATTTGCATTATATTCCTTGAAAATGTATGTGATTCATTCCCATATGTTCTTGAATTTGTCTCAAGTTATTGGGATATTTCCTGTTTTTAGAATTCACTCTTAACTTTACCCAACTGGATTGTTCGTGGTGGTTCTTTCGAATTTTGTGAACTCGTAGTCATGATGGCTGCAAGCCTGCAACACTCTTTGCTGTTGGTGCTTGCTCAGCCTATTATTTACACCTCATGAATTCATACTTCTTGGCATTTTGTGTTTTGCTAAACTTCTATGTTCTTCCATAGTTGATACCTACGCATGCATTTGCATTATGTTCCTTGAAAATGCAGGTGATTCATTCCCATATGTTCTTGAATTTGTCTCAAGTTATTACAGGCATTTTCTGGGATTTTTCCAGTTTTTAGAATTCACTCAACTTTCCTCAACTGGATCATTCGTGGTAATTCTTTCGATTTTCTTGAAGTAGGAGGCATGATGGTTGCTATATTCTTTGCTCTTCCTGTTCAGCCTATTCTTCACACCTTATAAACTCATACCTCTTCGCATCTTGTGCTCTGCTTAGCTTTATGTCCTCCCTATGTAAAGTCTATACTTTAGCCTAACGATTTCATCGTTCGACATCTTAACTGTACGAAACATGCATCGTTTTCAGCCCCTTCACTGCTGGTAGATACCACAGCCTTGTGATTGAAAAGGAAAGCTTCCCTAGCGATGCCCTCGAGATTACTGCCTGGACTGAAGATGGTCTAGTAATGGCTGCTCGCCACAAGATACACCGACATCTGCAGGTAACACCTTAGTTTCTATAGCTTCAAATCTCTCCATGTTCAAGAAATCATTCATAAGAATTTTTAGTATCCTGCTTATAATCTTTTGCTGAGATGATACATTTGTTGATGAAAATAGGGAGTTCAGTTCCATCCAGAGAGTATCATAACCAGCGAAGGCAAAACCATAGTGCACAACTTCATCAAGCTTATAGAGAGAAGGGAAGCTGAAGCCAACAAGTAGAGAGAGAATCTCAAATGTAATGTTTTAATTTATTAGGCCAGGAACTGGTTTAACCTATTAAACTACAGTTACAACTCTCTGGAGATTCATGTATGAAAGAGATCAGTTGATTATATGCATTATAATTATGGTGTTAATCTTCTTTATAGGTACTAATGTGTGCCCACTTACTATAAAATTATACTACATTCGTTCCGTTAAAAGTGACCACTTTTCCTGATCAGGATGTTCCACTAAATATGGTCGTTACTTCTGAATTTGACAAATAATTATCACCATATTCTCTACTTTCTCATATACTCTTAAACAATTGTATTTCCAATCCTGCCGTCTTTTTCCCCTACTTTATCATCTTCTATCTTTTTTATCTATATCATATTATTCATTCTCGCTATTTTCTTATCTTTTCTATTTTATCATCTACCTTTCTCTCTCTCATACTTTATCATTTACCTCTTTCTTATATTTTATCATCTACTCTATTAATTTCCCTGCGAACTGTGAGACAGAGGTAGTAAAAGAGAGTTAAGAATCATAGTTACTCTCTTTTATCCGCACTTAAATGATTTTTCTTTACTTCAACGTTGTAGAGAATCTACAAGTAGAAGAATTATGTATTGTAGGAAGTAATTTTTTTTACTCGTCATCGAAAAGAGTAATCAAATTTATATTTCTCTTACATCACTTTATTATATGATGATTCTTGCACCCCCAAAACATCGACTGACTGCTTGATATGGAAATAAAATTAAATATACAATTAGCAGGAAAAAGATTATTATTCTTTTCGGTGTGAACAAGACAAGTCCGACAGTTCAATGACAATAAAAACTAAAGTAATTGAAGACAAACATGCTTACAATAAAACATACTCCAATATAATAATAATAGCATCAAATTAAACAAATGGAATCCATCCACCCACCACCCCAACCCCCATACCATTACATTTTATTCAAAAATAAAAAAAAATCGACTACGAATTTCACTCGTCATAAAAAAAATAACTATCCCATATGGTGAAATATTTATTACAAACCAATTCATCAAATTCAATTCAATGTAGCCAAAGATGTATAGCAATGAGGAAAACTTGATGGGGAAATACTAAAGGTTATAAAATATCTACATGACATAAATACCCCCATCAATAAATCTCATCTCATCATCCTCAACATCTCCTCTATCATGTGCTCTCCGTTCCTCTATCCACACCCTACCTTTTCAAATCGCCACCGCCTCGGACGGCCGAACGCGGTGGTGCCGCTTCCCATGGCGGCGGCGGCCACCTCCAAACGTAACGGGGTCGAACCCTCGGAGCCGCTCGGCCTCCTTGGAGTCGATCGCGCATTCGGAGGGCGGGACCTTGTATCGAACCCGGTCGTAGCAGTATGAGTACTGCATGTACTTGTTTCGGAATCGGGCCATCTTCGTTCTTTGTTGGGGCGTGATGGCCGTGGAGATGGAGGATTTCGGGGACTCGTTGCAGTTGTACGTATCTAGGGGGTCGACAGAACATCCGTGGAGGACGAAATCAGAGAACTCTGCGATGTAAGGGGCGTATTTGTAACTTACCTTGTACTTGCCACCATTTGTGGCCCAATCGGAGCCGTCCCATATTGTTGCATACAAAGACATTGGCTTGGAGGGGAAGTCCCCTCCCATGGCTTCCGTCCTTTTGATCTCTCTTATGGGAATGTTGTCGATGTAGAAGCTGCAAACGCGATCAAAACACAAATCAAGAAAACGATTTTACAGGCAAACCATCAAAACACACTCTAGAACACGATTATAGAAGGTGAAAATGCATCAAACATGGTCAAGAATGTGATTATGAAGTTGAAAAATCCAATCTCGAGATGTGGGAAGAGATAAGGAAAAGAGGAAAGTGCAGAGAATAAAGTATAAGCCAAATAGTTATTGGATTGGAATGAAAGGGAAAAAGATGAGATAAGAATCAAGAAACATGTTTCCATCTTCTTAAACCCTTTTTCATACACAATGTGATAACATTACAAAGAGGATAGTCCATCCGAATTTCTAAGACAAAACAACATCAAAGGTGAAGAGACAAGAAACCGGGAGTCATACGAGAATTGCTTTGTTCAGACTATGAATCAAGTTTATGATATAAACTAAGTTTACTATCTCCTTGCATAACAATTAAGGCCAAATTCATCACAAAATAAAGATACTCGTATTTCGAACTAATAAGTTGGCAAACCAAGTAAACAACAAGGGGTAGGATTTCCCATTCGATAAGCTTATGTGCGACTTAATCACAAGACATAATGAGGTTAAGTAGAGCATGTAAAAGGGTATCAGCCCCGATTCCACACGAGCATAGCATGGTAAAACACAAGCTATGTACTCCCACAAAAGGAAAAACCTAATCGAACATTTGATCTCCGTTTCCAACATTACCAATAATCGAAAGAATCAAACACATCTCATTAAATACACATACTATGAGGATAATTGCAAAATTTCGGGGTTACTAACACTTACATAATCGCGTTCTCAGTCCAGAGGATGCTATATTGGTGGAAATCATCAGAAGGATCAAACCAAAGGCCATATCTTTCTTCCCTACCAACGTTAGTGCTTCCGTTTCCATAAATATTCGTCTGAATTCTCCAATCTTTACCCCTTATGTTCCCTAAGAACTCGAAATCAATTTCGTCGTGGTTCTTCTCGAACATATCACCATTAGACATCTGTTATCATTTATCATCAAGAAACCATATTCAATAAGTCCAACATAGTATAATCCAATTCGGTCAAGAAGTATGAGATAACATCAACACAAGTGAAATAGCACAGCCTAATCAAAGGGTGGCCCATCCTTTTTATTGTTAAATGTAAGTTATTGAATTGAATTTCTCATGAGAAACCCTTCTAATCAAATCTCTCAAAATATGAGAGTTTTCTACCGTGCATAGACTCAATAAATTGTATAGACTACAAAACTATCATCTCTTCAGATTCAAAAGAAACTAACAAATAACGCAAGAAAATGAGAAATCATATGATATAATTCCAAAAAGAGTCAGAAAAATCAACTAAACTACTATTATTTATTAACAAAACCAGGAAACAAATGAAAAAAATTAATAATTCCATCAATTATCACTCACATAGAAGGCAACAACAACTCCAGCAGTATAATCTGCAGGAAGCTTGATTGAAGCACTAAAATACCCATGAAGGTAAATGTCTTGTGACACAAACCCAGAACCTGCACACACAAAACCAACCATTAAAAATCTTAAAAATCCAATCTTTACCATCAAAATTTATTTTAAAAAAATAAAAATAAAAAAGAGCAACCAAATAACACACACGCATCACTACCTGTTCTATCATCCAAAGAGATATGAACTGATTTCCCATCTTTAAGCACCATCAGATTCCCATCTCCAAAGAGATGTGAATAGCCTTCATCAAAAGACACTATAGGAAGATTTCTTGAAAACCCATTAACCAATAGTACAAGAAAAGCAGAGCAAGAGAGGAAGATGAGATTTTTCCTTAGAGAATCCATGGCTCCTCGGATAGTGAAGAAAGAGCCCTTGATTCTTGAGGTTTAAAAATTAAAACAAAACAAATCAAAAACTTCGATTAAACGCTTTGTGCAAGTTTGTCTTCAGGGTTTTTTCTTGGGTTGTTTGCTTGAACAAGAGGCGTATTGTAGAAGCCAAGTGGCACACTACGTGTTTCCGTGACTGAGAGTAAGGTCTCAATCTCCACAGCAGAGAGAGAGAAGGGAGAAGAGAGAGAGAGAGAGAGAGGCAAGAAGGAAGACAAAGTTGTGTGCTTTTATTGGGTGGTGGAGTGAGTTGTGTTCTCTGAAGTTTTTTCCAGAGTAAAGGGTTTTTATTATTAATAACTACTACTCCCTCCGTCCCAAAATTCTTGTCCGCTATTCCATTTTGGGTTGTTCCAAAATTCTTGTCCACTTTCTTTTAATTATTAACACAATTTTTTCTTTTCCACACTTTATACAATCTACCACACCCATAAACCCTCACAATTGACAATAATAATGAAATTTTAAAACGCAATGAATGCATAATAATGAATGAGTATTAATTATTAGCATTATTAATCACTCCCAAAATTTAGAATTTTTAAGATTTATTATTTCACTTTTTAAAACCTGTATATTTACACCCTTTTAAAATTTTAAATTCTAATTCAAACATTCAAGTAATAAATTTAAATCAATATCTACGAGCCAGAATAATTTCTACATTACGTCTTGAATAGCGGTTTCGAATTTTCTTAAAAAACTCATCTCCTAAGACTCCAACTCTCCAATTGCAACACATTTCAAATAATGTATAAATATGGTAATACGAAAAGTACAAAATATATTAAACTATTAGTAACTTTAGAGGAAAAATTAAAATTTATTGGGAATCATTACGTTACAGACAATCATGCATGGCGACTTTGGGTGCCAAAAAGAACTTTTGCTTTTCCATTTTATCGTATTTAATTAATGCATTCATATCGATATCGCCATAAAAAGGAGCAACACCACCGAATATAATATTACGACAAATTTTTATTATTTGAATATATTTATTTAAAAAGATACATAAAATTAAAATGACAAAAATTGAGTGAATTACAATTAACTATTAAAAATACAAATAATTTTCTCCATATATCATCACTTTTCAGTTTTTATGCCGAAAAAATATGTCATTTAAAAAGGAACGAATAAAATAATATAATAATATCCCATTTTTCAATGTCATTTGTTAATAATCTTAAATAAAGTTACATATTTAAAAAACATTTTTAATTTATTTAAAAAGGAAAGAAGAAAGTGATATATTATTCTTATCTGAATGTTCATTTACAGTGTCACATAAAATTAAAATGCTAAAAATTGTTTGAATCATATTTAGTTTATCAAAAGATCAAATAATTTACATTATATAAAATAATTTTTTAATTTTCGTATTGAAAAAAATGTGTCATGTTAATTGAATCAAGGAAATAATATAATAATATCCCATTTCTCAATTTCATTTCTTAATTTCAAATAAAATTAAAATATTTAAAAAATAGTACTTTTTAATTTTTTTAAAAAGGAAAGGAGAAAGTAATTGTCTGCATTCCAGACCACCAAACCGGCCCAGTCGCCGCCCCATCGTCTGCGAGTGCGTCTTATCCCGAGACTGCCCTCCACTATGCGGCGCAGATTACCGATTTACCCCTGCGGATTGCATTTACTTGAGAAGATAAGGGAGAAGACGTCGGCGAGTTACGCGTGCTGGTAGCGACGCTGCTGATCGGCGGTTCCTCGCCACGTGTCCGGCGGTCGGAGACAAGAGATTTGTGGATCGCCGATCGAAAGTGCAGCAGACCAACGGATAGTAGTGCAACGTGGGAAGGGGTAGCCGTTGCCGCGTGGGCCCTACTGGCAGATGTGGTCGGTCAGGCAATAGATTCGATTTGTAATTAATAATATTATTAGATGATTAAAATTAAACGTTTATAACAAACTTTTCTCCATAAAATACTACTCCCCGTCAAACTAAAAATAAAATGTTTTTCGTTTAGGATGTCCGACAATAAATGACACGTTTTTGAAGATAGCAAAGATTAGGTAGATAATATTTAACTAATAAAATATCTACACTATTTAATACAATTTTCTTAATTTTCCTGTCAAAAAATGTATCGGACGGAAGGAGTATTGCGGTTGCCATACTTTTTTCGCCATAAAGATTAATAAAATTTATTTAAGGATATATTTTTTTATTATTATATTAATGAGTACGGTTTTGGAATAATGGTAATGAGAACGAATTACAATTCATCCGAGTTCTATTAAAGTGTAGTTAAGATAATTAATTTTTCTCATTATTTTTTCATATAATTGAAGAAATAATTTAAAATTTAAAAAAAATTAAGAATAATAAATTTATGAGTTTAATTAATGATTATTGGAGAAAGACGCATAAAGAAAGTGGACTGATAATTAATGAGTAATAAGATCGCACTTTATTTTAAGATTGAGAGTAATTTTCATTTTAGTAAAATATGACAGTACATCAGGACGGAAAGAGTACTACTCCTTCCGTTCCGCTATTTGTGGCCACGTTTTTTTTTTTTTGCACGGGAATTAAGAGAGTAGATGATAAAGTATGACAGAGAGAGTATATAATAAAGTATGAGAGATAAGATGAGTAAAATAATGAGAGAGTATGAGAGAAAAAATGATAAAGTATGAGAGAGAATGTAATAAAGTAGGAGATAGAATGTAATCGCCCAGCATCCTCTGTCCCAAACATTGGTGGCCCATACCATGGCCCACCAATCACGCCCCGCCACGCGTGCATTGGTGGGCCAGCCTTTTATAATTATAATATTTTTTTATTATTAATATGGCCCACCAATGCACGCGTGGCGGGACGTGATTGGTGGGCCACCGAGTGGGATACGAGAAATGGGCCAGAGGAAGCGGATTGGAATGTAATAGAGTAGAAGATATGATAATAATTTTTTACCAAATTAAGAAAGTGGACACAAATAATGTGACACCTCTTTCGAGAAAGTAAGCCACAAATAACGGGATAGAGAGTACTAATTAATTGTAAGAATTATGAATGGATAATAAGTTTTTTAAAATATATTTTTTATGATGAGCGAAATATAAACTAGTGTATTAGCGATATGCGTGAATAGACATTGTTTTGGTATAATAGTTTACGAGCCAATCACATAATATATTCTTAAATTAATCGTATGTAACATACTTATAATTAGAGGCCGTATTGTTAAAATTCAATTTCATTTTATAATGTAATAATTGTGACTTTTTGGTTACTAAAATAAACGTAAATTTTTCATGATGATTTGTGATTATTTGTTCCACTACATGTCAAATGCCTTTATCTTATCAACCCTATTTGTCTTTAAGTGACAAGACATTATCAAATTAAGATAATGAAATTAAATAGAATATGAAGAAGATTAGGTCAAAAAGTTGTGGATACTTTAGAAAGCACGTGAGAGAATCCAAAGGCATATTCGGGTGCACTTTATCTTGTGGATACCGGAAACCACTAACGTGCGCCAAAAGTTCCGGTTTCTCCATTATTTATTTTAAATTAAAAACAAATTATTATTAAATTTATTCAGATTATTTATAACGAAGCTAACTACAATCGCTCTCTCAAATAAACACTCATCAAATTATGTTCGTACTAATCACACATGAAACTATAAGTGAATTAATGTCGATTATTAATTTAATAGATTAGTAGTTCTCCCTTCGTCCCATTGATCATGATCTTTTTTCTTGTTCGATTTATCCCATTTGAATGGTCCCTTTCAAAAAAAAGAAAAAAAATACTATATAATTTTTAATATTTTATTATTTCTTTCACATACTTTATCATTCAACTTTTTATTATCTCACTCATCTTATTTCTCTTCTTTTATTACTTATTCTATTTTTTTAATTTTCATATCAAAAAGTTAAAAGGTCTTTATCAATAGAAGGATGCAGTGCTTGATTTCATAATGAATAAAAAAAAACAATTAGGTTGAATTGGTGGGCCCCATTGAAATGGGGTGTGTGGAAAAATAGAAACCCTGATGGTACCATATGATGCAATCATCTCGTGTCGACAAATTAAAACATATACATTCAGACAATATTTATCTGTATTTGGATCTTTATGTTTGGACAATATTTAAATATTTCATTTTCTTATAATTTATGATATCACATACTCTCACGCTACAATAATTTCAGTTACAGTTAAACATCGATAAGGTAATATTCGATAAAGTAATAATTTCGTTAAGATAATAATTTCTTCCGATTTTAATATAGGTTAGTGCACTAAAATAATATTCGATAAAGTAATAACCTCGTTAAATGAATATTTTTTCTCGATCCCAAAATTATTACATTATCGATATTTAACTGTATAAGTGATTCACTTCTTTTCAAACAAAAATTAAGAAAGTTTATATTTCGTATTATAAATTATTTGACTTTCTGGTAGTTAAATTCTATTCACATATATTTTTTTTAAGTGAATCGTTTATAATAAAAAGTACCAATTAAAAGAAAGTAGGGAGTATTATCTAATTAATATAATCGTAGCAAAGCTTCATATAAATTCGAGACAAAAGAGGCTAATCCACAATGTTAGAAAGTGATTTTTTTTTTAATAAATACACTAGAAATCGAAATTAGGTATGATTCTCCATTGAATACATCAACGTTTCTACTAATTTTGGAATAATCATAATTGGCATTTAAATAGCATAGGAATTTGGAGGAATGTCGTGGTTGTTTATTTTAAATAACTACTACGAGTCAAGAAAAATCATATTTCAATGTATCGGGAAACCTAATTTATATAGTAGTACTACATTGTTAATTCCAATATGTAATATAATTATTTATTATTGTCTTTTTATTATAATATCATTCGATTAGAAGATGTTACAAATGTTGGAACATGTTTCTTTAATATTATAAACATAGACTAACTGCAAAATAGAAAATAAAATGGAGTAGTAATAATCAAAACATTTTATTTTCAAAAAAATAAATTTAAAGATAATACTAGGCATAATGGGGGCACACAAGATCATTGTCATTTTGGAATAATAATCATAATATCTTATCATTATTTTATCTGAAATAATGATATTTAGACAAAAGGGCACACAAAATCATTGTGAAAATAGGTGGTGGATATTGTATGAATGAATGATTAGATAGAGACGGCCACGTAAGGGTAAGGGTGTGAAGGGAGCGCCAATTCAAACCTATCCACAACCGAAACCCAAACCCTACCACTACCAAACAACTTCCCTTTTGCCCACTTCCAAAATCTGACTCCCAATGAGTAGATCATGTAGGAACTTATTTTTAGAATATTTCTAATACATAATCGTTATATATTTTAATGTGAAATGATAAAACTGTAAAGTTATAGTGTTCTATGCATAAAAAAATATACTCCATCCGTCCTATGCATTAAAAAATATACTCCATCCGTCCCCCCCCCCCCCCAGGGGGGGGGGGTCTCACATTCAACTGGTTGGTAAAAAAAAGTCAGGAATTTTTTTTCCCTCCTTTTCTTTTTTTATTTTTTTGACCCATATTTTTTTTTTTTTTTTTTTTTTTTATCTCTTTTTATGTTATTTGAATTTTCTTGTTTTCTCTTTTTATATATACAGAAACTATAATAAGAAAATCCATACGATTATTAAAGAGAGTTAAAAGTTGTGTGTAAAGTAGTATGTTACACAAAAGAAAAGTGGGTAGATAAATCACTACTATTTTTGGAAATGGACAAGATAGACGAGACAACCAAAAAGGAAAGTAAGACAAAATGAATGAAACACAGGAGTAAGAATTATGCACATTTTCATAGTTCCTATTTAATTTTGAGTTTCTATCAGATCTACCTCCATCGACTACGTTATATATGATAAACACTGTATTACGATGCATTATTTTTCGTGTAATTTACAGATGGGCAAGAGCATGTCAAAGATAAAAAGAGGTAACATGTGTGCTTTTTATTAGATATATTCATAATTGAAAATGAGGGTGAAATTAACAATTTTTAAAAAAAAAACTCTATCCGTTTCACATTAATTGTCCTCAAATTTTCCGATACGGGATTTAAGGAGAGTAAATGATTGTGAGCGATGATTGTGAGCCTCTTAAAAAAGGTGATTGATTGTGTGAAATAATTTGTTATAGAACGTCACAGGACAATAACTATGGAACGAAGGGAGTATAGTGAAAATTCGAGTACACGGTGATGGAGACGAAGGAGTCTGTGCACCAGGATTAATAATTTGAATTTGTAAATTTGTGTTCTATTTTCTTTTCCAAAAATCTCGAAATTATAGATTTTCGCTTTCTCTCCCTCTTAATCTTACGAGTACACGATTTGAAGGTGGCCCCACACGGACACGGTCCCTTATTTCCGTCCCTTATAGTTGGCCCCAGATCACTATGATTGACATTTTACTATAAATCCCACGTCCCAACCGGACGTCTTTCTTTCCTTTTCAGTTTTGGGCAAAAAAAAAAGAAAAAAGCTTTGAAACGACTTGCTAATCCTATTTAAGCGTTAAAAAAGTTTACATTTTACAAACACCCCTTAATCTTACGACGAGTACACGATTTGAAGGTGGCCCCACACGGTCCCTTATAGTTGGGGTTATGATTTTATCGGCTATAAAACATATTGTGGCTGCAAGAATGATGGTGTTGGTTCCAAAACATTAATATGGCATGACCCTACTACTACTATATACGTTTTAACATTATTTATGTTAATTTTAAAATGGCAATCTTACGCACATTGTGAAATTATGTTTCACGACTAAGACCACAAAAAAGATGGGGAAATATTTTCACGATTTTGTAGAATCGGGTAAGTAATTTATGGATCGAATAGAAATATGAATTTTACATCATACTGACTAAAAAATTATCAGAAATTTAAATTTTGAATGATTTTGATAGGAACATAAACTTGCTAGATTTTGTAGCTTTCAACATCGCCTAAGCTTTTTTGTAATCCACAACAAACAAAAAGAATTAAAAGCACAGAAATTGGCAAGGAAATAAAGGTTTCCAATTTCCAGTTGGGTACAGTTAAGTATGAGTTGGAACCCTATGTAAAAATTGATGGCCCAAATAGTTGTTAAACTCTACAAAATGGATGAGATTACATGTCCAATAAATTCCTATACAATTAATATATGATTTAAAACTACGTAATTTTAAATTAAAAATTTATAGATTGAAAGGAGAAGATTGTAAAAGAGATTCATTTTTTTTTCTTCCTAATTTACTAATTGTGAAGCCATAAAAAGAGGGTAAAATAAATAATTAAAAAATGCAGTTTTGTAATTTAAAATTACGTATTTTTGAATCGAACACCAATTGTATATGATTTTACTGGACATGTGATATTGTAACCTAAAAAAAGTTTACATTTATATGATTAACAAAAGTATTTATGTGATTCAAATTTATAATATTTAATATCAAAATAAGCACTAGATATAGAAAAGATTTATCCCTAACTATTAATTGGTGACCAAAGTAAATTAATCTGAACCAAATATTTTTACCAATAAAATATCAAGGCCTATTAGCTCAGTTGGTTAGAGCGTCGTGCTAATAACGCGAAGGTCGCAGGTTCGAAACCTGCATGGGCCAGAATAAGGTTTTTATATTTTCTTTGTCCTTTTCAAGATTCAAATTCAATTAACATTAAAACTATCACATTATTTAGCAAATTAAGTTAAGAATTTATTAACTTGTTGGATTTATAAACGCCATCCACTTATTTTTTCCTAATTGTGTTGTCTCATTAAAAGTACTCTCTTCATCTCCCCGAAATATTATTTTCCTAATTGTTGGATTTATAAACGCCATCAACTTATTTATTATTTTGTCTTATTTTTTCGGCGTGGTTATTTAAGAAAGTTGTTGTAAGTTGTAAGGTGTGGGGCCCAAATAATTAATTATTTATTTAGAATTGGTTTGTGAAATAGATATGTGAGACTCTTTTAATTAACTAATATTTTTAAGTTGATTTGAATTGGTAAATGTATGTGACTTACTTCCTTAATTAGAAATAAGACAAGTTCGGTGGGACAACCCAAAAAAGAATACAAAACAAGTTCGGTGGGACGGAGGGAGTATCATCTTTCAAAAAAAAAAAAGCAAGAATGTATGGACATAAATGAATTAGTCAAAAATCAAACAATATGCACCACAAAATATCATTTTATGATTTCCGTGTCGAAAAGAAAGAGAACACTTATAATGGGATCGAAAGAGTTAACGAATTGATAAATCTTTGGGCTTAATGAATGGCCTCTTTCCATTTGGGCTTAATGGCCTTTTCTATATGGGTTCATTACAAGAAGAAACCCATCAGAGGGTAAAATAGGAAATACGTACGGCTTATTTTATTACAGGGATAGATGGTAGATGGAAATTGGAAAGTGGCTTAAATTTAAAATTTAAAAAATTTAGCGGCCCAAACCCTTGATTGAATCACGGCGATCTCGGTCGGAATCAAAATCCGCAACCCAAAAAGTAGAAGGATTCGAAGCGAAGGGGCGCAAAATGCAGCAGGCAGCTGCTCCAACACCGGCGCGGGAGGCGGCGGACGCGGCGGCGACGGGGGATGCCCCGCCCAAACAGGTGGCGCAAGCGTTGGAGCAGCTCGGGCAGGCCGGGCGGCTGATTGCCGATGTGCGGCTCGGCGCCGACCGTTTGCTCGGGGCTCTGTTCTTCGTGGCGGAGAAACCTCACCACCAGTACTCTGATAAGTGTTTGAACTTGATTCTCAAAGAGGAATCGCTAATGCGCCAGCACTTCCAGAACCTCCGCAACATTGGTCGGTCTACTCACAAACTCCTCTATTTGTGTATATTCAAGAGTTAATCTTAAAATATCTGTTGATTTGTTTGTTTGTAATTGAAATTGATTATCTCCATTAGCTTGAGGTGTAATTTTGACATTAATTTGATTTCACACGGTAGCGTAAGGAAAAGGAAATTGTGACAATAATTATGGCTAAATGGACAAATTAACAATTAGCTTAAATCTCCTGCTGGTTTTCACTTTTATCTCAAAATGCATGGAAAGAAAATATTGCATTGTTGTGGTTAGAAGAAGTGATTTTACTAGAGGGATATATGATTTAATATGCTCTAATGTTTGTTAGGTAGACAACTCGAGGAATCTGGTGTTCTAAATGATTCTCTCCGTTCACGTAGTAATTCGTGGGGTCTCCACATGCCTCTGGTCTGTCCAGATGGAGCCGTTGTTGCCTATGCGTGGAAGCGCCAACTTGCTGGCCAGGCTGGTGCTTCTGCTGTTGACAGGACCAGGTATGCTTAATCTATATTGAAGCTTAATTAGCCTAAAAATGGCTGTTATATGACATGATAAACAACCTATAAGTCCACTATTTCTGTCTACATTATTGGATCGAAATCCATATTTAAAAGCTTGTATCGAAGCTTGAATTAGGATTAGGTCTTCATATTGAATTCCATTTAAATGAACTAGGACTTGTGTGCTGTGATGGGACTTGGAAGTATTGAGATGTCATCCGGTTATTGGATTATTGGATCGAACTCCTTATCTAAAGCTTTAACTTAATTGAATTAGTAATATCTGAAACTACAGGTCTCCGTCGGACTTATTGAATTTCAATTTAGTGTACTAGGACTTGTGTCCTGTGATGGGAATGAAATGTCATCAAGTTAAAGGAATGATTACTTTCTGGTCTTTATTTTTCTTCATTTATCTTTGGTATCATTTATGATTCATGTTGTAGTCCATTAGGAAAGGTAAAAAGGTTTGCTGCATGCATTACCCCCATTGAGACTTAATTTAATCGGTTATTTGTGGTTTGCATTTTGCAGGTTGGCACTCAAGGCATTCACAGATCAAAAGAGGCAATTTTTCCCGCACCTGGCTGATGATTCTGTTGTAGAATCAGCTAGAAAGAAGCCTTGCAGTGCTCCCCTGCCAATATCTCATGAAGAGATTGGTAATCTGAAAACAGTGGGTGACATCCTGTCGCATCTGGAGAAAGAAGTTCCGGATCTGCAAGCATTTACTTACCAACGGATGGATTGGTTGAAGCGTGCATCGTCATTACCCGCTGCTGCAAATGAAAACCCCAGTGAGTCAACAAAAGATCATACCTTCCAAAGCACAAGCAAATGGAGACAACGTTCAGAAATGCATGCTGCAGATAAAGCATCTGTGATTGAGTTACTTATCCCGTCAGTTTTCAGAGCAGTAGTATCACTACACACAGCAGGATCAATGGACCCTGATGCAGTAGCTTTCTTTTCACCTGATGAGGTGATTTAGTAAGTTTATACTTCAATGTTCTATATTTTCTTATTCCTCTAGTCATCGACTATATTGCTGGAAGCTCTTTTCCATTCTTCTTGGTTAAGGTCCCAGTGAACTGCCTTTGCAGTTCCATTCTCTTGCATTAGGAGGTTCCTTATCTTGCACAGTTCGGTATTTTAGTTACATAACTCAGAGAGAATTCCCAGATTTTGCGAGTAATGCGGTTCTGGTACAAAGAATGCATATTGCTAGAGTGTTTTTATCAACAGTGCCTGTTACCATAACAATCAATGTGCCTTTTTCCCTTTGTAATTTTAACCACATCTTCTGCGCTTGGCATGCAATGATGTTTTGTGAATCAATTTTCAAGTTCGACTTGCATCTAACGCATCTCTATTAAATTTCTTATAAAGGGTGGCAGCCATTTGCATGCACGTGGTTTTTCAACTGCTCATGTATTCAGGCATATTACGGTAAGTTTGCTCACTAACTCTACTTCTCCCTTCTTCTCTTCCGTCAGACAAAAAGCAAACGCCTTTTATCCACTGACTGATAAATTGCCGCTGCAGGAACATGCTTCTATGGCTCTGCAGTTCTTCATATTCGCCCATCCCGAAATGGCCTTGTATCTTTTGCTGGTAAACAAACATTCATGATCTGTAACTAATAATACAAACTTATAATTTCAACGCTATTGTTTTCATTTGTGCAGCACTGGATCTGCTGTTATGAAACATTGCTCAGTAAACAATGCAGGTTAGTTAATTCCTCTTTTTTTCGTCCTTCCTTTCTTAGTTCATCGAAACTGAGATTTTTGAGATTGTGTCTGTGCAGCAAGTGTGGGAAGCTACTATCAATTGACACACAATCTCATTTGATATTACCGCCAGTGAAGCGCGCTTACCGCTGCACTGCTGGTAGAATTACGTCGAAGAATGGTAAATGTAACGTTGATCTTGTTCAAGCTTTTCACATAGGTTGCTTTTCAGAGGATGCCTAGTTCTACTTTAGGAATAAATTAGACTCTCTTAAGTTTTGTCCTGTGATATACTAAGCACAATGTTATCTCCTCTTGTAAAAAAATTCTTGATTGTTTTAGTTCATAATGGACTAGAAATACTCCCTCTTTTCGGTTATTATTGTTATGCTCTTTTTTTTTTTGCTTTTTTTTTTTTTTTTTTTGGTACGGAGATTGAGAAATTTTGATTAGGGTATTTAATTGTATTATGCCCATTAGATTAGCAACTTATTTTATTCATTCTTTGCACTAATGAAGAAATGAACACATTTTATCAAAATGACAATTCATTTGAATTCTATTAAGTTTATTGATTTTTATCAAGAGAGAGAAAATACAAGAGTAAGTGTGGCATTGGTTGTAAGTAAGGAGGGACTCACTTTATTTTAAGATTAAGAATTTAATTTTTTCTATTTTCGAAAATAGAACAGAAATAATATAACAGTACGATTGAGAAAACAAGACCCAAGTGGGCTTCTTCCCCAATCATTACACAATTTGGCGTTAGAAACATACAATTACAAACAACATAATCCATCCAACAATGTGTTCAAAACCTCAAAAGAAACTAACAAAAGCAAAGCACCTACAATAATATCATTCACCAATTCAAGCAAGAACTAAACCAATATTATCCCCACCAACAATACTTACACTAACTGCTGCTTTGTAGCTTCCATCCTCTTCAACAACCCAGAAATCTCAGACTGCATTCTGATCTTCATCTTATAATAATCACAATGTGAATTCTCCAGCATCTTCAGCTCCTCCAGCTTCTTCCGACGCCTCTCCTCCATCTCCGGCAAGCACAGCTTCGCAAGCTTCTCGCCGTACTCTTCCTCCAGCTTATCCGTCTTCAGCCTCACCATCCGCTTGAAGCTCTCTATCTCCGTCCGGGCCTCATCAGCCCGGCTCTGGAACATCCGGGCCTCGGCTTCTTTCACTCGTACCAAACACTCCAAGCTGTTGAAACCTTCCTTCTTCGTGGGCTTAACCGACCATTCGTCCTCAACGACCGTGTTGCTCGTAGGGGCTTTTGCTTCGTTGTGGTAGGGATCGAAGGGGGTCGAGCTCGAGGAGTTGATGTTGTAGAAAGATGGTTTTAGAGTGAGGGAGTTGGGTAAGGAAGCGTCTTTCGTGAAGGCGGGTTTGTCGGTCGTAGGCATGGTTAAAGCACCCATTTCCAAGAAACTATCTGAAGCTGCTACGAATCAAGAAAAGGCAAACAATGAGGGCAACTATAGTAGAGGCAAATCATACCACATATGGAAAAGGTGGACTCTTAGGGATATGACCAATCTATAGACGTTCATGATGAGCACGCGAAAAAAAGTTGATGAAATGCAATTCAAGTTAAATGCAATGAAACTAGATGAATAGAGATGCAAAAATGAGAATGATTATGATAGAAGACTTGATTCTCATATGAAAATTAGGCCTAAACAAGTAACAATGCTATGTATTTTCAACCATCTCCACTAATTCTCACTTCAAATTGATATACAATGTGAGTATAGAAAATAATGGTCAAGTAATGCAATTTAATCAACAAAACCAGCATAACCAATATTGCTTCATGAAGAATGACCCTCATTTGTGAACATCCTTAGAGAACCACCATTTGATCGACGAAAATGAATGCAAACTATGTTCAACATCTCAAAAGTCATGCATCTTAAACAAATTAAAGTAATTTCTTGATATAATAGAGAATATAAGGGTTATTATCATTTCACCATAGTAAACCAAGATTTCAGATTTAAGAAATTCATATCTTAAAACATCAATTTGGTATTAGTTTGAACATTTTTTATGCACAAACAATCTTAACATAACTTCTAATTCAGATCATCAATTCGATAAGCATAACTAGTGACTCAACAAGCAAGATGAAGCGATTCGAGAACTCACAGTTGAAAAACTGAAAGATAGAACTGCAGACTTCTTGAGGACTAATGATCTTGTTCTGAAGCTTAGCAATCATCTCATCAGCCTTTACATGCAACTCCCTCCCCTTTCGATCTTCGCTTCCTCCAAACACTTTCCTCACACAGTCAAGCTCTTTGATCAGAGTTTCCACACCCCAATCCTTTGCACAAGACAGGAAAACATCCTTAACGAACCCAAACATCTCCGAAGCATGACCACAACCAAGGCAATGAAATTGCATTTCGGTTGCTCTGGAAGACCCTTTCAAGCACGGACCGGGTTTAATAAGATTCCTTTGAAGGCCACACGCTGCGTGGCACCAATGTGAACACGCATCACAACCGACCCAACTGCAAGTATTGCTTGCACAATCGAAGTTCAAACATACGGGACACATGCATTCGCTGCAAAATCCTTTTTTATTCGAGCAGATCTTGCAGTCACAATCATCAACCGGTAGCAACCTCCTGCAATTTATGTTCCGGCACCTCTCGAGTAGGAAAATTTCGACTAACTCAGCAACCGGGAGCCGGTTTTTGCTATGGACGAAGCTGCCAACGCCTGTCTTTATTGCGACTAAAATCTCAAGCTGGGTTTTTTGGCACTTTGATAGAGTCTCATTCGTGAGGTCGGATCTCCTCTGAAGCCTCTTCTGCAGACCCACCAATTCATCCTTCCTTTCTGGGGTTTCAATAATGTTTTTCAAGTACTCCTTAACAGATTCAACTGTTTCCTCAGTCAGCTCTTGAACTACTTGAGCCATGACAGAAACAGGCTCCGAAACAATTTCTCTAAGTATTCTCTCCGGCCGCGAAAGCTTGTGCGGTTTCACATCTACATCTTCCGAACCCTTAAAATTCTCCAAATTCCTCCTCCTCAAATCATCAGACTGAGCATCTGTTCCTAGCCTAGCAGGCAACTCAGAAGGGAAAAAGGAAACATTATCCGAGCTTGCAGTCCTATAAAGACTATTGTTACAAGAATCCTTATTCACTAATCCATTCCGATTACCCATCCCAAAACCTCCTCCACCACCATGGTTAGCCAAAGCAACAGTCCCATCTCCATTAGGCCTAAACCGGCTATGAACCGAGCCATTAGTCCCCTCCCCACAATTCCATATCTGATCACAATCCCTCCTATGACTTCCAGAGTACTCATAATTCTCAGTAGAGTTCCTAGTAAGGGAGCAGCTAGGGTTATGCGAATGGGGATGGGAATACGAATACGAAAGCGAAGCTGCAGTACAATCATTCGAGTAAGTTGTTTGTGTATTGTTGTTATAAGAAGGCCCTAATGACTGAAAACTCCTACTAGGCCTCAATCTTGAAGGCAAATCCCCATTTTGAACACGGTTCGACCCGGCCAATGATAAAGAAACATCAGGAAGGGCTAATGAGAGGTTCAAATACTCAACCTTAGGCTTCTTCTCTCTATTCTCCACATCAATTTCAACATTCTCAGCCTCCCTCTTAGATGAATTCCCTCTACTCTCATCCAATTTAAGGAAATCCCTTTCCACCCATACATTATTCCCCTCCTCATTTTGTTCCTCAGCCACTAAGATTTCTTTCCCCTTATACCTACCACTCATTTTATCCAAATTATTCAGCAAAGAAACATCCTTTTCGAATCTCGAATTATCGCAAAGATAGCTAAGAGTAAGTTCTTGAGAGCCCAAATTAGCGGCGCGTTTAGGGTGTAACTGTAAAGCAGCCTTTTCATTAAAACCACCGATTAATTTGATTTTCTCATGCGATTTCTCACTGAGAAAATCAATACTCTTCTCTTGAAACTCCGATTTCTCTTGCTGGCTATCGCTATTTTCATCCGAATTATCTCGCTCCCTCTCCATCTCCAACTCAAAACCACAAACGAACGAGCAAATAATTACACGAGAGAGTCGGAAAACTTACCGAGTCAGAGCTCAACGACACGAGCAATTTCCCGTAGAGTTCGAGAAAATCTTAGGGCGTGAATCGTGATTGAGAATTTCGAGCATTGACTCTCTCTCTCTCTCTCCTCTGTGTGGACTATGTGGCAATTTGCAACGGCCGAATTCTTTTTTCTTTGCGTTTTTCATACTTTGAAGTCTTCTACGCGGATTAATGCTTAGCTGGATGGCTGAAATCCCTAAAACGCCCTCCGTAAGTCAAAATTATCGCTCCGAGTGACCCAAAAGTCTGATTGTTGGAAATGACTTTTAAGACCTTTTAGTTGAGTGCCAAACACTCCCTCAGTGTTTAGAGCGATAAATTAAAATTATTTTCAATTCGTAATTCTAATTAATTTTTAAATTTCTTTTCATATAAAATACCCGTGCCTTTGGGCTATTACTATCTCATTTCTTTTCGATATGGATATTAATAAATTTTATTTAAGGGCGTATTTTATGAGTTTTTATTATATTAATAAATATACATTTTTCGTGAAGTGGTTGGTAGAAAAAAATGAGAATTCATCCAAATTCTTGTAATTAAAGAAATTAAAACATAGTTGAGACAATTGATTATTATTTTTCTGTTTTTTTAATTTTGTAATTGAAGAAATTATTTAAAGTTTTATAAAAGTTAAAAATCATAAATTATGAGTTCGGAGCGCAATAAGAGAGAGATTTTTGAAGAGATGGGAGTATAAATGTGTTGGGGGTGAGTAGTAAATAAAAACGGATCCACTTTATTTTATGTTTAAGAGTTAATTTTTATTATTATAAGAAAGATAACAGTATTAACGGAACAAACTAATTAGGAAAATAAAAAGGGACCCACTTTATTTTATGTTTAAGAGTTAATTTTTATTATTTTAGGAAAGATAACAGTAATAACGGAACAAATCAATTAGGAAAGTAGGACAATAATAAATGAGTATTATAAATAAAAAATCCTTAGTGCTCAATTTCTTGAGACATTTTAATATTCGTCATTAAGTCAAATTATTCATTTCTAAAGTGTACACATGAATTTTTGTTTGGTTTAAGCGAAGTCAATAAAAGATTCCACAATTGAGAAATAAAAAAGTTAATTATTTAGTGGGCTTTTTATAACAAAAATGAAGATTGCTGACTTTATATCGTATCAATACTACTCCCTCCGTCCCGCTAAAAACGTCTCAGTTGACTTCGGCACGGAGATTAAAAAATTTTAATTTAATGTGTATTTTATGAGTTTTAATTGTATAAAGAAAATGACACAGTTTTCGATGAGTGGTTGGTGGAAATAAATGAGAATTATCCAAATTTTTGCAAGGCTAGTGAAAGACAATCGATTTTTATTTTTTCATATTTTTTTATATTGTATTTGAAGAAATAATCTAAAGTTTTCAAAAAGATAAAAATTATAATTTTCTGAATTCGGAGCGGAACATAATCGAGTGAGAGATAGATTTTTGAAGAGAGAGAGTATAAGAATGTGGGATTGAGTAGTGAGTAAGGGGGACCCACTTTATTTTATGTTTAAAAGTAATTTTACTATTTTAGGAAAGATGCCAGAAATAGCGGGACAGCCCGATTAGGCAAGTAGGACAGAAATAGCGGGACAGAGGGAATATAATTTATATAAATTATTCTCCTCCACTTGGGCTTCATTTGTTGGCCCAAGTAAGCGAGTCACCACCTAAAGCACTACCACTATACATATATACTAGTGCAACCTTTAACGTGTTCCGCACGAGTGATTTTGTGCATTGAAATAATAAAGTCTGTTTTGATAAAATGTTATTCTATTATGATCGCATGCGATAGTAAGATTCATTGACTTACAAAATAAGCTATGAATTGGAAACCTCGGGCATTATATGAAATTTCAACATGAAGTTCATTCTATCTATGGAATTAACAACCAACTCGGCTATTACACAAAATTCGTCCAATTTTAGTCCGTTAGGTAAATAAAAATCAGATTTCTAATATTAGAATATATTTATAATATTAATTGTGGAAATACAAGTATTTACCCAATCTCATTAAAAAAACACAAAAGTACCCACTAACTATAACAATAGTTATAGAATACCCAATATTACTCATTTACCCTTACTTTTTTCAATTGGCAATGAGTGCCGATAGGACCCTACGGGTGCCGATAAATTGTCATCGGCACTAGATATTTCAAATTTTAATTTTTTTTATAAAACAATTGATTCGTAACATGTTGATTTCTTTAAAAAAAATACAAGTGCCTAAGGGTGCCGATAACATGATCGGTTATCGGCACCCTTAGGCACTCATAGAATAATACGAAAAAGAGTCCCTCTATCGGCCGTAGAAGTTGTAGGCCGATAGAGGGAACATGTTGGTTTAAAAAAAAAACGTAGTGCCTATGGGTGCCGATCATGTATCGGCACCCTTAGGCACTCATAGAATAATACGAAAAAGAGTCCCTCTATCGGCCGAAGAAGTTGTAGGTCGATAGACGGACCATGTTGGTTTAAAAAAAAACATAGTGCCTATGGGTGTCGATCATGTATCGGCACCCTTAGGCACTCATAGAATAATACGAAAAGAGTCCCTCTATCGGCGAAGAAGTTGTAGGCCGATAGGCCGAACATGTTGATTTTAAAAAAAACATAGTGCTATGGGTGCCGATCATGTATCGGCCCCATAGGCACTCATAGAATAATTAGAAAAAAGTCCCCTCATCGGCCGAAGAAGTTGTAGGCCGATAGAGGGAACATGTTGATTTAAAAAAAAAAATTATGGTGCCTATGGGTGCCGATAAAATGACCGGCACCCTTAGGCACTAAAATTTAAATAACAAAGTGCCTAAGAATGTCATAGGCACTTATAGGCACTCCATCGGCACTGAAAGATTTAAAAAAAAATAAAAAAAACTGACGAAAATTTGAGGGCAAATTGGTAATCTTGGGTATTTGGTGAATATAAGTTTAAGGGATTGGTAGTTTTGTGTTTTTTTAGGTAAAAGTGGGTAAAAGAAGAAACCTCCCATATTAATTTTCAAAATTTACTTTATATAAATGTTCAGTTTTTACCTATTTTTAAAAAGATTAAAAAAATGGGGTTGATTATTTTTTTATATTTATTATTTTTAGAATTTTTTTTAATTATCCGGGTCTATCTCTGAGCATAATTCTTATTATTAAAAATCTTGAACAATATCCTAGGCGTAAATCTATTGTTTGCACATTATCTATCTGACTTCCTATCTCTTTTCATCTTTCAAACAATTCAGGCTGCAAGAATGGATAGTTAGTTGCTCGAGCATACTGATTCACTGCCCAGATAATGTCTACTGGAACACCCATGGATTTTATCATCAACTTGAAGTCGGACGGGAAGTGGTGTTTCCAATGACGGAGGGGTGAGTAACGCGTAAGAACCTACCCTTGGGATAAATTAGCTATCGATTCTGGAGTTGCGGATTCTGGTTCTTGATCGTTGAATTCTAACGTCTGAATTATTTGATTTATTGAAGGGTTTTTTATTTAATATATTGCGCGATCTGTGTTTTTGCTAATGGTGAAAATGTTGTGATGAAACAGTTTACTTGATCTCAAGAAAGCTGATTCATCATCAAATTCCTCAAATTAGAGATGATCTCCTATCAAGCTTGGAATTAGAGATAATCTTCTTATGAGCCTAACTGTATTTGGTTAGCCGAATTGATTTCTAATCTCGAATTTGTTCTTATTTTTCTAAGTGATTGTGTTGATTTGTCATGCGATGCAAAATGGATGTGGAAAATGTATTAAGCTATTAATCTTTTACTGATAGAAATTAATTCAGTTGTAGTGGTTTGTCATGTTCCATCTGTAGGGAAAGAATTTCATACCTTAGCGATCGTTCTAGAATACGATCTTTTCGACTCGGTCCAGAAAAGGTCTTCTGGACTGTTCCCGTGCCCGAGCATTCAACGCCGGTTGGACGGAGACGCAAGAAAACTCACGACTAAAAACACTCGGACTCACTCTTTTCCGGCACACACAACTAAAGACAAGTTATGAAGAAGTGGCCCCTTGCCTACAATTTATAAGGGTTTGGTCAAAACGCTAATGGGCCTTGACCCCCCAAGCCAATCCAATAGTGAAAGGGACCACTATATCATTACCAATTGTTTTGATCCATTAAAGGACCAAACAATTCCAAGTAATTAAGTGACTTAGTGAGTCTGAGAGAATGTCGCATACGATTGGGAATATGTTCGGGCCAGACCAGGGATATAATACAAGAAATAAAGCCGGACCTCAAGTGAATTAATTTTCCATACTCAACCCAGAGTATTATTAATTCACAAACATAGATTCATTCCAATAAAGAATCTATGTTGACTTATCCCTTTATCCCAAAAGTTGAGTCAGAGCTTGTATTTTACAAGATAATATAGTAATGCAGATGATCTAAGTTCAAATCTAGATATGCTTGAGATAATGTTAATTTAATGCGTAATTAGTGGAGCTTTGCTTTTGGATTTAGTGCTCTAATTACTTGCTTTATACTATAATACACCAAAGTCCAAGGTGGGGATGGGGAACAAGATTTTTGTTTTAGCTTTAAATTGAAAAATAAATAAATATATTTTTCATTTTTTATTTATTGTAACTTCGTTATTATTTGGATAATATATAAAGATATTAGACGTGATTTCTAAAATAGCCACTTCTATAATAATATTTGCAAGACAATTAAGATTGATAAAAAAATCATCAGTAACTATCTAAAAAATAATAATTAAATAAAAAATAATTATTTTTTCGGTTTTCACATTTTCTACTTTTTCTACCGTTACCGATACTCGAACTTTTGTATTATGTGCACTGAAAAAGCGAACTCGTACATGTGTTCACAGGGGAACTAGGATTATAATTTCGGGGATGAAATAGTAGAACTTATATAAAAAAATACAAAATCGATTTTTCTTAGAATTTTGGGGTTGTAGATGCCCCATGCGCATGTACCTTTTGTAAACAAGTGTTTTTATCATACTTAGTCAATCAATGATGCCGACAAAATCGAAACACTTGAAAAATGTTCGGAAAACGGGATTGGGAGGACGGGAGGTAAAAGTGCAATTTTTTTTTTAAATATACATAAAATTTTGGAAATATATACAATTTGAGAGAGGGGTCGGTAGCAGGCACACACACTTTCTAAATTCGTCTATATTATAAGCCATTGCTACTCAATATGATGTTTGGTAGAATTGAAGTAAGAGTTTAAGTAGAGTTGTGTAATTATAAATGAGATCTCCCTCAAGATATTTCTCTGTCCCCATTCTAATAATGAATGGGTCCATTAACATTATTACTGTCGATGATATCCCGAATTTAAGATACGCATTATTAATTCGACTATTAAATTATTATCATATAAGCAATAAAATAAAATTGAAAAAAATCATACAACTTTATATAAGTGGGAGTAGTGGCCGACATCTTTTTATTTTGTGGATAAAATAGGAGAATGAAATGAAACATGTGGTCTGTCTGTGTAAGGGCCAAGAATGATTTTTGCATCACTTAGAGCTGCAGGCATGGGTTGTGGTTATGGGTGGCCATTTTGTGGCGGTTTATCGACTATTTTTATCGTGTTTTAATTTCGTATTTTAATGTTTTTATTAATAAAAATATGAAAAAGGTTATGATTATATAAATGAGATTTTTTTTTTGCTTTTTTTGATGTCTTATGCCTTATCGGTCATGAAGTAAATAATTATACAACTGTTATTTAAAATGTGTAAAGAATAAACTTCGTTAAACTGTGATTGATCGACAACAACTTTATATGTTTTTGTTTCTACTTTGAAAGACGAGTGGTGAAAGTCGTGTGAATGGGAAAAAAGGACAAGACTCCAATGGGGTTTTTCAACTTTCAAAAAAGTTTTCTCCATGATATATTATTTTTAAATCGTGCTTAGTATTTGAATTTATACTTAAAAATATATATATGCTTTAGGGAACTATTATATGCATGATACGTTTAGTGGTCTTAAAGTAAAATAATTGAATGCCATTAATAATAAAAGGAATCCTATATGATGTGGTTTCTTATAAACAGCAGGTAGTGGGATTTTCCTATTTGCTTCCAATAAGTTGTGGCTGGTGATCGCTGATGAACCGGATCCGGATATACAATGGCGAAGTATTCGGATGCTCGGTGATGCATATATTGAGGAGATATCGATTGCTTCTTTGGAAGAGAAGGACTAATCAAGAACATGTAACTTGATGAACTAATCATACTGAAATAGAGTGAAAAACTCCAAATTACTCCTCCCTATCATTCCATATATGCGGATTAACGAAGCATTTAAGTCATTTTAAAGCAACTAAACAAACTTATAAGATGGTGAATTATGCCTGAGCGGGGCGAAGCCAAAGGAAACTCTGGTGGAGGCCCGCAGCCAGTAGCGGACACAGAATTTTAAGAAATGGGAGGCAAAGTATAATGCAGACAGTAACATATAAAAGTGTTGTAACAAACTATATATCGTATAATTAATCTATTAAAAACCTGACATATAATTGGCCTCAACGATTCGTCATATTCTGAACTTTCTCAATAGTAGTTGCATTGATAACACTACAAAATATTTCTTTGCCGATATAAATCACCACATTGTTGTTTAAAAATTAAGATTTAGAGACTTTTATTTGAAAAACGGAACCGTTGTAGAAAATAATTGAGAGTTAGCGTATCTAATTTTTCTTAATTGGAAAACTAAACAAAATAGGGCCTAATAGGTACTCCTCTGTCCCGCTATAAGTGACCATATTTCCCGATTGAGATGTCCCACTAAAAGTGGTTACTTTTCATTTTTAGCAAAAAAATATTATGATCTCTCCTACTTTATCTTATTTTATCATCTTTTCTATCGTACTCTCTCATTATCTCACTCATCTTCTCTCTCATATTTTATTATCTACCTCTTTCTCTCATATGTATTCTCTTAATTCTCGTGGCGAAAAGAATGTGATCACAAATAATGGGACGGAGGGAGTAATTCACCGCAAAAACTAAGGAGAGACAACTGCCTCTCCTTGGCTATATGTAGATCCGCCAGTGCCCGCAGTGATACTGACGGGCAAATCGTTCGTCTGACTTGGGTATAGGGGCGAAAGACTAATCACAAAGCAAGTCATATATGAATCAATATAGCCTAAAAATTAACAAATTTACACTTGAAATCAAGGGTGAGAATCAACAAAGATTAACACTCAGCTTAAACTCAAACTGCATTGTTAATAAACTATAAATACTATTTAATCTAAGTAGCATTACAATACTAGTAGTATTTATTTAATCAGTCAATTCCACTAAGATTATTACATAAACGCCCAAATTACTTTAATGATTGTACCACAATATTAGTAGTATTTATTTAATCAAATTGGAAGAAAGTTTGGAGTCCGGCATGAGTAGTGTGAGTCAGAAGTAGTCTACAGCGAGAGTATCCTTTTTGCTTGTCGAACACTCCCTTCCGCGGCGCTAAATTTCTCGCAATCGGTCGATCGCCGGCACTAAGGTAAGGTATTAATTTGTTCCACTCTGCGGCGCTTTCGGAGTTCTCTACATTTTTACGAAACGATTATATTTTGTATTCGATTGTTCGTCTGCACTTGGTATGAGCGTTTCAACTTTTTAATTTCTTCTTCCGTGAAATGGGTTCGATTTTGGTTTCTTGAAACTATTCTAATACCTGGGTAGTATTTCAGAGTAAAATGCATGTTGCTTGGAAATGTGAAATTTTTCTGCAAGGGTTGTTCGTCTAGAACTTATAATAATCAAGAAGTGCCTCTGAAACCCTCCCTTTCACGAGATTGTTTTTATGTCCTTCTTGGTGTTGATATGTGTTCATCTATTGTGCGTAATAGCTCATGTGCAGCTGCATATCATTGGGATTATTTGTCCATGCCTAAAATCTTCGGTATCAATCCCTCAATTCCGAAGTGTGGGTTATGAATTTATTTGATCGGTTGGAGATTCTTGTTTTTATTTTGGCATTACTCCCCGTCCGAGTTCGTCCTGCATAAACCAGAATAATGTGAAATCTGGTAGTGCATCCAAGGATTTGTCGTTTGAGTACTTTTTTGCATTTTATATGTTTAGTCATCAACTTATCTGTACCATCTAAGATTTTGGGGAACTGATTAATTGATACTAGTACAATACAGATTTTTCCTTAGTGGAATTGACTGATTTTATAGATCCTCATGATTGAGAGGTATCTGAAATTAAATCACCTTGTAGCGAAGGCCAATGATACTTAATTTGATCTGCTACTGTGAGTGTTCGGTTATTCTTGCCAATAATTTGTCACATACAGTTTTCTTGGTCATATCCTTTAGAGTTACAATGGCCAAATGCTAAGCTGACTGTCAGCCCCCTTCACGTTCATTCATTATTTTTCTTCAAATTCCCTGCTATTTTGTGCTCTTGAAGTGGTGTTTATTTCTCTTGCTGATCCCATATGTGGTCTTGATTGATCATTGCAGATATGAGCTCAAGGAAAGGGATTTTGATTCCTTCCAGTGCGGTTAGTTCTGATTTGTCAATCAAGGGTAAAGGCATAGCTGATGTATCAGACCCTAGTATTGATCAATTATCCCGTGGTGTGTCTGATATGAATGTAAACCATTCACAAGATGATGGATGGGAAGAATATGGTAAGAAATCGAAGAACAAGAACAAGAGCAATGCTTCAAAGCAGTGGGGTTCTCAGCATACCACACCTAAGGCATGGGGTCAAGATGACACTGTGCAAAAACTTGGACTCAGAACCAATAGCGGGCTGGGAAGGGGCTCCAGTCAAACGGGTGGCAGGGGGTATGCCAAGCAACAGTCATCTAGCCAAGGCCCTAATTCTAACTATGTTGCAGCATCTCCTGGAATCCCTCCTCCTCTAAAAAATGGACGGGGATGGTCCACTAGAGCTGCTCCTCCTCGACCCTTGAATGATGGTGTGGCTTACAAAGAAAATACTCAAGCTGCTGAAAATAAGTCTTCGAAGGAGGATGAAGTCGATGATGGTGATGATGAATCAGATGACATTGATGACTCGGATGATGAGCTTATGAGTGATGGTTCTGATTCAGATGTAAGCCAGAAAAGCCACGAGACTAGGAAGAAGAACAAGTGGTTCAAGGAGCTCTTTCAGAGTCTGAATGAATTAACTGTTGAACAGATTAATGAGCCTGAGAGGCAATGGCATTGCCCAGCATGCAAAGGAGGACCTGGAGCTATTGATTGGTACCGCGGCTTGCAACCCCTTATAACACATGCTAAAACTAAAAGATCCAAGAGGATGAAGCTCCATAGAGAGCTTGCTGAACTTTTACATGAGGAACTTAAGTTGAGGGGAACATCTGCAGTGCCAGCTGGTGAGGTATTTGGAAAATGGAAAGGTCTGGATGAAACAGCTGATAAAGAAATTGTTTGGCCACCCATGGTGGTAATCATGAATACCAGGCACGACAAAGATGATAAGGACAAAGTATGGCATTCTTCTAGAAGTTTGTACTTCTGTATGTATATTTGTAAATTTATTAAATTGATGGTGTACTAAATCCTCTTCTTTTGCAAACTGCATTTTACAGTGGATTGGCATGGGTACTCAAGAGCTGCTTGATTGCTTTCCTGAATATTTTGCAGTCAAGGCGCAGCATTCTTATGGACCACAGGGGCACAGAGGCATGAGTTTGCTGATTTTTGAGGCATCAGCAGTAGGATATGCTGAGGCTGAACGCTTGAGCAAGCATTTTGTTGACAAGAGCCGAGATAGGGTTGCCTGGCATAGAAATAAGGTGCCATTCTACCCTGGAGGACAGCGTCAACTATATGGGTACATGGCCGAGATGCACGATATGGAGAACTTCAATCAACATTCTCAAGGTGCTTTGTTTGTTTGGAATTTCTTCCTTTTTTATGTTAATGGTGCTGACTTGATTTGTTGTTAATTTCTGATTAGTATGATTGTTAATAAATACTCCTTAATTATTAGATAAGTCCAAACTGAAATATAAGATGCGATCCTATCGAGAAATGGTTGTGAATCAAATGAAGAAGATGAGTGAGGACAATCAGCAGCTTACATGGTTGAAGAACAAAGTTGTCAAAGAACAGAGGAGTAAGAAAGCTCTTGAAGAGTCTTTTGGCTTATTGACTGTAAAGCTGCGGGAGACTATGGTAGAGAATAAAGTGGTTAAACTGAAAACGGCAAAACATCACGAGCAAAACAAAGAAGAGGTATGTACACCTCTGGAATCTTTCATCCTTAACATTTTTAGCTCATGTTTATGGCTCACGACCCTAGTCAATTTATGAGATTTCGGAACTCTTTTGAGGCACTAACATTTAATCCTCACAAATGGATTAATGGTAAAGTCAATTCGAGTTTGAAGCTGTTCTGTTCTGTCTGGATTATGATGTAACTTTGAGTCTCATTTAGTAGAGCTTCACTTTCTTGAGTCTATGTTTGTATATGTTGTGATAGTTTAAAGTTTGATTACTAGCACTTTCAAAATGCTTGTGGAATTTCTTCCCACACGTTTCAGGTTGCACAACTTTTATGTTATTTGTTACCTTCATCCGACGTAACCTCATTTTTCACCTTGTTCTCAACTTAGATGGACAGTCAGGAGCAATTCTACAAAGAACACATCCAACATCTATATGATGCTAGAAATGCGAAGGAGGAGAACTTTGAGAAGATACAGCAAGATGAACGTGAAAAAGTAACCCAATCCAAAGACGTTGCTGAAGAGTGTCCTGGCAGGTAATATTACAGTCCTTATGAGTTGGCTGCGTTAAAAGTTTGTCGTTCACATTTTGATTGCCCCTGCTTATAAATGGATGGCTTTTTCTATCTTGTGATACTTCATGCATAATTTTCTGTCTTTTATTTTCTAATGCGTTTTCAAGTTCTGCATTAGTTTACTTGGTAAAACACTGTAGGATGACCGCTAGTGGTGAATTGCTTCCTCCTTTTTCAGTTTTTACTTCACATCTAATCAATCGTCACAATTTGCTTTTAGGGGTGAAGAGATCACCAAATTCATTCAGCTGCAAGACAATGGAATGGAGGAGTTTGTGATTAAGAGGGATAAGCTGGTGCAGGCCCATGAGCAGCGAAGGATGGAACTGAAGCGCAAGCACTGGGATGAGGAGGTGGCGCTCGAGAAAGAGTTCGATGAGGAGCTCAATAAGCTGATGGAGAAGTACACTCCAACTGATTCCAAGCAATCAACGTAAGGAGAGCCTAAATTCAAGTATGGAAGTGAAGAAGTTTTATTGCTTTTGAATTTTAAACACACAAACGAACGGCAATCCTTCTCTGCTCGACAAACTTATTAGATAATTATGTCTGTAGAGTTTTATAGGCTATCACTTGCCTTGTCTAATTTGCGGTAATTAGAGACTAATGCCATATAGTTGATGCATGAATGATGGATATTTATTAGCAACAAACAAGTGGGTGACAGTTGACATTGAAATACACCAGAAATGTTGCCTAGAAGAAGCGAGGGGGTGATGCGTAACAATGTTGTTATAGGCATCAAGGGTGAGAAAATCATCTAAGGCTGGCGCAGTGCACTGCCTGGTAAAGATCTTGCAAGCCTCTTTATACATCCATCTCTCTGTTGAACCTCTTCGACCCAACCTCTCTCTGAATCCTCCCCATTTCCTCTTCCACAACTCTCCCAAAGAGCTCTCTTGTCACCTTCACGCCGTACTTGGGCCACTGCCAGTTCTGCACACGGCTGATCTCCGCCGTCGCTGAGTCCTCCATGAGGTTGTAGAGAGGGAAAGATCCGGTCCCAGTCAGCCACGCCGCAACGTACTGAATCCCCACCCTCGTGTTGAGGCGGAGGCCCTCCATTTTCCGCCCGCCTCTCGGCGTCTGCAGGAGGTCTTCCTCGACGCGCTTCATGGATTGGATCTGGTTGGGTTTGCTTCCCATGTTGGCGTTGAACACTACCATTATGGTTGGAATTAGTCCCGGATGAGCCGCCCAAGTTCCGTCGTGTCCGGCCCTCACTTCTCTCACTTTGTCTTTCCGAACCGCCTCCATTGCCGCCTCGTTCGCCTGCGCATCGTCTCTGATCGGAATCTGCGCCACCATTCCGCCCATGGCATGGACGCCGCGGCGGCGACAGGTCCGGATGAGCAAATCGGAGTAACTCCGCATGAAATGCTGAGCCATGCCGACTTAAACCCGGTCGGGTAGAATGCGATCGGGGTGAGCTTGGAACGTCTTGACGTAGCTGAAAATGTAGTCCCATCTCCCGTAGTTCAATCCGACGGAATGATCCCTCAATTCGTACAGAATCTCGCCCATCTGAAACACCACCGGTAGCGTCTCGATCAAAACAGTAGCTCTGATGTTTCCCTTCTCTATCCCGGCCATCTTCTCCGCCACCTCAAACACATTATTCCATATCCTAGCTTCCCTGCATCATCAACGATGGAAATATCTTAGCCACGGAAAAAGAGAGAGTACGATTAAGTACTTATATTAATTCATACCTAGAGTGCTCCATTTTTGGGAGAGAGAAAAAGGGGCCGAAGCCTTCGCCCTGTGTGCGGCGGAAAGTGGACCAGTTGTGTAAGAAATAGATGCCGAAATCGACGAAGCATCCGGCGGCGGTCTCGCCGTCGATCAAGATGTGAGCCTCCGGCAAGTGCGGACGAAAAGCTTGGCCGTCTGATCATTAATTTTGTAAACTCTGTTTCTTGCTTTGTCATGGTAGCTTATAGTCCCCTTCACTGCATCTCTCAAGTTGACGTATCAGATTCTCCCATGTCGGAGAAAGTGCATCCTCGAAATCAGCCTATTATTATTATTACACGTCAAACAACGGTACATGTAAATTCGAAAAAGACGATTCTATATATATATGTATCCACTCACCATGAACACTTTGGCTCCAGAATTGAGTGCATTAATGACCATCTTCCTCTCCACGGGTCCGGTGATCTCAACGCGGCGATCGGCCATTCACCGTCTCTGATGTGCTTGGTGGCGGGGTCGAATCCCGGCGATGCGCCATTGTTGTACCTCGACTTGGCCTCCTTTCTGCACTCCATAGCGTACTTGATATGGCTCCTGAACTGCCTCTGCAGAGTGGCGACGAAGTACAGAGCGTCCTTAGTCAGAATCGTTGCAAATTCGGCGTCGTATCGTCCCCTCACATCCACACCCTCAGGCACATCGTACCCCACAACAGTAAGGGGCCGTTTGGTTCGACAAGGGGAAAGGAAAGGAATCAGGAAAGGGAAATGAAAGGTTTTGGAATGATTACCTTTTTATCATTCCGTTTGGTTCGGATCTCCAAATACAATTCCGGCATCAGACTGGATGAGGAGGGGTGGTTCTCCGTGACGCCGGAGGAAATCGCCGCCCGCCAGGCCCACCGCTGTGCCGGTGCTCGTGTCGTCATCGAAGGGTTCCAGATCTGGAACGACGACGCGTGGTTGTATGCGGCGGGCGGTGGCAGGCGGCCGGTGGGGAGATTTTCTGTACAAAAAATAGCGAGAGAAAAAAAAATAGAATGGAGGGAATGAAGTGTAGAGGGGAATTCTAATCCCAACTCAGAAGGAGGGGTTTCGAAAAGTGGAGTGTTAGGGTGTTCAATTCCCCTAAGTTGGGTAATCAAATACCCCTAAAACACGAACCAAACGGTAAATAACGGAATCGAAGGGAATCGATTCACTTTTCCTTTCCTATTACCCCCAACCAAACGCCCCTAAAAGGGGTTCGAACAAGTCTCGCTGTCGAGGATGCGTCGCTCTTGCACTTGCCACGTGTTTATTCTTATTGTTCTTTGCTGACAGGTAATGTATGGGCCTTTCTTCATCTGCACTACCTTCATATTTGTGGCAGCTTCCATTGGTACATTTGTTACCTACATATTAGTTTGTTTTTTTTTTTGTGTGCGCGCACAAATTTTTAATTTAGTCTATAAATATACAAATTTTTAATTTATTTCATATTGCACACAGGTTAAAAATTCGGCGAAATCAAATCAAGATTTTATATGTATTTACTAAACTGAAAGTTCAGGTAAATTTAAAAAAAAAAAATAGTATATTTGAGGAGTATATCCCTTTTAAAAAATATTGGAATGATACAATGCTAATTTATACAATAAAAATAACAAATATAAAAAGTGAAACATCCGTTGAGAAATTATGAAGGTCACTGGTTGGCGATTAAACTTCAAGTTCAAATTAGGAATTTCTATGAAAATATTGAATAGATTATTTCATTATGTAATTTGCCCTAAATCGACATCTCTTGAAATAATCAATTTCATTTTTGGATTTTTTTGAAACATAATGGATTAAAATTGGTCATTTATAATATAAAATATGAAAATTAATATTACAAATATATTCTAACCTTAAAAATTGTGTGATTTATTTTTATTTTTATTTTTATATATTAACCTATGGACCAAAATTGAACAAATTTGATCAATTTTATAAAATGGATTCAAAATGGACAATTTACAAAATTAAAAGACTAAAATAGAACTCAACCAAAATAACGGATCAAGATGAATCGGTGCCAAAATAAGAGGCAGAAACAAATTTTCCCACCATAACACACATATGAGACTACCTTATTAGTCTCATATGTGTTGGATTTTCATAATCCATACCAGTTTTAAGCTTGACACCAACATACATATGGAATACAACATGAAAGGTAAGTAATAAGCAGCAGTCCACAACAATAAGGACAAGATTAATGGTTAAAGTTGATACACATTAATCCAAAATATAATCATCCTTGCACCAACTCCACAACAATACAAATTACTCAAATCACCTCATCCATCATCATCATCCTCATCTACACCACTCAATCTCTGTACATTATGCATAACAAATACAACCCCAAAGTTTCAAGAATCACCAAAAATTTGTCAAAGTTTCAAGTTCAGGTCAGGAAGGGATGAACAACCTGACCTCGGAGGGGGCGCCAGTGCCCCCTCCGAGGCCTCGAGGCCCGGACCGCTCCGGTGTCCGTCCACCTGCCGGAAGCTTCCAGGCCACGATAGCTCGGCCTCATTGTACTCCATAAACACGGGCAATCCGGAATAGCCTTGATCGACGAACCTCGCTCCGCCCCCTCTCATCCCCTGAAAAGGCCTTTCTTGGAACACTTGTTGGTGCATCGAGGCGTGGGCTTCGATCCCGAGCGATCGGAAAACGGACCCGTGTAGCGGGAGCGATGCTAGGCTCGCGTACCGATCTGAGAACATCTCCATCCGCATCGCCCGCTTCGCTATGGTTCTCTCCCTCTTGTGTGCGTTTTGGTGGCCTCCCAATGCCTGCGAGCTGTAGAACTTTCTCCGGCAATAGTTGCACGAGAAGACACGGGACGTTGGGGGCGCTTGGTTTGGGGGGGCGGCAGTGTTGGCCTCGCTCGGGTCTTGGCCGTTGAAGCCGAGCGTGAGGTCGAGGGTTACGGGTACGGGGTCCTTTAGGGAGTCTTCTATGCAGGATGAGGTGTTTCTACTTTCTTCTTGGAGTGATGCATTGGAGGCTACTTGGCTGCTGACTTCGGATTCGTCCTCGGATTCGATGTTGAAGTTCGGAGGCATCGTAGTTCGATGAGGTTAGGATGGAAGTGTGTGAACCTGAAGGTAGATAGAGATCATATTAGACCTCTTTCTTAATATGCATATGATTTGAGATAAGATTGAAAGTAACCACATCTACTATCAATACGAACACGAGCCTCTCGGTGATGCGAAGGAAGAAAAACTCGAATGGATTAACACGGAAATTAAGCGAAATAAAACTCCACAATGATAACTAGGAATTGCCTATACTAAACCAAGTTCCTTTCTCAAAGGATTTACTTCCATGGAGAAGTTACGAAATCAACATACGAAGGCCAATTATGCATTTTCGAAGAAATAAACGAACGATTAACAATCTAACCGCGAGTAAGAAATAGCATCGACAACAAGACTGCTAGATACCATTTATGCAGTTTTGAAGATCATTCAAGAAAGTGAACACTTGAGACTACTACAATCGAAAGACAGAATCGTTTATGGTGGAGTGACGATCTCATGATATTTCAACTTAATCGAATCGAATACAACATCAAATGCCAATGCTGAAATGCATATAGTCTATATGCTTAACCCCCTTAAACCATCAGAAACTCTAACTAGAGAAGCTACAATTAACAAGAGGGGGTAAATAGACTACTACTCAAACAATGTTTATTTCATTAATTTGACTCTGCATATACATGACTTATGATTTCACAACTAAGTAGAGTTCATAAAGTGTTATGCACCACCATCAACGAATTAATTCCTCCGTCCTGCTATTTGTGGCTCAATTTCTTAATTGGAATGCCCAAATATAAGTGGTTCATTCTAAAAAATACAAAGATTGTGTGGACTAAATTACACTACAAAAAAGTCAAACAATCTACGCAACATAACACAACTTCCTAAATTCCAGTGTCGAAAAAAAGTGAGCCACAAATATTGATACGGAGAGAGTATAACTTTGTATAAATCTAATGAATGCTTAAGTTTTGTATTATGTCTAAAATCACTTAGGGCAAAGACAGGAGTCAAGAAAGCAAAGGGGGTTTAATCAAATTATAAGTCACTAGATTCAGAAATCAATAATGAATTAAGGCTTTGAAACTAAAATATTTTCTGCTTAAGAAGATGAAGATGTATTTGAGAGAGAATGAAAGATGAATGTGAGAGAAAATGAAGCCTATCTTAAAGTAATCCACATAAGCAGCAAAATCAAATGAACCCAAAAATGTATTTAGCAAAATTTCAATGAATCCATCTTAAAATGGAAAGAATTCCGAGATCGTGAATCTTTATTACACCACCACAATTTCAAAATTTTCATTATAGCAAGAATTATTTATTAAAAAAAAAAAAAACATATCTCCAAGAAAATCAAGAAATCACACACATGATGGAGCAAGAATTTCAAGAATCACAAATTAAAGAAAAACCCACAAAACCCAAAGCAGTGAATCACAAAATTCAATCATCAGCACCCAAAATAAAAGGCAGAGGAGAGAGAACAAAGCTGCAGAGCAAAGGTTGCGAAGAAAGTGAAGCAAAAGGCTAAGGGTTAAGAGGTACCTTGGAGCAGCTTCAGTAGTGAAAAGACAGATGTTGCAGGATTCTAGTTTTTACCAAAAATGGTTGAAGGAGGCAGGAGAGAGAGAGAGAGAGAGAGGGAGAGAGGAGTACAAGAATTTGATGGAGATAAGATCATTGGAGAGAGAGAGAAATCGAAGGTGGTGGGACGTCAGATAAGTCAGAGAAAAGCAGACTAAACACAGGGGGGACTGTTTTTTGTTAACTACTATCAAACCAAAGGAAATGAAAAAGCATTTGCATTAGACATTAAAATATAACTATAAAGTAGAGGTAGATGGAGAGAGGGAGAGAGAGAGAGAGAGAGAGGCCCACTCAGCCTAGAAACTAGTGTCTGTAATGTATCTCTCCCTACTGAGCATCCTTTCAATCTCTTACACCGCCCACCAACGGAAAAGCAAGAATCTGTTCAATCAGTTTTGTCCATCTTTAATCTTCATCAATGCTTCTTCTCATTCTAATAAATTAGGAAGATATAGGAAAAAAAGAATCAAGAAATTACTAATTTAAAATATATTATGAAGCGGGTAAATCTCATTTATTTATGTATACTAGTCGAAAAAAACGACTTCGTTCATCTTTAATTTTCAATAGTGCCTCTCATTCTTGGAGTTAATTAAGATTATATATGAAATAAAAATTAATAAATTACCTACTTTAGATAAAATGGTATATTGGATAAATTTCGTTTGTGCGGAATAATTTGAAAAATTACGACTTTCATTAAATGGAATCACCAATCATTGCCTATGAAGAACGCAACTTTATTTAAAGGGGAGAGGGAATATTATTCATATATATAAAGATAAACTAACTTGTCATGTGGATGCATGGTTTTACATTGTCAACATCTAGTTACTTTCATTTGAAATCATATATTGACGAATCTTGAACTGTTAGACGGTAAATTTTATTTTTATTCGAGCATGAATTTAATTTTGAGTAAGTTATACTCCATCCATTCAGCTATTACTGTCCATTTTGATTTCGGTATGAAGATTAAGAAATTATAAAGTATCTATTTTATGAATTTTAGTTATATTAAGAAAGAGTCCGGCGATGAAATGCCCATCTGGGAAAAGACAAACACATTTATACCCAATTCTTATATTTAACTACACTATATACCAAGAAGACGAAAATACCCCTACTATGGGATGGTCCGATCACGTGAACAGAGGGGCCCGATTGCCCGGTCCCAGCCGTGGTCCCCCTTTCTTTTCACCCCCCCTTTCCCGCCGCACCTTGGACACGCCCCGACCAAGGGCCGATCACTACCGAATATTGGGCATGATCGGTCATGCCCCTATCACAAGGCCATGATCGGTCATGCCCTATCACAAGGCCGATCACTACCGAGGCCATGATCGGGCATGTCCGTCTGGTCCGATCATGGCCTGACATTTTAGTGAGAGAAAAGTGAAAAAGTGGGGGTATTTTAGTAAATTTGGGTATATAGTGGATAATTTTTAAATGCATGAGTAGTTTTGTAGTTGTAATAGTCAAATAGGGTAGATTGATATATTACCACATTAAGAAATTGACACAATTTTCAAGAATTGATCAATGGAAAAAAATGAGAATTCATCCAAATTTTTGCAAAGTATAGTTGAGGTAATTCTTTTTTTTTTTTTTTTTTTTATATTGCATTTTAACAAATAATCTAAAGTTTCAAAAAAATTAAAAATCATAAATTTTTGAGTTCGAAATGGAACGAAAATCATGTGAGAGATAATTTTTTGGATATAGTATTATAATGCAGGGATGAGTAGTAAGTAAGAGGGGTCCACTTTATTTTTTATTTAAAAGTTTTTTTTTTGCTTTTTTAGATAAGAAGACAGCAATAGCGGAACAACCTGATTAGAAAAGTATGACAGTGCGGAATTGAGGGAGTATATATATCATGAGTACTTAATTTTGTTAAATTGATCAAGATTTATGTCACGGGTCAAGTTATGTTGTGATTTGTTCCACCTTTCATGTAAATGAAAAGGTAAGACATGGTTATTATTATTATTATTAATAATAATCAGTTATTTTTGAAGACAAATTTTACCTGAAAATCATTTTGCAATTTAATGTAAAAGAAAGCACTCCTTATAGACAATAATATGTAATAAATTAAAACCACCCCATTAGTGATCATATAGGATTCTTTTTATTATTAATAACATTCAATTCTTTTACTTTAAGACCACTAAACGTATCATGCATATAATAGTTCCCTAAAGCATATATTTATATTTTTAAGTATAAATTCAAATACTAAGCACGATTTAAAAAATAATATATTATGGAGAAAACTTTTTTGAAAGTTGAAAACAAACCCCATTGGAGTCTTGCCTTTTTTTCCCATTCACACGACTTTCACTACTCATCTTTCAAAGTAGAAACAAAAACATATAAAGTTGTTGTCGATCAATCACAGTATAACGAAGTTTATTCTTTACACATTTTAGATAACAGTTGTATAATTATTTACTTCATGCCCGATAAGACATAAGACATCAAAAAAGTAAAAAAAATTCTCATTTAGATAATCATAACCTTTTTTCATATTTTCATTAATAAAAACATTAAAATACAAAATTAAAACACGATAAAAATAGTCGATAAACCGCCACAAAATGGCCACCCATAACCACAACCCATGCCTGCAGCTCCGAGTGATGCAAAAATTATTCTTGGCCCTTACACAGACAGACCACATGTTTCATTTCATTCTCCAATTTTACCCACAAAATAAAAAGATGTGGGCCACGACTCCCACTTATATAAAGTTGTATGATTTTTTTTTCCATTTTATTTTATTGCTTATATGATAATAATTTTATAGTCGAATTAATAATGCGTATCTTAAATTTGGGCTATCATCGACAGTAATAATGTTAATGGGCCCATTCATTATTATAATGGGGACAAAGAAAGATCTTGAGGGAGATCTCATTTATAATTACACAACTCTACTTAAACTCATACTTCAATTCTACCAAACATCTTGAGTAGTAATGACTTGTAATATAGACGAATTTAGAAAGTGTGTGTGCATGCTACCGACCCCTCCCTCAAATTGTATATATTTCCAAAATTTTATGTATATTTTAAAAAAAATTGCACTTGTACCTCCCGTCCTCCCAATCCCGTTTTCCGAACATTTTTCGAGTGTTTCGATTTTGTCAGCATCATTGATTGACTAAATATGATAAAAACACGTGTTTACAAAAGGTAAATACACACGGGGCATCTACAACCCCAAAATTCTAAAAAAAATCGATTTTGGATTTTTTTATATGAATTATACTATTTCGACCTCCGAAATTATAAACCTAGATCCCATGTGAACACATGTATGAGTTCGTTTTTTCAGTGCACAGAATACAAAAGTTCGAGTATCGGTAACGGTAGAAAAAGTAGAAAATGTGAAAACCGAAAAAATAATTATTTTTATTTAATTATTATTTTTTAGATAGTTACTGATGATTTTTTTATCAATCTTAATTGTCTTGCGAATATTATTATAGAAGTGGCTATTTTAGAAATCATGTCTAATATCTTTATATATTATCCAAATAATAACGAAGTTACAATAAATAAAAAATGAAAAATATATTTATTTATTTTTCAATTTAAAGCTAAAACAAAATTCTTGTTCCCCATCCCCACCTTGGAGTTTGGTGTATTATACTAGTATAAAGCAAGTAATTAGAGCACTAAATCCAAAAGCAAAGCTCCACTAATTACGCATTAAATTAACATTATCTCAAACATGTCTAGACTTGAACTTAGATCATCTGCATTACTATATTATCTTGTAATTTTTTTAATTACAATTATTAACACCATAACATAAATTAATGGCTAAGTAATCTCGTAACCATCAATTAATTAGCTAGTGGAAGGAATGTTGATTCCCATCGAGCCCCCAACCCTAAATTTTTATATTGTTCTTGTACTTTTTTAAACTATTTTTTTGGTATTTTGAGAATACCAACATTATTATACGGCTATCTGTACGTGCTTTTATTCATTGACGGATACAAGGGAGCGAATACCCCCAACCTCTAATTTTGCCGATTTTGTATGTCTAATTTCTGAAAAAATAAATAAATTACCGATTATAAAACACCAACAAAGATTAAGAGTGGAAGCTTAATGGGCCTTTAGGCCCAATGGTTACAGATTGGGCCTCATAATGGGCCAACCTATATTATAATAACAAAACTAAGCAGGGCTAGTTTTGTCCTTCTTACTCGAGTCATGTCTGGGCTGGTCAGCCCAATAGACCGACCTCTTGGCAATTATTGCAAACACTTTATTTAAGAAACACATTTAACACTAATATACTCCCTCCGTCCAATTGAAATTGTTCAATATACATTTTCGAGCCGTGTCATTGAAGTTGTTCAGTTCCTTTTTCTGGCAATTATTGCAAACACTTTATTTAAGAAACACATAATTTTACACAACTAATAATTCTTCTTAAAAATCGCACTAAAAATAAAGTTGATAACTTCATTGGGACGGAGGGAGTAGTATTTTTTAATTGAGTAGAAAAAGTAAATTTGGTGGGCAAAAATAATCCAACTGCGTTTTCGGCCCAAATCCCAATATATCGGCGTAATTAGGCACATTTTTTTTTAAATTTTGCCTTCAAATTTGACCACAATCCATCTCTAACTACGAGAAGATCGAGGGGGTGTTTGCAATAGTTTAAGTTTTTTTAAGTCCTTAAATTAAGGAAAAGTAGATAAAAATAGCTTATAAGAGAATTTAGAGAGAGTTTGCAAAAACTGCTTAAAAGTAGAAAAAGTTGAAAAAAGAGTGTTTGCAAACATTTTTAATCTAGTAACTTATTTTTTAGTATAGTATCAAAAAGTCAATTTCACCCCTAAGATTTAAATAATCATATATGTTATGCGTATCTTATTTTAAGCTTAATACAAGATTTATGTAAAGTTGTCTTTTATACATTTCTTATTTTAAGCTTACAAAATTATTATAAAAATAAAATAAAAAATATAACCATGATAATTGATGAGGGACGGTTAGGACGTTCACATTACCCACTAATGCAACACATATTGTAATTTCTTATTTTAAGCTTATGAAATTATTATAAAAAAATAAGAAAAATACAATCATAATAATTGATAAGGGATGACTTTAGTTTTTTATCTAGGGTTCAAGGGTATTTTTGGTTTATGAATTAATAATGAGGATAAAATTATAAATTGTCAACTTGCAAATATTTACAACATTCTCATAATTTGTAGAAGTTGCTATTTATCAACTTCAACAACTTAAATTTGAATGACTTAAAAATAGAGAATTTATTCAAATTTAAGTTGTTGCAAACACTTAAAAACAGTTTTTTCTTAAATTAAGCTAGAAATTGGATAAGTTAAACCGTTGCAAACACCCACCTAGTCGGTCCATCAATCCGACCATTTCGGGCCAATTTTGACCGTTATGAAAAGGGCTATTATTGGCTTCGTTTTCTTTTCCTATAGAGGCTAAACATAAAATTGTAATTGAAAGATAATTGAACACATACTAATGAAAGAAGGAGTATGAATTTTCGGATAAATAGGAGCCGTGGGGGCCTCCCTTGGGCAGTTTGGATTCCACCAATTAATTGAAAGATTGATTTACGTGTAAGTTCGTTTTGTTAGGTACAAAAAAACTTATGATTATTATGATTATTTTATTATTATTATTATTATTGTATGATACAATTGTTAGTTCATTAATAAATATAGCACACTATTTTAAATTTATTTTGCCTTAAATGCCAAGATTGACATTCTTTATTTTGTGAATTTAGGACATAAACTTGGTACGTGATAAGATTCGGTTTAGATTTGGTGGCAAAGTATTCTGAGATTGTTGACTTTGAAATCATTAAATAAGACAAGACACCCTCGCAGGAAATCGAATTTTTTCCATATCTGTGACAACTCAAAGTACCATTAATCAAGATTTATTAAATAAATGACCCTTTATTTATTGTGAAGATGGTACTAGAGATCAATGATATTATTCTTTTCTCGTCCTTTTTAAACTTTAGAATCATTGATTTAATTCCAATCGATTATATTCCCTTGAATCACATACTGATTGAGGCGGATCAAGGGTCTTACGGGAGGGAGACGAATTTGTAAATTTGGGGTCTAAATTTGCAATTTTGATTTAGAGGGAGGGAGACGAAATAACATACTTTAAAAATATATAAATAATTTTGTTTGGAATACTACAGGTTTATCACAAAAGTTTGTATGTACCATTTTTATATATTTTTGTGTGTCTACCACTCCATGAGGTATTGATATACATTAAATATGTCCCACCTTTTTTAGTGAGAAATGTCATATGTCAATATTGTTATGGTGTAGTACACATAAAACTATACGAAAGTGTTATATATAAGTCGCTTTGCATTTTTATGTATAATAATATATTGGGAAGAAAAACTTTAGGAACACATAAGAGGGTAGATGTCACTTTTTTCTGAAAATAATAACAAACCGCTCGAGTTCTTGTTTCTTGCACTATATAGCATTACCCTTTTTAATAGTTCATAAAAATGACATGTTTTAATAAGATGGCATGACAACTAATGTCACACCAAAAGTTATTTTGAAAGGCTCGACAATCAACAAATTGATTCAAAAATACAAAAAAGAATCAATTCAATTTGGATAAGGGAGACAAAGTATGAAAGAGTAAAAAGACATAGGTCCCTCACAAGTCATAATATTATGTTGGAAAAACATAAATTATTTTATTTTATTATTGTTAAATTCACTTTCTCAATAGTCATAAATATTATATTGAAAAACATTGACAACATATAAGGTAGTTTATATCTCATTTCTACGTAAATGTTTGATTTATAGTTTATTTAGTGTTCAATTTCTATTAGGGATTGACTTAATAATATTATATTGGAAAACATAAATGATTTCATTTTATTATTGTTAAATCCACTTTATCCATATTTTGAATTCCCTAACAATTATAAAATCAAATTTCACTAATCATTCTAAATCGAGTTATTACGGTGTGGTTAGTGGTTTATACATTTGGCTTGGAATTTTCTCAATTAGTGATACTTTCAATTTCCCTTTTTACCCCGTCAACAAAAGTATGTTCACCCCATTTCTCTTTTTGTAGCAACCAACTTCCTTCTCATGTGATCAATTAATGTTAGAGCTAGTCAAGGGTTATTTTGGTCATTTCCATCCTATTCAATATTCATGCACTTTCACCTCAAATTAATACCAAACTTCTTAAAATTTGGATGTGGGATTTTCCTCTAAAACTATATAATATCATCATACAAATTGGGTAAAAAAAAATTCAAACCTTTGGCCCCACCCTTGAATCTATAGATCGTTCATTAAATTACTGCCTATGAATGAGAATTCAATTATATGGGTTTAAATTTCACTACAACCACTGTGTGTGTTTGTCACCAATGATTAGCGATTTAACTCTCCTGTGTGGTTTGCAGACTATTGCACATGAGTGGAGTTTACCCAGTGCACACATCGATAGCGGCTGCGGGTGTGTAATAAGTGGGCACTTTCAAATACGTTAGCTACAAAGTAGAACGAGTTATCTTGATGTCAGAAGTCGTAATAATTCAAAAATCAATTAGTGGATGGGATAATTGAAAGGGAATTGAATCAAAAGTGACATTATAGTTGTCTAGGCAAATAATGGTGAAAAAAGTGGAATATATACAATGGAGTCAAATAGTTGAAAGGAAAATGAGAAAGGTTGAAGAAGAAGGGCATTACAGTAAAATATTCGGCATCAGATCTGCTTCTTGTCGCAAAGTCATTATCTCCAAGATATGTGAAAGTGACTTCAATTTATTTATCATGAACAAATTATTTTTATTATTGTTGTTGTAATTTAATTTTAATCTTTCATAAGGGAAATTGAACCCTATATATTGTCGGTATGTACAAACACTTATTTTTACTCGTTATAAATAGAGAATATAAATTTTAATCCCGTAAGATTTCTCTTTTAAGTTTCGGTCATGCTTATAAATTTGTAAGAAATATTTGTTTTGGTATTTCTGTTGAATACTCCTCCGTTCCGCTATTACCGGCTCACTTTCCTAATTGAGACGTCCCGCTAAAAGTGCTTTTTCAAATTTAGTAAATTTTAATACCATCTCTCTTACTTTATCATCTTCTCTCTCCTACTTTATCATTTACTTTATTATTATCTTACTTATCTTCTCTTTCCTACTTTATCATATTCTTTCATTATCTCATTTATCTTCTCTCTCCTACTTTATCAACTACTTATGTCTTACTTTATTATCTACTTTCTTAATAACCGTGCCGGAAAAAAAATGAGCCACTAATAGCGAGACAGAGGGAGTATGTGTTAGTTGTAACACTTTATAATCATGCAATCAAACAAGGGATCCGTTAATAAATCCTTTATAGGATGATTCAAAAGGAGCGATTATTCAAATTAGATGACAAAACAACATAACCATATTATAAGATTAAAATTAATTTTATTTTAATCCAAACCATTATTTTACTTCTTATAATTAGATAAAATTTCAATTTCAACCCTGTAAAGCCACTGTTCGTTTTGGCTGTATAACTTTAAAATGTATATTTTTGGTTTTTTGAATGAAAATGTACTTTATGTTAATTGTAAAACTTATATTGAGGCAATCGAAAAAGGACCCGGAAATATATCATCTCTCGAAAGATAAAAAAAGAATAATTATTCAAATTAGAGGACAAAAAAGACATAACAACAATACAAGATAAAAAAACACAAAACATGTTATAAGATCAAAAATTGAATCTTTTTCCCCGTATAATTGTAAGAAAAAACAATCAAGCCACTTGTGTAATTAGGAGAGAGAGAGAGAGAAGGGGTTGTTTGTTTTAAGGGTAAAGAAGGGGGACAAGAGCGTATCTTGGCAAATCCTCAAATTCGATTCAGCTTGCTTTAAAAAGTAAGGTATACACTAACCACACTCGCATCACATTAAAATATTATTTCCTGCCCCCCAAATTAAACAAAGCCCAGAATGTGAATTCATCAGAACGACTGTAGAGTACATTGTATCCAGAAACGGGATGCTCTTTTCTTGAAAATATATTATACTTTTTCATGAGAGAGAGAGAGAGAGAGAGAGAGAGACGGGAGAGAGAGAGAGAGAGAGACGGGCTGGTCAAAGCTGAAATCTTGCGTGGTTTGGTTTGTTTTGCGTGAGGTGTGAGAATGATATACTACTATTTTAAGAGAGAGAGAGAGAGAGGGGGCAGAGAACGTGCTTTAATTTGTCTGGCTGTTCTTAAAACTCAAACTCAAACTCACGCCTTGAGAGAAAATCCACGCATGCTTAGGGGCGTTGTTTCTTTGTCTTCTTTCTTGAAGCTATTTCACACCCTCTCACAAAATTCCCTTTTGGATTAGAAAATAATTGTTGCATTTTTATACTGATAGATAGAAGAGAGAGAAAGGGGAAGAGGGTTCTTTTTTTTCTCTTTGGAATTTGGAGAAGGTTTAGTCTTTTGAGGTCTGCAACAAGCATGCTTTGCTCCTCCCATCATGGGATTAACTGGTTAAGAACAAAAATTATATTAAACTCTTCATTTCTTTGAATGTGCGTGCGAGAGTGTGTGTGTGTATGTGAAATGTGGGTGATTTCTGTGCCGTACAAAACCATTTTTGTAATGCTAGACTACTTGGACGAGAAGAGAACCCTATTCTTTAAATTGCAGTTGCAGGGAAAAGCAAGTCTTGAAAAGTTGTAGCAAAAAAAGCTCATCACTGTGTGTACTGTGTGTCTTTTCTCCACTTCTCAGATTCCTTTCCGTTTGAGGGATTTTAAAGGTGTGGTGTGAGAGAAGAAGTGAAGGATTAAAGATGGGTGAGAAAAGGCACACGGTGGGTGTGAGGGTGAATGAACAAGTGGGGACTAAGAGGAAGCATACTGCTTTCTTGAAGTACTGTTCAAATCGTAGGGTTCTTGGAATCACCATCTTGCTGATCTTCTTTGTGAGTAAGAATATCTATGATTGTATGGATGATGAGCAGCAGAAGAAGAGGAAGGAAGTTCTTGTGGGGATGTGTGATCAGAGGGCTAGGATGCTGCAGGATCAGTTTAGTGTTAGTGTTAATCATGTTCATGCACTTGCCATCCTTGTCTCCACTTTTCATTACTACAAGAATCCCTCTGCAATTGATCAGGTTTGCTTTGCATTTGGCTTTGTATACTTTCTTGATTTTGGAATTTGAGAAATGGGTTGTTTGTTTTGCTCTTCTTGTTGAAAGATTTGTGTTTGCTTTTATGGTAATATATGTTATTGAATTCAAATGTTGGTTGGTTATATCTAGGAAACATTCAAATTGCTTCTAGTAAGTTACTTTCTTAGTTGAAACATTCAATCCGTTTCAAATGTCGATGTGTATTCGTTTCATTTTTCTAATTTTGGTATTTGTGATGGTATAGGCAATTTTGCTTTCTATGCTTTCTTGATCTTAAAATTTGAGAAATGGATGTGAAAGTGTTGTTTGTCTTGTTGTAAGAACTTCGGTTTTGTGTTTGGGAATACTAAATCTTGCTTTTATGGTAATATATGTTGTTGAATTCAAATCTTGGTTGGTTATATGTAGTAAGCAATGAAATTGATTATAGCGAGTTACTTTCTTAGTTGAAACATTGTATAATTTGTTAGTGCAATTTGTCTCTATTGCATAGGAAAATTTGAGATAGTTTCGGAAATTTGTCTCGAATGCATACGAAAATTTGAATTGTTTTGCTCTACTAACTTTGTCTTACTAACTTTGTGTTCTGTGTTTGGGAATATTAAATCTTGCTTTTATGCTAATCCGTGTTATTGCATTCGAATGTTGGTTTTTGGTTATAGACTAATATGAATATATCTAGTTACATTCAAACTACTTATAGCGAGTTACTTTCTTAGTTGATACATTGAATCATTTGTTTGTGATAGTTTGGGCAATTTTTCTCTCATGCATATGCAAAAATTCATGTTCTTGTTAAATGCAGGAAACGTTCGCAGGCTACACAGCTCAAACTGCTTTCGAGAGGCCACTCTTGAATGGTGTGGCCTACGCGCAGAGGATTCTCAACTCCGAGAGGGAGGAATTCGAGAGGCAGCATGGATGGACCATTAGGACAATGGAGAAAGAGCCTTCACCGACTAGGGACGAATATGCCCCGGTTATATTCTCTCAAGAAACTGTCTCCTACATTGAATCGCTCGATATGATGTCCGGGGAGGTACTGCCGTTACTTTTATGATGATGCATTTTAGGGTTTTCATCTTATTAGTACCTTTTTTTTGTCGACATAGGAGGACCGTGAAAATATATTGAGGGCTCGGGCTACTGGTAAAGCGGTTCTTACTAGCCCTTTCCGGCTGCTGAATTCGCACCATCTTGGAGTTGTTTTGACTTTTCCGGTTTACAATTCTATGCTTCCTCCTAACCCGACTATGAATGAGCGGATTGAAGCAACGGCCGGGTAAGCACTTGCTCACTATATTTCATATAACTTACTACCATTATATCGCCCGAGTCAACTGAAAGTTGCCATTTTTAGCTTTAAAAATCCTTGGCTATGGAGTTTTGGCAAATTTGTTAAAACAAGTAACTTATGAATTACTTTACATGTGATTTTTGTGTTACGGGTGACTTAAATGTATCATATCGAATAGGCAAGTTACGGGTAACGTTTGAATGGTGTTATAACGTACTATGTATCGATATAGTTATATACTTATACCATACTACAACGTAACATAAGCAACCATATGTTAGTTATGCACAAATGGTTTTTTATTCTAGAAGTTGTGCCTAAAATGTTTAATAATGTGTTTGCTGCTAGTCTAATAATAGAAAATCACCTAGCTCTTATAGTGAATAAGAAGATTATAGAAAATCACCTAGCAGAAGATTATAGAAAATCACTGTACTCCTTTCATCCCGTGTTGTGACTAAACTAATTACATTATTGTCCGCTGTAATTACAATTCTTCGGTAACGAACCCGAAGTAATTTTCATGATTTTAATGATAAGATCTTGATTAGAAACCTGATTTAGTTATTTAGAATATTCTAAATTGCCACATTAATGATTCTTGTTTGCCTCTCTATTTGTGTTAGTCTTCTTTCTTTCTTATTTCCTAACTTGTATGTATATGCAAATGTCAATAGGTACCTAGGTGGGGCCTTTGATGTCGAGTCCCTCGTCGAGAATCTACTCGGGCAACTCTCTGAGAACCAGGGGATAGCGGTTGATGTATACGATGTAACCAACTCTTCCGACCCTCTGATCATGTACGGCCATCAATCTCAAGAAAACATCTTGCCACTCAAGCATGTCAGCTGGCTCGACTTTGGAGACCCGTTCCGCAAACATGAGATGATATGCGGGTACGTGCTCAAACCTTCGATTATATAAATACGTAAACAGAAAATAAACTTCAAACATTCTGATCTCGATTCTGTCTTTAGGTACCTTCAGGAGGCTCCTATATCATGGACTGCGCTAACAACGTCGTTTTTTATCTTTGTCATCCTCACCCTACTCGCGTATATGGGGTACAGCGCTGCAACCCACATTGTTAAAGTCGAAGATGATTTCGATAAAATGGAGGTGCTCAAAGTTCGAGCCGAAGCTGCTGACGTCGCCAAATCTCAGGTTCTTGATTTAGTACTTTTTTCGTCTTAAAATATCTATCTGCTAATTCTCAATGTTAACCGCCTATTCTTTAACTTCTATATCAGTTTCTGGCCACGGTTTCTCACGAAATACGAACTCCCATGAATGGAATACTCGGTAGGATGCTCCGCCTCCTATTTAATCACGTATCGAATCGGGATTTGGAGCGAATTAACACTCTTTTTCTTGCTATTCCAGGAATGCTACAGCTGCTGCTAGACACGGAACTAAGTTCGACACAAAAGGACTTTGCTAAAACAGCTCAAGCTTGTGGAGAAGCACTTATAACCTTGATAAACGAAGTTCTTGACCGAGCGAAAATTGAAGCTGGAAAACTGGAGCTCGAAGCTGTCCCGTTGGACATTAGGTCAATTCTTGATGATGTTTTGTCATTGTTCTCAGAGAAGTCGAGGCAAAAGGGTGTCGAGGTCAGTCCCTTTTAGCTTCTAATTTGCGTCGAACTTTTGCCCGTAAAATTATGTAATTGACTGGAAAGTGCAGTTGGCTGTTTTTGTATCAGATAAAGTACCTGAAGTAGTTGTGGGTGACCCAGGAAGGTTTAGGCAAGTCATTATCAATCTTGTTGGCAACTCGGTGAAAGTAAGTGCGATGATCGAAACCTAATTCGTTTTATCTCTTCGTTTTTCGCCCCGATTAGACTTTGACTCGTCAAAAAATGTACCCTAAACCGTGTTCATAACCTCATTAAACGAATATTTTTTCTGGCCCAATGTTATTACTTTAAAGAGGTTTAACTGTATGATTTTGGTGAATCGTAAATTCCGTAGCAATTATGAATTTATGATTGTACAACTTTCTTAACAGTTCACTGAGCAAGGACATATATTTGTTCAAGTCCACTTAGCTTCACTAGCAAAATCGGTTATGGATGCGAAGACCGAACCCTACACGAACGGAGAATCCGAATCCACGGCGCAATCTTGCGGCCGACGCTTCAACACCCTGAGCGGAAAACAAGCAGCCGACGACCGAAGCAGCTGGGAGACCTACAAACACTTAGACGATGAATCCGTCGCTCCTCCCACGAACGGTAATAATACCTCAAACGACATCGACTTGATGGTGTGCGTCGAAGACACCGGAATAGGAATCCCCGAGCTGGCACAGAAGCGCGTCTTCACGCCGTTCATGCAGGCAGACAGTTCGACTTCTAGAAACTACGGGGGGACGGGTATCGGGCTGAGCATTAGCAAGTGTCTTGTGGAGCTAATGGGCGGGAAAATGGACTTCGTTACGCGCCCTCAAGTAGGGAGCACATTCTTTTTCACGGTCGGGTTTCGGAGCTGTGAGAAGAGTGCGGTTATGAACATGAAGAAGTCTCTACCGGATGATTTGCCTACCGCGTTTAAAGGGCTTAAAGCGCTCGTTGTCGATGGCAAGCCGGTTAGGGCTGCTGTTACGAAGTACTACTTGAAGCGGCTCGGTATTAAGGCTGAAACCGCCGGTAGCATCGGAAGGGCAGTTGCTCTGTTTGGGAAGTATGCCTCCATGGTTTCCAAGTAAGCACTTCTCCTATTCCTCTGTTTTGAGCTATTAATTGAACTTTTCTTGAAAAATCTAACTTATTCTAAATTCTATAAAAAATTTAAACTATGTTATTCGAATTTATACACGACTTGTGGTACCATACGAAAATGCCTTAATTTCCGAACAAAATGTTCAAAACTTTGATAGGTGCCACTACTGTTCTTTCTCACTTCCCCTGTTTTCTTGATCAGAGATGAAAAGTTCCCGGATGTACTACTCGTCGAAAAAGATTTGTGGGCTTCTCAAGAAGACGACATAATGCAGTTATCGAGCTGGAGAAAAAACGGCCACTCGTACAAGCTACCAAAGATGATCCTTCTTGCAACCAACATCACAGTTGCAGAGTGTGAGAGAGCCAAAGCAGCCGGATTTGCAGATACCGTCATCATGAAGCCTCTGAGAGCGAGCATGGTAGCCGCATGCTTGCAACAAGTATTGGGAATCAGCCGGAAAAACCAAAATGGGAAAGACTTAATGAGTAGATCTATCAGCAACATTGGCTTGCTCTCTGGTAAGAAGTTGTTGGTGGTTGATGATAATGTTGTCAACAGGAGAGTTGCGGCCGGTGCCCTAAAAAAGTTCGGTGCGGAGGTGCATTGTGCGTCGAGTGGGCACGAGGCGATCAAACTTCTTGGAATACCGCATGATTTTAGCGCTTGCTTCATGGATATACAGATGCCCGAGATGGACGGGTAAGACCCGTTAAAATTATTCATTTCGCTCCTCTATCTCGAAATTGCAGATTTCGCCCTCTCATTTCTGAATCCTCCCTGTATCTTTGTGTTTCTTCGTTTCAAAATTATTATTCTGCTCCACTCTCTTTCTCTCTCGAAATTGCAGATTTCGCTGTCTAATTCGAGATCCACCCTGTATCTTGGTTCTTACTTTGTGTTTCTTCCTGTTGCAAGATTATTATTTCGCTCCTCTCTCTCTCGAAATTGCAGATTCCGCCCCCCTAATTCCGGATCTGTTGTATTTCTCCGTTATGCAGGTTTCAGGCGACGACTCTGATCAGGGAGATGGAGAGTAAAGCGAACGCGGCGGAAGGGAAGGGGGAGTGGCACATACCAATACTAGCAATGACAGCTGATGTGATTCACGCCACATTAGACAAGTGCTTGCAAATAGGGATGGATGGGTATGTTTCCAAGCCTTTCCAAGAGAAGAATTTGTATCAGGCTGTGGCCAAATTCTTTCCTCCAAAGCCCTCGGAACAAGCTTCTTGATTGGGTTGGCAGCGGCAGCAATTTTTCCTCATTCTGCTGCCTGTGGATATTCCTTCTTTGGTGTTTCGCCACTTTGGGTATCGGCTGCGGGTTTATGTTGTATGCATACTAGAAAAGAAGCACTTCTCCCCTTAGTATGTACATTTGATGAGGGAGTGGAGCTCAAGATGTAAATTTGAGTTTAGATGGGGTGAATCATTTGTGTTGTAGAATGGAGTTTAAATAACAATTTGTTGTGATTCTTCTACTCTTGGATGTAATTTCAATCCAATCTAAAAAACTCATTAAATTTTATACACATTAAGACAGTTTACACATAATTAAGTAGTACTAGCATATTACTACAATTCACAAGGCAACAACTAATGTACATAACAAAAGCAGAGACAAATGAAGAACAGAGGAGTCTTACTGAGGAGCTTCATATGGGAGAGCCTTCCAGAAAGTTAATCTAGTTGGCCATGCCCATCTTCTGTACAAACGAAGAACGGCGAAAAGGGATTTTTACTAATAGACGAGCCCCTCTTTCTAACGGTGCGTGGCGCCTATGAGAGCGAGGAGGAATGTCCTGAAGTGGCTGGATGTTTCTGAATGAACTGCATCGCTGAGCGACTTCCCGTACTTCTTTTGGTACTCGGCTTTTATGTATTGCATATCGATCTCTGCTCTCGTTACTATCACTCTAATGAGGGTTGAATCGTCGGTGCCCATTCCCTTCATTGCCTTGTGCAGCACCTGCATTGTAGGGTTAAACATGCAGTCATTACACAATGGTAGTGACTACGAGTACGTTGTATTTTGAATTTTAGTACAAGAAAAAAACCAGAATAGTACTCCCTCCGTCCCAATAGAAATGACACGTTTCTTTTTGGGCGCGAGAGTCAAGAAAGTGGTATTATGTAGTGTAAATTGTTCGACTTTGTATTAGTTATATCTGGTACATACAATCTTTGCCATTTTAGGAAACGTGTCATTATAGTGGGCCGTCCCAATAAGAAAAACGTGTAGTACAAGATTGTTTAGATATTAAAAGCATGTTGTAGTTTACCTTAGCGAAATACCGCCCCGGGTTTTCAGAACATTCTAATATAGTCACTAGAGCAAGCTCAAACTTCCCAGAGGTTTCCCTTTTTATGGCCTGCAAGAAGATGCATATTTATCCAACAGAGAGATTGAAACCACGAGGATTATAAGTTATAACCTTTATAGACGAAGGTTTACCTTTTTGAGAGTGCTCCCATACATGTTATGATAAGCAGAAGCAACGGTGGCTAAATGCGGCCGGCTTCGTTCAGAAAAGATGCGTATGAATGTGTCCTCATCAGTGCCTAGCCGCTTCTCCCCAGCTTTAAATAGAGCCTTAGCATCATGCTCTGCCATTGCCCTGTCAACAGCTGGTCCTTCATAACGAGGGACACTAACGCATGCAAGTAGCAACTGGAATGTCGAAAAGAGGGAAGAACATAAGCAAGGATATTAGGCTGAAAGTTATAATTTACTCCCTGCCATGTTAGGGTTTGAAGTTTTATTCTAGTGTTTCAGAGTAATATTTATGCGTTGGCCACTAAGTACTTCTTTAATAGATATATCTATGTTTGGCTGTGTATCTGAAAGGTCTATTGTATTACTTAAATTTAACTAATGTCACAATTTATGCAATATTATGCATAAGAACTAATAAGGAAATGGGCAAGACTTTCACATACAACTTTTAAATACTATGGAAAAAAATAAGCTAGATTTTGAGGATAAATTTTGTCATATTTGGTTCAATTCAATTAGTTCATGACAATTCTGGCCCTATGTGATCTGTTAGTTTTTACTCGAACAAACAATTTGTACATTAACAAAAACAGAGAGCAGAAATGTCTAATGAAACACCATTTAACTTATCTTGCATATGTTAACTAGTAGTTTTGTGCATTGGCGAGAGACACACTGATAAATAGCGAGGAAGTGCTAATATTAATGTAAATAGAGTGGGAGGGTAGAGAGTGAGAACCTTTTGGAGATCACCAGTTGCTTGGTATTCAATATCATGCTCGAGGTAAGCATTGAATCTTGCACGGTAGATTTGCTTAAAATGTTGTATTTGAGTTGAAGTACGCGAACATATGATTTCGGTAGCAGCTTGCAAGTCAATCACATCACCACTCAAAGCTCTCCTTACTATTGTTGCATCACGTACAGCCGGATCAGGCATCCAAAGTAAGACAGCTTTCTGCTACCATTTCAAACACATATATGATAAAATGTAAGCTGGCACGACAGTTCTAAAATTGAAGTATGTAGAAATTTCATTTTAGGACACCACATGCTTAAAACCCATGTAAGTAGTAGCTCACAAATGGGAAAAAAGTATGATCAGTAAACCCTCATTCATACCTCAAGATCACCCCTAAGTTCTGAGGCGAGACGTTTAGAAAGATCTTCTGAATATATAGTTTTGTACTCTTGCTCGATAAGAGCACGCTGCATTCCATCCCTATGAGCAAGGATATTAATAACTGCTGCAGTATCACATCCAAAACCTGAAAATAGCAATTAACAATCAGACCTAATAGTACCTTATTTCATCTCGAACAAACAATGTACGAATATCCCGGACAGAGTCACAAACTACATTGTTGATCAAGCTTATGTGAAGTATGTGAACTTGCTTTAAAATTGTTTATCAGCTAAGCCTATATAGGTTTAAGGTTATTTAGTAAGGTATCGAATTATCTTTGTAGTTCATGATTTCATTCGTCCTGTCTTGAACTTTTCTTTCTCTCGTTTATCTTCATTACGCCTTGTACATATTCAAGATCACTGAGCAATGACAGCTATGATTAAAGGTTCCAAAACTGAGTTCTAATAGCCTTAGCTCATGAGTTTCAAGTTTCAATATCACCAATTTATCAGAACATTACACTAGGAAATGTCCTCTCAATTTCTTCCACCTGTTCGTACAAAACATGAAAGGTAGCTAATCTACCAAAGAGAGTGATTGAAAACACATTTTCGTCCAAATGATCAAGGAGAAATAACCATCATTTCATCCTACCAACACCTAAATTGGGGAAGCCTTCAAATTCACATGATAAACTAACAGATCGACGCTCACATAATTACAATTATAAGAGTAACTAAGTCCCCAAAAAGCTTCAAATTTCGAAATCACGTCCCGCAAAATCAAACCAGAATGAGAAGAAGTAGCAGTTACCCTTGAAAGCACGGTAGAGCGCCATAGCATCATCGCGAGGTGAAGTTAAAACTGGAGGTACGCTCAACGTCGCCATCTTCGATTCTCTCTCTCTCTCTCAATAGATTAATCGCAGATACCTTGAGTGGTAAAAAGATCAATCAGCCTGGAGTCTACGGAATTTAGTTCAACCATCGATGATATGATAAGAGACTATAAATGCAGGATAGGTGGCGTACACGGTACAATATTCGCGGCGGAAGGTACAACCATGTGGTGCTTTGATGTAAAGCAGAGCGCGTAGATGTTGACGTTTTCTTAACCCGGCGCGTAGATGTTGACGTTGACCCATCCACTTTATATGTCTCATTCATATTTTAATTACAAATATTTAATTACTTACGATAATTTTAAAATTCAAATCATAAATGTCTAGATATAAAATAATTAAAAATGAGAGTGAGCATGAGAAAATTGGACAAAAAATCTATGTGATTTTTAAGGTGGACGGATTAATGTACCAAATCCAGAGTTTTTGATAAAAATAATACTATTAAAAAATATTTGTCAATAAGCATTGTTGAAAAATTATTTGTCTAACTAACACATTATTTGCCGATTAGGGTCCCACATGGTAATTTTTTGCTTACCATTATCTCTCTTATTTTTTATCACATTTTTTATAATTTGAATGATTAATAAACTTATTATATTTTCAAAATAATAATTCAAATTAATGAGAATAATTGGGGTGAACTTAGAAACCATCAACTGATACAAGTTTTTTTTTTTAAAATTATATGTGCGAAATAATTTGGAGGAAAACCATTATACTATATAATTAATTATATTATATTTAAAAAATAATAGTTTATATCGATCATTAACTGGGATGGAAATCCATTGTGTAGAACAATTAGTTGTGTTATATTTTTAAAGTAAATTTATATCAATAAGAAATAACTAATCCTGCAATTTTAAAAATAAAACTCCAATTTATATCAAAAGAGAAATAAACTGAATTATTAATTGTGGTATATTTTAAAAATAATAATCTATATTAACGAGAGATAATTGGGATGAGAATTATTATTTTGAAGTTGCTAATTGCTTTTGATCAAGAATTTGTTTCCAACCGAATTCAGATTTTTATGCGTTTATTAAAATATAATGATTTTTAATTTCTATCCAAATTATTTCTCAAAGATATGAATTATTATCTTAAAAATATAATGATTTGTTAATTATTAAAATTATTAAAAATGCGACTAAACGAGAAGAGATAGAAGGTGAACAAAAGTTACCATGTGGCATCTTAGTTGACAATATTATGTTAGTTTGACAAATAGTTTCTAATAATGTTATAATGATAATTATTTTTTTTCATAGTGGCATTTTGACCAAAAACTCCCAAATCCACGCCACGTCATAACTCGTAGACATCTAAAAAAACGGTTACATGTTAGGTTACTACTAAAATACAAAAGTTTATTTATTTTTAAAAATAATAAAATAATAAAGTAGATATCTTTTGGGTCATAAGGGGCTAAGGATGGATTTTGGACCAATACTCGTGTAAGGATTTCATGGACCTATGTTTTGATTCGATGATTTGGAGATCCCGATCTAAGTATTGGCATTAAGGGGTGTATTAGCAATAACTTATATTAAATACTTATCTACTTTTTGACAGCATAAACTGTCATTAATATTTATAAATCTATTTTTTCTAAGTTATTTTTTCTAAGTTATTTTTTCTAAAATTAAGCAGTTTAAATTGCTTGATTAAGCAACTTTTTTAAACATCTATTGAGCAACTTTTAATGCTTTAAGCTCCATAAAGTACAAAAAAGTATCTGTTTTTTTATTAATTCCAAAAATCTCTTACTTTTTCTTTTAAACAATTATTTTCAACTTTAAACAAAAATATAATTAGAAATTACTTATAATAAACAGTTGCAAACACAATCTAAATAAATCAAAAAATTAGGTAATCTCCTAATTATCATCTCAATTCTCAACGACCAAACTGAAGTATGATTATTATCACCTAATGTATTATTGATTATGTATGATATTCGTTTAATATATAAAATTGGAATTTGTTGATATGAAACGAGAAATTATTTTAAAAAAAGTTTTAATTTGCTCATAACGGGGAAGGTGATGTGATAACTCAATTTAGTAGTTTTGGATTTGATGCAATTTTCTCTAAATAAATTGAGGTTACCATATAAATATCTTACTTGCTATTTTACTCAACGTAAGATCGGTTCAATACCACCCCATCCCAAATTTAGATTAGAATGTTCTTAAAAAATAGTAACAATAATAATAAATAAATTGAAGTTTCTCCAAATATATCCATTTTAATAATATTTGGAGGATTGTACTCCCTCTATTTCACAAGAAAACGATACATTTCTTTTGAGTAAGGATCAAGAAAGTGGAGTAAATTATTTAATTTTTTAATAATTAAATACGGTCCACACAATCTTTATCATGTTTATAAATGTGTCTGGGACATTCCGATAAAAAAAAATATATCATTTATTGTGGGTCGGAGACAGTATTTGTTTGTTCGCCCCCAAATCTTGACCCAACTGGTAGTAGGTCAGGGCCTATGTTTGTTGACCAAGTTGGGCCGTCTCAGATGCTCTTTGGATTTAAATCAATTTCCAAATGGGTTATTGGACCATTCTTCTTGGGCTGCTTGTATTTAAATTGTTATAGTTATTGTTACTAAAGTTTAATTGAATAAAATATAATTAATTTATAAAACTTATTAATTTGATTCGAAATACATTTTCCAATTGTTTAAATTTACTTTTTTGTAATGTTCTACTAATTATGGAATTATGCACGCCTAAGTCTACCTAGTTTCTTAGATTGGTTCAAATAAATAAATTTAATGTCTGAGTTTCATCACCATTCATTATTATATCTATATTCAATCGCCGTCGGATTTTAGTCCTAATCATCACTATGTACATTTAAAGAATGCTTATTTCATTTTCTTTAATATTATTAATTCTAAAAACGAAAAATAGTATTTACATGCTTTTAGTCGGGTGAGATTACTTGTTCAATAAATTCATATCTAATTGGTGTTCTATTCAAACTGCGTATTTTTGAATTAAAAAACTGCACTCTTTAATTATTTATTTGTTTTATCCTCCCTCTTTACGACTTTGCAATTAGTAAATCAAACAGATAAAACGAATCCCTTTTTCAATCTTCTCCTTTCAATCTTTTATTTTCTAATTCAAAACTACGTAGTTTTGAATCATAAACCAATTGAACATTAATTTATTGGACTCATCCTAACTTTGAGTATTTCACCAAAGAGAGAAAATAATAACAAAAAAAACATTATTGATTAAGAGGGTCATAGCCAATCATTTGGATGGCCAAAAATGAGATAGTGGGAAGTGATATAAATGTCCCATCTGCAGGCGTGCCCCATAACCAATATTTAGGTCTTCATTCTCAACCTATAAATTTACTTTTTCATCCTAACCCTATGATGGTACATCCTCCTTGAATCACGTAATAATTATCTCGTGATCAAAGTATCATACATTTTAAATTTTATTAAAATCTTTATAACTCGAAAGTATCATACTTAATTAGTCTAATGAAATTCGCATACGCAAAAAAAAAAAAAAAAAAACACGTAATTTTATTTACTAATCAATTATTTACCAATGCAAGGTTTGATTTTTGAAGTGTCGTCTTGTTTAAAGCAAGATTTTGACCACTCGAAAGCATTATATAGCCATAAAAAGTTGCTTGACTCCCCCAATTATTATGGGCGTGAAAAAAATGTCGTTGTCACATTGGATTTCAAATCTCTTTTTCTTTGGGTACGAATAATTACAAGTGGATTAATCACAAGAATATTAATTATACTTTATGCATTGCAAAAAGTGTTTTTCCAGTGTAATTCGAATGTAACAAGTCCAAGGATCGCATGCTATGCTTCCAATTATTACGGTGGCTGTCGTTGACATTTAATACAGCTCCAATTTATTCGATTTCCACTTGTTAAATATATTCTAAAATTTATTACTTTGAAATTATAGATTCCACCCTTAATTATGAATTATAAATTTGCCCCTATCTATGGAAATAAGAAAATGGGATGAGATCTCATGTTCCAGATTTATGTTCCAATGCTATCCCTCAACAAAAAATAGTTGTAAACACCTAGGTGGTTATAGGGACGTACGCAAGATTTAACACGCGCGCGCGCGCGGGGGGAATAAATTTTACACTTAAAATGTTTGTATGCAGAAATTTTGGAGCACAAAATTATATTTACATGAGTTTTCGGTGATTCGTCTTCTACTTTTTTCAAATTCGTGTTAAATATAAACTACAAATCGAATACCAAATGCACTCAACACTACTTTAAGAAGCTAATACGCAAACAAATGGGAAGCATGACTCTATTGAATCTCATTCTCCAACTCTCAGATAAATTTTACACTTAAAAATGTTTGTACGCAGAAATTTTGGAGCACGAAATTATATTTACATGAGTTTTCGGTGATTTGTCTTCTACTTTTTTCAAATTCGTGTTAAATATAAACTACAAATCGAATACCAAATGCACTCAACACTACTTTAAGAAGCTAATACACAAACAAATGGGAAGCATGACTATTAAATCTCATTCTCCAACTCTCAGATTTTCTGAATTTTGAGCATTTTTTTAAGTAATGTTCTTATACGAGATTTAACTCAAATTATAATGCATTGGTGGACTTTGTTGGAAGCTTTTAATATCAGTTTTCTTGATATTCAAACACAATTTATCCTACGAAAATAAGAATGAAAAAAATTATTGGAGTATCTTATTAATTTTGGGACCAAAACAAAGGGGTAGCATTTGTCATCCCTTGCCTTAAGGTAGATCAGTCTATGGGTGGTTATGGTACAATGCTATAAGTAGGTTATAAACACCTAAGTGTTTACTGTTAGAGCATCTCCAACACAACTACATTTTGAGTTTTGCAGTTAAGGAAATGGTCCAAACATACTACAAAATCCATTTTTTAACTGTCTATGTACAGTAAATGATCAAGAATGAATTTTTATTGTACAAATTGCATAGGAGTTGTATACAAATAAATTATTTGCTATTCTATTCCTCATTTCAAATCACAAACAATATAATGTTTAAGATCAGCTATTCAATTATTATTCTATACGTATATGTATATTATTATTTAAGTTAAAATAATTTTATGTAATTAGTAATTATCTAAAGTTGTGTAATTAATAATATCTAATACATTATTCCAGCTTTAACATTATTTATTACCATCGCCATATAATTATATCTGTTTTACTCATGGATTTACTCTTTGTTCCAATTTTCAGTTTTAACATTAATTTGTATACAATTGTGTGGTTAATAACTATACAATAAATTATTTATATATTAATTATCAAGTTATTTTATAAAATAAATTTTATATCCAACATTTTAGTTTTAGAAAAGTTAAGTATATCAATGTGTAATTTAGAAAAATATGTAGATACAATTGAAATACATTTTGTGAAAGAATATAAAGAAAATATTCTTTTGAGTTTAAGTTTGAGTTTGATGAATGGAAATAAAATTACTGCCTATGTGATAGAAACTGAAAAATGAGAATGCGTTTTGAGTTTATACTTAGAGATGTTCTTATGAAACAACAACGAGACATGAAATCTGCGACGGATGATGATCTGCTCCCGAGAAAACACCTTAGTAGCGGACTAGCGACTGTTTGATTACCCTATCATAAAAAAGGAAGAAAAGCACTGAACTACCAATTAAAAAAAAACTATAATATGTTTATGTGTATGTATAATGTATGCGAGTATAGTAAATTAGTAATGAAGAAATTTGGTGGGGGCAGTAACCAGGTAAAAAGGTTGAACTTTAGTGTTGTGATCTAGATGGGGTTTGAATATAACAAATATAAAAGATCAAAATAGATGAAAAATACGAAAAAAATTAAAATTAAAATAATATATAAATAAATAAAATGAGAAAGTTGTGGATGAGAGAGGAACAGTGTGGTGGTGAGTATGATAAAAGGAGCAGAAAAAGTTGGTGGAAATGAGGCATCATCATCACTCTTAAGCTTTTCTTATATTTTATTTTAATTTCCTTAGTGGGCGCATTTGATTTGTAAATTGTAATAGATTGGTAAATTACACTAGATTAATTGTATCTTTACTGATTTAATTTATAGAGATATTAACAAGAATCGAGTCTCTCGTAATGACAATTAAGTGAACTATTTTTGTAAGAGAAAGAAACATCTTGAATGAATATGAGAAATTGATCATATTTTGTTGAATTATTAGATTTGACTGTAAGCAGTGGCGGATCTAAGGGGGACGCCCGGCGGCAGCGGCCCCCTGAACTCGTGTCGAAACGCGATTTTATATATGTAATTTTAAAGAAATTTCGTATTTCGTTCCCTGAATGTACACTTCACCCTCTTCTCTATCGATTTTTTTTAGTTTCACCCCTCCCTCGTAATCCCTGGATTTGCCCTTCATTGTAAGATAACATTTTGCAAGGAAAAAAAAGAGTCATGAGTAGTTTACTTCTTTCCTATGATTTCATACTTTGTATCTTGAAAAAAAATACTTAAATGGAAAAGTGTGTATATAGAGTAATAATTCAATAATTCTCACCTTCAATACCATATAAGCAAGCTCGATCATAAGATAACACATTCTATTAGATTTTTCTCAAACAATTTACATTTTTGTCGAATAATTTGGAGTTGAAACCCACCATAGACAATGAGAATAAAATGATTTTGAAGATAGTAAGACATTGGCCCACGAATTGGATAAGTAATTATTAGAACTCTTATTCAGCTTGATGCCCAAATAATCATTAGAATTAGTGGGATTTCAAAAGTTTTAAAAAATTACAGCTTTCTCAACTTACTCTTAACTTGGCTATTCGCTTTAGTTATCACAATCATTTTCGAAATAACTACTAGAAAATAAAAATATATTAATCTGTCCTAAAATATAGTACTCCCTCCGTTTTAGTTGAAACGTCATATTTCTTTTCTAAGACAATAATTTATGCGGTGGACTTTTATGTGTAAAGGACATCTCCAAGGCATTCTTATATCTTAGGGGAACCGTATCCCAATTTTTGTGCGGAAACAGTGTTTCGTTTTCAACGCTATTCCCCTATGTTTTCCCGTAAAAAGGAATATTCCATAATATTCTCTTCTTATACTCTAATAAATTAAATTAAAATATAATTATATAATATATTTAATTATAACTTAATGATATAATTTTTTTAATTTTAATTTAATTTAATTACATAATTAAATAAAATATAATAATATATTTAATATAAAAAATAAAATTAATTGCAAAAAAGATAATTTAAATTACTTGAATAAAAATCATATTAAGTAATTTCAATTAATATTATATTAATGATCTAAATTTATTCTAAAACAAAATTAATTAATAATTTATTCTAAACAAATAAATTAAAAATTATTATTATTTATAACAATAAATTAATGATAAGTGATAACCTAGAAATAAATTATTATGTATAATAATATATTAATGATAAGTGATTTTTGAATTAAAATTAAATAAAAAAAGTTAGGGGTCTTCCTCAAACTAATGGGAGAAATCTTGTCTGCCCTATGATTAGGGAGTGTTTAGGGGAGCATTGGAGGTGAAATAGTGAAAAAATTTGAGGGATTTTCGTAATATAGAGAAGCGTTGAAGATGATCTAAGATAGAGAGTGGTGTGGATGGGGCCGATAAAAAAGTAACCTTTTGTGAGATAAATTTATTTCCTTTTTAAGAAAGAAGAGATTTGTGTTAGACATCCAAAATAAAATATAAGACGTATGAATGGAGTAATTCTTTAAATAATTGGGTAGCGATAATCTAAGACCAATTGTCTATCGACAAGTCACTGACATCAGCAATCATTTTGGCTTTCTTCACTCCTACCATTGGAGGGAACATTCTCACGCTTCTTGACAGCAATCCACCCTCGGATCAAACGGCAAAAGATCATCCGGTCCATATTCAACGAACCACTTGATGACTTACTAATCACGCGGTGCCACTCATGCATTGGTGGATTATCTTTTTATAATTCAAATATTTTTTAAATAGTAACATGGCCCATCAATGCACGTGTGACACCGCGTGATTGGTGGGCCACCAAGTAATCCTTCGAATTTGGGCTAGAAAATCCGGATTGAGATCAAATACAATTCCTTTAATATATATATATCTTATATATATATATATATATACTCTCTCTCCCCCTCTCTCTCTGCGCTAAAGTGGGGGAGTGTTAGATAAACCTTTGTTTGTGGGGCTTGCTTTCTTTGACCAAATTTCACGTTTTACTTTTAATTTTATTTGGATTTGCTTTAAACAACATTATTATCTCTCTAAGATATTCTTGTCCTAAATTAAATTATTGTTTTGATACTAACTATATTAAATGATTCTCTAGTATTGGTTATTCCCAATTATTATTTTTTTCCCAATTAATTTAACCACTAAACTTATATGTTAAGCTGACACTAATCTACCTCTTTGTCATCATTAAGTCCACAACCTATATATATTTTATTAATAGTAGAAAGTAAAAAAATGATTTCCTACTTCCCACTTAATTTCACATCTCCCATTGAAATCCACTTTTTTTTTTTTTTTTACATGGAAAATTAGAATAATATCTTACTTACGTGTGATTACATGTAATTTAGAAGAGTTCCGTCGACACTTACGTTGATAAAATTAAAATTGTACTCCCACCGTCTTGCTATTGATGTACTCTTTTTTTGGCACAGAAACAGTGGCGGATGTAGGGGTGGGCTCCAGCCCAGTGCAACCCCGGCTTTTTCATGTTGATGCCGAATTTTATTTGTAAATTTTACGAAAAAAACACTTCGTATTTTATGAAAATTTAATATATTGAAGCGAATTTAAAAATATATTAGTTGATGGCGCCAACAACAACCAAATTAAATGGTCCAACAACATCAATTAAATTAAATGGTCCAACAAGTCAACAATAATAATCATATACAACGAGAATTGAGATATAGTTGAGAGGATAGTGAATTAATGACACTTCAGAGGACAGAGGAGGGATCAAGGAGCGAGAGTTAAGAAGACCGTATCCTAGGCGTCCGGAGTTCTTACTCTTGACTTCTTTATACTCATTGTTACATTATATTTTGTCTAAAAAAAAATTTTTCGGGGGCTTCGCCCCCGAACCCCCAATAAGTCTCACATCCCCCATCTATAAATCCTAGTTCCGACCCTCCAGATCCCCCCAGTATACATTTCTAGATCCGCCTCTACACAGAAATTAAGAAATTTTGATTAGAGTTATTTTATGTTTTTAATTTTTGTTGCGTGGTTGATCGGAAGGAATAATAATTCATCCAAATCCTATTAAGGCATCGTCGATGCAATTGAGTTTTTTTAAATATTTTTTAATGTTGTAATATAATAAATAATCTAATATTTTAAAAAAGTTAAAAATCATAAATTTTCGAGTTCTTAGTTTAACAAAATCGTGTGGGAAGATATTTTTGGAGAAAGTTGCTGTATAATAAGTAAGGAGGCGCCATTTTATTTTAGGATTTTGAGTTATTTTTTTTTATTTTCTAAAGCAGAACAGTAATTTAATAACAATCTGATTAGAAAAGTGACAGTAATAAGGACGAAAGGAATAACATTTTTAACGATTAAGGGGGTGTTTGCAAATGCTTATTTTAAGCACTTATCTGCTTATTGGCAGCATAAGCATTTTTTTTTGTGTTTGGTAAATTTGCTTACTGCAGCAGTTTCTCTAAAATTAAGCAACTAAATTGCTTAATTAAGTAGTTTTTTTTAAGCATATATTGAGATGCTTTTGGATGCTTAAAGCACCATAATTTCTGAAATTACTAAATATATCTGTTTTTTTATTATTGATACAAAAACTACATGTTTTTGCTTAAAAACAATTATTTTCAACTTTAAGCCAAAAAAGAAAAATATACTTATGATAAACAGTTGCAAACACCCATTAAATAACTTAGTTTATTTAAGTTGCCTACATGGCCCGGCCCATTTGTTTATACAGCTCTTAACATTTTTCTCATTCTCACTTTCCCTCCCTTTTTCAATATATAAAATCATATACAAATATAAGCTATGAAACTTTCTGTAAATATCACTCTCTCTCTCCCCTCCCTCTCATCATTCTCACCACTCTTTCTCTCTCCACACGCAAAAAACACAAAAATAATTTCTCTTCCTTTACTTGTTTTCTGCAGCCCAACCAAGTTTAATGAATGGAGAAGAAGATGCAGATACTCCACCTCACTCTCCTCCTCCTCCTCTCAACCGCCGCCGCCACCTCAACCCAAACCGACAAACTCGCTCTCCTATCCTTCAAAAAGATGATCCAAAGCGACCCCTCCGCCGCCCTCTCCGATTGGCTCCCCAACAGAGACCCCTGCGCCTACAGCGGCGTCACCTGCAACGATCAGCGCCGCGTTACCGCCGTCGATCTCGCCCAATCGAATCTCGTCGGCCAAATCTCCCTCTCTCCTCTCTCCTCACTCGACATGCTTCTCTCTCTAAACCTCTCTGCAAATTCCTTCACTCTAAACGCCACCGTTTCGCTCCTCCAAATCCCACACACAGTAAAGGATCTCGAGCTTTCGTTTACCGGAATTGTCGGGCACATACCGGAGAGTTTCTTTGCTAATTTGCCTAATTTAGAAAACCTAAATCTCGCCTTCAATAACATCACCGGAGTTCTACCGGAGAACCTCCTCCTCCGTATCGATAATCTGCAGTACCTCGATCTCTCGTACAACAACATCTCCGGTTCGATTTCGAATTTACGAATCGAGAAGTGTAGCGCCTTGTCTCGTCTCGATTGGTCGGGGAATCAAATCATTGGATCTCTTCCGCCGTCGTTTTCAAATTGCACAAATCTAGTTGAGCTTGTTTTACCGGAGAATTACCTCTCCGGCGAAATTCCATCGGAATTCGGCGCTTTGAAGAAGTTACAGCGATTGGATCTCTCACACAACCATCTCTCCGGTTGGATTCCGCCGGAGCTCGGCAACATCTGCGCCTCGCTCCTGGAACTCAAGCTCTCGAAGAACAACATAACCGGATCCATACCCGACTCGTTCGGGTCGTGTACTTGGCTCCAAAGCCTCGATCTCTCCAACAACAACTTAACCGGACCTTTTCCGGATCCGGTTCTCGTAACTTTATCCTCTTTGGAGACCCTTTTGCTTAGTAGTAATTGGATTTCTGGTGAGTTTCCGGCATCGATTTCTTACTGCAAGAAGCTAAGAGTGGCGGATTTCAGCTCCAACCGCCTCTCCGGCAACATTCCGCCGGGTATATGTCCCGGCGCCGCCTCGCTTGAAGAGCTCCGAGCGCCGGATAATTTGCTCTACGGACCGATTCCGCCTCAGCTATCTCTCTGCTCCCAGCTTAAAATCGTCGATTTCAGCATAAATTACATCAATGGATCGATTCCGAAAGAGCTGGGGAATCTCGAGAATCTTGAGCAGCTCATAGCATGGTAATGTTAATGCTTCTAATTCCAATTTAATAGAGTCAAAATTGTTGCTATTGGGGGTGATTTAGTAGAGTTAATAATTCGTAAATTAAGGGCAAAATTTGCAATTTTAGGGAATTTATAACGAAAAAAATATAACATCGAGAGTAATTACACAATTTGGGACAGTCGCACTCACACGCCCTTTAAATCCGTTTACGAAATTAGTGGATTAGCGGACATACGTTTGAGCATTGGAACTATACGTGGTGACGATTTTGCAATTATTTAAGGTGTTTGACGGGTGCATAATTTGGGATATAGAAACTTTTTCGTAAGTTGTTTTCTTTCTTTTTTAATCATATTTTCTCCTACACAGGTACAACTCCTTAGAAGGAAGCATACCGGCAGAGCTGGGCAAATGCAAGAAGCTGAAGAATCTAATTCTCAACAACAACCATTTGAGTGGCAAGATCCCAACAGAGCTCTTCAACTGCGCAGACATAGAATGGGTTTCCCTCACCAGCAACGCCTTAACCGGTGATATTCCGAAAGAGTTCGGATTCTTAACGCGCCTCGCGGTTCTGCAGCTCGCGAGCAACGCCTTAAGCGGTGAAATCCCGAAAGAGCTGTCGAACTGCAGCAGCCTAGTCTGGCTGGACCTCAACAGTAACCAGCTGAGCGGCGAGATCCCCCCGCACCTCGGCCGCCAGCAGGGCGCCAAGGCGTTAACCGGAATCTTGTCCGGTAACACGTTAGTCTTCGTTCGGAACGTCGGCAACTCGTGCAAGGGGGTCGGGGGATTGCTCGAGTTCGCCGGCATTCGCCCCGAGCGGCTGCTGCAGGTTCCCTCGTTGCGGAGCTGCGATTTCACGAGACTCTACTCGGGTCCGGTTTTGAGTCTCTTTACGCGGTATCAGACGCTCGAGTATCTCGACCTCTCGTATAATCAACTCCGCGGGAAGATCCCCGATGCTTTCGGCGATATGATAGCGTTGCAGGTGCTCGTGATCTCGCACAATCAGTTGTCCGGTGAGATACCGGAGACTTTAGGGCAGCTCAAGGATATGGGCGTCTTCGACGCGTCCCACAACAGACTTCAGGGGCATATTCCTGATTCGTTCTCGATGTTGTCGTTCTTGGTCCAGATCGATCTCTCGTACAACGAGCTCACGGGACAGATACCGCAGAGGGGGCAGCTTAGCACGCTTCCGGCGAGCCAGTACGCGAACAACCCCGGGCTATGCGGTGTTCCGCTGTCGGAATGTCAATACGCGCAGCCTCGTACAAGTACCGACGACACAAAAAGTGGTCGGAAAGGCTCCGCCTCGTCGTGGGCGAATAGCATAGTGATGGGGATCTTAATCTCTGTGGCCTCTGTTTGTTTATTGATAGTATGGGCGATTGCGATGAGGGCGCGACGGAGGGAGGCGGCCGGGTTGAAGATGCTTAATAGTTTACACGCGGCGACGACTTGGAAGATAGAGAAGGAGAAGGAGCCTCTAAGCATCAATGTGGCCACTTTCCAAAGGCAATTGAGGAAGCTCAAATTCTCCCAATTGATTGAGGCAACTAATGGCTTCTCCGCCGCGAGCATGATCGGCTCGGGTGGGTTCGGAGAAGTGTTCAAAGCGACGCTAAAGGACGGCTCTAGCGTCGCTATCAAGAAATTGATCAGACTGAGCTGTCAGGGCGATCGGGAGTTCATGGCCGAGATGGAGACTCTCGGGAAGATCAAGCATAAGAACCTCGTCCCGTTGATGGGATACTGCAAGATCGGAGAGGAGCGCCTTCTCGTTTACGAGTACATGCCGTACGGGAGCTTAGAGGAAATGCTCCACGGCCGGAGCAAATCGAAGGAGGGAAGAACCCTAAGTTGGGAGGAGCGGAAGAAGATTGCGAGAGGAGCAGCGAAGGGGCTCTGTTTCCTCCACCACAATTGCATCCCCCACATCATCCACCGCGATATGAAGTCGAGCAACGTGTTGCTCGACAACGAGATGGAGGCGCGCGTCTCCGACTTTGGGATGGCGCGCCTCATAAGCGCGCTCGACACGCACTTGAGCGTGAGCACTCTGGCGGGTACTCCGGGGTACGTCCCCCCGGAGTACTACCAGAGCTTCCGGTGCACGGCCAAGGGGGACGTGTACTCGTTCGGGGTCATCCTCCTGGAGGTGCTTACCGGGAAGAGGCCAACGGATAAGGAGGATTTCGGCGACACCAACTTGGTGGGGTGGGTGAAGGGGAAGGTGAGGGAGGGGAAGGGGATGGAGGTTATTGATGGGGAGTTGTTGAGTGTGAGTAAAGACGAGGAAGGTGAGGATGAGGAGGTGAAGGAGATGGTGAGGTTTTTGGAGATTACGCTGCAGTGTGTGGATGATTTTCCGTCGAAGCGGCCGAGTATGTTGCAGGTGGTGGCGATGCTCAGGGAGCTGGGGGCCGGCGGCGGCGGCGGGAATAGTGGTTGATGGCCGGAGGATTTTGGGCTTCGGTTCGTATGGGGTGTGAAATCTGTTGGAAGGTGTAATGTTTGCCGGTGAACATTTTTCGCATGTGTTATTTGTGACTCTAATTAATTAATGGAAATGAATTTTTGTCTGTAATTGTTGCATGATAGGATTAGCAATTTGGGATGAAATATACCATTTCAAAGGTTTAATAATGTTTTTCGTAAAAAAAAATAAAAATACATTTTTCATCACTATTTTATATGTCTATCGGTTTATGTACACAAATTAAGAAATAATTTAATAGATATAAAAGTTTTAATTTTTCTATAATGTCAAGATAAATGTTAGTATTTGAATTTAAATAAATTAAGATAAATTACTAAAAAAATAAAATTTAATTATGTTTATTATTATAAAATTTGATAAAATAAACCTATTAAAAAGGGTTATGTACTTCTGTTCTTCGGTAACTGGCTTTAGGACAAAAAAGATAAAAAAAATTAATTAGGGAAGAACATGAAAAAAGAAAATAAATATAGGAAAGTTCAAAATTCGCCGTTGGAGTAAAACGCAACCATGGCGATGCAGACCGGAGTCGCCGCTTCTAAGGTCCTTATCCTCGTCGGGGCAGGTTCTCCATCTCTCTCTCTCTCTCTCTCTCTCTTCGTTTTGTAGACTGCGCGCGTTTAATTTTTGTGTGCGGAGAGGATTTGCTTTGATTCTTATTCTAGATCGTCAGATTGAATCGGTGATGCCGATGGAAGTTTAGAAATGATAACTTGATCGTTTTTAGGTGGTTATGATTGGTTCACTGCCTCAATTTTGTTCTGGTGTTGAAATCTTGTTGGTAGAAAGATTCACTTTTATCCCCTTTGTTAGTGAAGCTCGGAGATTAGCGGAGATGGAGTTTGAGATTGGAGAATAGGAAACCTATGTTGCTAGTAATTAGAGTAAAAAACCTTATTTGATCGTGATTCGTAAATATGCTAAGATGAAGACATGCTGAATCCCTATTTTTGCTAGTTTGGTTTTTTGAATCCTATTTTGTTCCTTTATGCCGTTCAATTTGATTTTGTGTTTCGTTTGGTTATGGTTTATTTGGAGATGGAAGTAATGGACGCTCAAGTTCAGCTTTGAGATCTGTGAAAACAGATAATTGGCTATGTGGTGCTCTATCTTATTGGCAACTTATCTCCTGGCGTTATTTTGATTAAGTCATTCTGTGTTTTGAAAGCACTGTTGCAGCAATGGTTATTGGTTCGAAAAATAAGTACAAAAGATTATCATAGGCTACTCAATGAGAAAGAATTGGTGGAATTGGGCACTTGGCAGCTAATAATTAAAGAAGTGTTTTTCATCTGGTGCATACTTGTTTGGATGTATTGAGGCTTTCATAAGCTTAGTGAAAATCTAAATATTAAGCAGCCAGTTTAATAAATTGTTTGGCCATGAACAGGTGTTACTGGATCTGTCATCTTGAGGAGCGGACATTTGTCTGATTTGATTTCCCATCTTCAGGAGTTGATAACAAAATTAAATGAAGCTGAAACTTCACCTGGAAAATATGATGCCTCTATTCTTGCTGCTCAGGTAGTATAGCATGCATTATGCACTTCACCAGTTCAGTTCATTGTTAATCATCCTAGATTTAAGTATGAAGAAGAATCGTAATATTTGCTCAGTTCGGCATTGGGTGCTTAATAATGTAAGATTATGAGTTCATCGTTTGCTTAGTTCAAGGGCTTGGCAACCTGAAAGGAACAAAAGAAATACAATATATGAGTGATGTAACTAGATAGTACCAACAAATTCGTTAATATACTTTTGAATTAGTTCAGAAATATAAATTTGAATCGCTCATTAGCCTAAATGTTAGGATGTTTGGATGGACCTTCGCTCATTTAACAAATAGGCTGCTGTTTCTTAGGACTTTTTGTTTACTCATGAATGGTTTGCTTTCAGGTTCGACAATTGGCTAAAGAGATCAAGGAGTTAAGTTTATCCAATCCAGTTACCATCATTAATGGGAATTCATCATCCTCTGGTATGCATGGTTTCATCTGACCCAATTCGTTTTGTTGACTTTTTCTCATAGTTATTGGCTACAATGGCCATGTTTCACCATCTGTACTTTTTCAGCTTCAATTTTGTTTCATTGGTTTAGATGACATATAATCTATTTTGTTCCTCAGGAGGTTATGGTTCGTATATACTTCCTGCAGCAGCTGTGGGTGCAATGGGATACTGTTACATGTGGTGGAAGGTAAGATTCTATATTGAGACTTGAGCCCATTTAGCCTATTGAATTACGAAACTATTGACTTGTTGTGACTTGCGAGTAGAGTTACTTTCTGATATTCCAGATTATGTTTACAGTATATCGTTTTATTGCTTTGCCTTTGGTCATTGAATAACCTATTTTTCCCGTTCCAATAGTTAATAAATGATCGCGGAAAGCTATCATTTCATCTTTTTTGAGGTTGATTGGTGCTCCTGCTTTCCTATCTTTCTTTCATGGTGCAGGGATGGTCATTCTCTGATATGATGTTTGTCACCAAATCTAATATGGCAAATGCTGTTGCAACCGTGTCAAAGCAGTTAGAGACTGTTACGGAAGCTCTGGCTGTAAGTAAATCACAAAGAGATACCAAGAAGTTCTGTCGTCTCCTTTATCTCTTTTGTGTTCCTTCTCCAAAAGTATTGTTTCGCTAACAACCCTTTATTTCTACCTTTGCAGGTGACCAGGAGGCATTTATCAAAGAAATTGGAAAGCCTAGATTGGAAAGTAGACGAACAGATAGAAATTTCTCAACATATCGCAAAAAGATGTACGCAGCCTTATATTGTGTCCTCAGTAACTTATTTACTTGATTGAAAATGCTATAGTTTCCTTATATTACAGTTAATGTTTGGTTGGTTGTTACTAATATTCATGAATATCATCATCAATGAACAGAGGACAATAGTGCCAAAGTGCAGATAAGCAGTTTTGTTTTGTGTTGTTCTTCTTAACGCATAATCGTAAATATTAAGTCTGGCGAAAGAATGTACTGAGAGGCGAGGGCTTTGAATGATATACAAGAAATTCGTGACTTTTATGTTTTTGAATAAAAAGTGACCTTGACTATGTTGTTTCCATTTGTTTATGCCCTGACCGGATGTAACTTCTTCATGGCTGATACTCTTTTGCGTTTTCTTGACTTTGTGTTTCCCTTCTGTTGAATTCCATGATGGAGATAATTTATTGTGAAACTCTCACTAGAGAAGATTATGTTCCCTAATATTGTTGGTACTGCAGGTTACTGAAGTGAGATCTAATCTGCACCAGATTGGGTTTGATGTTGGAATGATCCATGAGATGGTATCTAGCTTGGTAGGTATTTGTAGTTTCTTGAAAATCTCATTTTACTTTTAAGTTTGTAATGATACGATGATTATCCATTGAACTCCTACCTGGTCAATTTTTAGGAAGGAAAGCTTGAGCTTCTTGAAAGCAAGCAGGTAAATTTCTTGACATTTAACTTAATATATCTCATTTTTATATAAAAAGAATTGCCAGCTTGGATGCCCGGTTGACATGTCTGGTTGGTTTAGGATATGACGAATTCTGGTTTGTGGTATCTCTGCCAAGTGGCTGATAATATTAAAGATGGCCAGAGTACAAAAGTTATCCAGGTTAGTTGAGTTTGCTTTTTTCTTTTATTTGTTATCTTTTCTTTCTTATTTCCATATTATAAATTTTGTCTTATGATTTGGACCTCTTTGCAACTGTCAAGTTGTTTTAACTCCGAAATACGTGAATTGACTTGGCGTTCAGTTAGTCTTAATGCATTGGATTAACGCTTAAAAGCTAATATTGGAAGCATCAATTATACAATCTAAGATGGTGTCTGAGGAAAATTTAGATCTCCAAATTGCTGCAAAATCTTAGATCCCGAAATCAATAACTTTGTATAATCTAGTAAACAAATATTTTGAAGTAAGGATCTGTATAAGTGTTATAATTAAGAAAAAAAATCTTCAAGCAGACATTAGGGACCTTGATTAACGTCTAGTAGAATTGGGAATCCATGTGCTTCCTTGTTGTGGTAGTCTTAGATTCTTGCTTTATTTGAATTAGTTCATTAAACATATGTTAGCAGATTTTTAGGAACTTACTGAATGAATCAATGACTCTTCTATAGAGAATATATTGGATCATGCCAAGAGCTTTTCACCGATATATAAGACTCGTATTTTTTAGTAAATCTCGAACTCATTTTTGCTTCCTATATCCATGTTTCAATTGACGTTGACGAAGAATCTATCATAACGTTGCAGGAAGTTGGGGCGAAGCTTATCGAAAATAAAACCATAGTTCCAGAGACAGAAAAGGTAATCGAAAATAAAACATACATTTCTCCATTGCAAAGTGTTTATAATTTTATCTTGCTGACAAATGTAAACACACGGCCGATGCAGGGTCTTCAGTTCATCGTAGGGACTGATGAATCAACCATACCAAAGAAGACACCATCAGTTGCAGATGGAAAAGATGTTCCAAATGTTACTGCAGGAAAGGTTCATTCTACGAAAACAAGGATCCACCGGTCTTACGCTGTAGGACTATCGTTCGCCGGAGGATTGTGAGCTAAGGAAGGTATCATGATTCACATCTCTTTTTTCTGGGAGAATATTTCACCAGGTGATAGTCTTGAATTGATTATCTGATGAGATTAAGGATTTACCCTTCTGCATTTGCATGCAGTCATATTGTTGTTTAAACTAAATATTTGTGTTTGTTATGTATGATTTGCTTGTGCATATGGATTGTGGATTATTATTCAAGACAGTTGATAAAATAAAAGAATCAGTTGAGATTTTGTATATATACTCCCTCCGTCCCATTTATCTTGTCTTGTTTTCATTTTCGATTTGTCTCATCCATCTTGTTTCATTTTTAAATTGACAATTTTTCTACACACAACTGATTACTCTTTTTTGTGGGATCTACTTTTTCTCTTACAAGTAACAAATTTCTTTAATATACGTGCAGAAAAGAAATGGGATAGAGGGAGTATGTTTTTCTTCATATGTTCTGCTTGCATATTGCTAGAATGTTATTTTACATGCATTAGATATATTGATTGTTATATATTTTAATCTGTTGCAGTCCAGCAAAATTGTAAGTTGTAATCATCTCTCTCTCACCATCTCTTTCCCTCTCTTGTTTCTCTCTCCATTTGGATGAATGTGGTTTAGGAAACAAGATATACAAATCCAATTGACTTCATCACTTGAAACTGGTTTAATAATGATTGTTTCATAAGTTTATATTGATAAGTCCAAACAACAGCTAATCAATTGATTCCAAGGTTATCACTAAATGCAGTTCTACCCTAAATGATTTTTCAATTATTTGCTGGTTGACTTACATTCCTAAATCATATCGGTCTACGATATAATAATATTTTTCCCATCGCATTTCTTGAGCAACAAGTTTCCATCACTATACAAATAAATAAATAATAATAACAAAATAATAAATATTGTTGAACTAGAATTAGTAAAAATAAGTTTTATATGGATGACTCAAGGACAAAATGGAAATAAGATCTACTGTCGATTTTTTTTAACGTCCAATTATATGACACATATCTAAAAGTTTCAATTCAATAGGATCATGAATAATGTATATATATGTAAATGAGTATACGTGTCACCATTCTATTAGTAACTTAGGCACGGAAAATTGGATAGTGATATGCTCTTGATAGAAATAAGTTTATTTTAGTGGTTGAGGATTACAAATTCTCATTTGACGCGTAAAAAAGAATGAATAATCCAATTAAAATCAGAGAAGAAAAAGAGGTGTTGAAATGGACAGGTTCGGCCAGTCTTATACTCCAAATCTAATCTTGTATAGTACGCACAAAAGTAGCTTCCCATGCAAACTAAAAGAAATTTGAAGTATATATATATATATATATTTTTTTTTTTATAACGAGGAACTCACAACCGCTACCTTTGGTGCGCACAGAATAAATCTCGCTCCTGTGCAATAGCCTGCAAACCACACATAAGAGTTAAACCACCCTTAATGTGACAGGGTGACAGACTCACACATAGCGTTTCCAGTGGGATTTAAAAAATTTGAAGTATATTAAAATCAATTAATAAGCATGTAGTCCAAATAAACTCATCAACCTCTTGACATATCCAGTTGTCAAATTTGAAGCCTTCCACAACCCTATTTGTATATATATACACGTGCATACGATCATTTTAGCTATAAAGCGAAAAAAATTAAGTAGTGATACTAAAGTAGGCAAAGAGATAGGCTAAGTTGAAGAAGAAGAAGATGTCTTATCCGCAGTACGACGAGGGTGACCGGAGTACGAAGTTTCCGGCAACGACGCTTGCGGCGAGGCTTGTGGCAATGGCTTCTCTTGTAGTCTCAATTGCCGTAGTCCAAACAAATGATGCAAAGATGGACAATGACTATGTCTACACTTATGATAACTTCCGCTCTTATAGGTCTCTCTCTCTCTCTCTCTCTCTCTCCTCCCTCTCTCTCTCTATCACACACATGCATAATGTTTACACTAAGCGATGATATATATAATTTATAAAATAGACATAATTTGATGCAAATTAATAGTAGGGAGAGAAGGTCACGTTCTTGAACGACGGGAATGAGAACGATAATTTACTATTTTTTGGATAAATTTTGGTTTTACTTTCACTAGATTTTATTTCCTTTTTCATTTTAATTTTATCCTAATTAGGTTTTTCACTTTTAGTTTTGGCATATTTTTAACTCACTTATATCTTTATTAGGTTTGAAGTTTAGACTCATGAATGAATACTTGGTTCAGCCTTTCAAGGGCCCGTTTTTGAATTACAATAAACACATTTTTCGAACTTCTAATTAAAAAATTAGGGTTTATTCAAGTTATGTTGAATTGTTCGATTTGTGTTCAGACATTCTCACATGCGATTCGACAAACCATAATTTTCAGGTACATGTTTTACATAACGTTGGTCGGAATCGCCTATACGGTGCTGCAGCTCCCTTTGGCATTATACTACATGCTAAGGAAGAAGCATCTCATAAATCGATATGGATTCCTTAAATTCGACTTCTATGCTGATAAGGTAAGTACAGTTAAACCTCAATAAAATAATATTTGATAAAGTAATAATTTCGTTAAGATAATAATTTCTTCGGTTCCGATATAGGTCAATGCACTAAAATAATATTCGATAAATTAATAATCTCGTTAAATGAATATTTTTTCTCATTCCCAAGGTATTAATTTATCGAAGTTTAACTGTAGTAACTGTAATAATTTCATTAAACAACAACAACAACAACAACAACAACAACAACAACAACAACAACAACAACAACAACAATAATAATAATAATAATAATAATAATAATAATAATAATAATAATAATAATAATAATAAAATATTTTTTGTACATTTTAGGTGGTGGTGTTCTTGCTAGCAACGGCGGCTGGAGCGGCGTTTGGGGCGACGGCGGATTTGAATAATAGAAATAATGTTAAATGGTATGATGGGGACAAGATGGAGAGCTTCTTCAATGTGGGATATATAGCAGCTGCATTTACACTCGTCGGATGTGTTGCTTCTGCAATCTCATCCATCCACTCATCACTTGCCCTAACAAAGACTTAACTGATCACAGGGAAGAGAAACCCTGAATTGAGGCATGCATATTGGTTGTTATGGATTTAATTGTCTTACAGTTATTGTTTTAGATAATGAATTTTTTTTTGTATTTCATGCAACAAATTTATTTAATCTTGTAACGTTTGCGAGATTGGTTGTGTGTATGTTAGCAACAATCGACCTAATTCTAAATGTATAAAACCACTTTATAACTTATTTATAAGTCAAGAAACTAAAAAGAACATACAAATCCACTCATTATAAGTCGAGAAACTAAACCAATTAACATACAAATTAATCCACTTAATATAGAGTTGATTTTGACAATCATCCAATGGAATCTTAATGTAAGGTTGCAAGAGACATAGAACCCTAAATATAATTTCGAGTAAACTAAGTTCTTGTGTCATGTAGTTAATTATTGTAAACCACACAAATAATTTATAGACGGTGAAATTTAAACTTATTGACATTTGACCACAAGACAGATCGTCTAAGGTGAATCCACGTGTCGTCATAACAATTTTAATGTCTTATAATTTCGAAACTTGTTTTCGTAATTAAGGGTGCAGACGGAAAGTGTTGTTTTTCGCCAATTAATTCTTGGTATTTTTTTGTTATATATATATATATATACAGCTAATTAACCCTTGATTAATCTTGTAATTGTTACAATGAAATGTGACATTTCCCAACTTCCAAATATCTCACAATGTATAATGATCATATATATACACATTATAAAAGATTATCGTATTAATTCCACCTAAAGAAGATCTTGTGTGCAATTAAGTATGGCTCGTATAACTCCATCAACACAAGTTGACGTTTTACATCAGAAAAAATATTATTCATTTCGTCCCATAGAAAGTATCTTGTTTTCCTTTTTGAGCTGTCCTATAAAAAATATCATGTTTCTAAAAAAAATAAAGAATGTGTGTACCAAAATTAACAACTCAAAAGTCAAATAATACATACCACACAATATAGTTTCTTAATCTCCGTGCCCCATAGAAAGGGGACACTTTCTATGGGACGGAGGGAGTACATAAAATCTTGACTAGTCGTGTTAGAACTCGTAAACCTCATGCACTTTTTAGTAAAACAGATAGAGATTTTGGTGCAGAAAAAACATAGGACATTTTTTAAGAGAAAACAATAATATATGCTCCCTTCGTCCCGTTTGACTAATCTTGTTTTTCTTTTTGGGTTGTGTCACTTGACTTGCCATGTTTCTTAAAATGAAAAATAATTACTACACAGACTCCCACTTTTTCTTTATAGGACCTACCTCTCTACACACAATCATTCACTCATTTATATACAACCGCCAGGGGCGGATCCAGCACAAGAAAATACCTTGGGCTGGGCATGAGTCGGAAAAAATACCTTGGGCTAGATTAATATTTTTAACTTACATTCTAAAAAAATTTCTAAAATTACTACTAGTAAAAAATGATTTTTTTTTATCAGGGCTGGAGCCCACCCCAGCCAATAGGGTGGGTCCGCCCCTGACAACCGCCACCTCATATTAATTTTCGTGCCGAAAAGAAATAAGACAAGTCGGGCGGGACGGAAGAAATATTAATTTATTAGAATTTCAAGTAAACACGAACTATTTTTTTTCCATTTTAAAGGGATAGGTGAATAATCTAGCTAGTGTTATGGACTTTTAAGCTTCGTTCATTTTCAACCTAAAAAAGGATTGATTGGGCCAATTATATAAATCATGAAGAATAACTAGTCTGGTATACATATTTAGATCAGTTTAAAGGATTAATTGCCTTCCACTAGTTGATATTTTTATATTGCAAGCTTTAGATTATGAAATATACTATCAAATAATTAACACATGTTTTGTTATAACAATAGAACCTGAGTCACACATTAAATAAACTTTGTTCTTATTAATAGTATGCAAATTACCGCAGATGTAAATCGGGGTCCCATTATACTTGTTGATATTATCATCATAAACAAATAAACCTTTTTTAAAAATCTTCATTTGTAAAGTATGAATATACTATTGTACAAAATGATAAAATGGTGCCTTTAACCCCAAAAAATTGAATATTTAATTATTCTCACAATATCAATCTCCATTTTTTTAGTAAAGGTAAATACGGAACGAAATCACCACCCCAATAAATCCCTATCTAATTAGTGTCCTATGTAGTTTTGTATTAAAAAACTAAAAATTAAAAGGATTTGATTGAAAAAGGATTTAATAAATAATTAAAGAGTGCATTTTTTAATACAAAACTACATCGTTAAGTTTAATGTAAATGTATAAAACTATCCTATTCAAATAACGATTAGCCACCACTTCAAAAAACTATATGTTTTCTAATTATTTACTTTGTTTTGTCTGTTATATATATTATGGAAAACTGTTTTTTAACTTTGTGAATAATAAACTATATTTAATAGAAAATAAGTATTACACATACGACTTGCAAAAACAACGAAGTAATACACACATACGTACAATCGTAATCGTACAAGCTTCGGATTAAAAAAATTGAATAAGTTTTATTGTGCGAATACAGTATCCGCTAGCCTAAACAAAATATATTTTCTACACAAATAGACTTATCTAAGGCGAAATACGTTAGTCTAGACGAAATATATTTTCTACTCGAATAGTCTTGCTTAGACGAATTACGCTATTTAGATGAATATGTTATTTATTCATTAATATACATATCCATATACGTCATTATCATTAGATTTATACAGTGTCATGTCATATCTAATTTTTAGAGCAGTGAACAACGAGGGATGTGATTTTAGAGCAAAGAATATATACTACATGCATACTTGAAGACAACAAAATAAACCACATCGAAATTCACATAATATTAATTCTTTAAACTTGAAACTCCACTTCATAATATAATTGACCTAAGTCTTGACCATCATCCAATGGGTTACTGATTTCAACTTAGCAACAACGAGCGAGTGGAGAGAGGAAGAAGGGTTAGCTGCATTGCTGTCAAAACTCAAAAGGCAGGATGAGAGAGAGAGAGAGAGAGAGAGAGAGAGAGAGAGAGAGAGAGAGAGAGAGAGAGAGAGAGAGAGAGTGAGGGCATAAGTACTAAATGATTTTTGTAAATATTAAGTCATGAGAATTTTATTATCACCTGAAATAAAATATACTATCGCACAATAATTAGAACTAATTTCCTTCATCACCGAGAATAAATATATCATAGATTAATTAGAACTAGTAAAAATGAATTTCGAGCAGATGATTTAGTAATGAATTTTCTTTTATTTTTATTTTTCATTCTTTTTATTTTATAGTTGAAGATCACACATTCAACTTAGATAACAGCTGTAGATCTTTCGATTAAAAATGACAAAATATGGTCCATTAATTTTATAGTACTAAGACCTTTTCAAATTAATCTAACAGAAGAAACAGAGCTGCTTAGAATGGACTGGCTCGGCCATTTGTCACACGCCTCGTCGGATACTCCTTCAAATCCAATTTAGTTGTACCAACAAAAGTAGCTTTCTAGTATTCAAATCAATTATTAAACATGTAGTCCAAATAAACTCATCAACTTCTTGACCTATTCACTTATCTAATTTGAACACTTCCAAATTAAAACCCTACTATATATGTACGCGTGTAGAGGATCATTTTAGTTATAAAGCGAAAAATAATTAAGTGGTGATACGAAAGTAGGCAAAGAGATCGAGGCTAATTGAGTTGAAGAAGAAGATGTCTTACCCGCAGTACGACGATGGTGACCGGAGTACTAAGTCTCCGGCGACGACGCTGGCGGCAAGGCTCGTGACGTTGACTTCTCTTGTAGTCTCAGTTGTCCTCGTCCTAACAAATGATGCAAAGATGGACAATGACTATGTCTATACTTACAAAGACGTCCGCTCTTACAAGTATACTCTCTCTCTCTCTCAAACACACAATGTTTACTTGCGAATCATGCATAATTCTTAGTGGTAATATATGAATATAGCCAATTTGAGTTAAAAAAATACAAAAATAACTTTTGACTAAATTTATAGTTAAAGAATATCCAATTTGACCAAAAACCCCTTGCTTTTTGTTTGCACCACTCTCTTTCTCTTTTCACACATTTTTCGAGGTCAGACAGATGAATAAAGTGTGAGACCGGATGAAAAAATGAGGATTTTGGGGTATGCTGGTGGGGAGTCTTTTGAGTGTTTAAGTGACTCATTTAATAAGAGGAAAGAGGTGTGAGGGCTTTTTGGGAATATTGGGTATATTCTGTATATAATTTTAAGTGATGGGTAAATTTGTGTTTTATTTAGTGGCCTTGGCTATTTAAGCAATCTTATACATTTTAAGCATAATTGTTATATATTTTATGCAAAAACTCTGCAATTTTACGCTTTTGCCCTTCTACATAAAACATATAAGAATTATGTATTAATGTAAAATTATAGTTTTTTTTTCGCAGTTCTCACGTTAAATGCAGGTTCCTAAATGATCCACTCCATATATAGATTTTGTAGAAGAGACATAATTTGATGCAGATTAATATAGTAGGGAGTGAAGGTCACACTAACTTGGGCGAAAATGATAATATACTACTTTTCAGATAAACTTTGTATTTATTTTTAGCAGAGTTTATTTTATGTTTATTTAGATTTTATCCTAATTAGGATTAAACGTTTTAGACTACTTTGAATTAGCAATAATAAGATTGTTTGAAGAGCGAAAACAATAATTTACTATTTTTCAGGTTTTCGAGAAAACTAGGGTTTATGCAAGTTCGGTTTGAATTGTTCGATTTGTGTTCGGTCATTCTCACATGCGTAATTTTTCAGGTACATGTTTTACGTAACGTTGTTCGGAATCGCGTACACGGTTCTTCAACTCCCTTTGGCGTTATACTACATGCTGAGGAAGAAGCATCTCATCAATCGCTACGGATTCCTTAAATTCGACTTCTACGCCGACAAGGTGGTGGTGTTCCTGCTGGCAACGGCGGTCGGAGCGGCGTTTGGGGCCACGTCGGATTTGACCTCCAAAAATATCAAATCGGATGACAAGCTGCAGAACTTCTTCAACCTGTCCTACGTATCAGCTGCATTCGTGCTCGTTGGATGTGTTGCCTCTGCAATCTCATCCATCCATTCTTCACTTGCCCTAACAAAGACTTAATTGATCATATGTATACTATTTTTATTATATATATATGTGTGTGTATGTATAGCTTCCACAGGGAAGAGAAACCCTGAATTGAGGCATGCATATTGGGTTAATTTGTCTTCCAATTGTTTTAGATAATGGATTAATTAATCATTTTTTGTATTTAATTTCATGCAACAAATATAGTGGTGTAACATTTTGTTAATTTGAAGCAACATTACTAAAATATAAAACCACTTATTATAAGTGATCAAGAAACTAATACCAACATGTACAGATTAATCCATTTAATATAATTATTCACACCTAAGTTTATTTTGACAATAATCCAATGGAATATTGATGTAAGGTTGCAACAAGAGAGAACCCTAAATTGCAATTATGGGTAAACTTCGTTCTTTGTGTTGTTAGTAACATGTAAACCATACAAATGATATAAATTACATTAGACTAACTATGTATAATAGATTCGAGTCATTCTGACTTAAAGACAGTGGGATTTGAAAGTATGACATTTGACCACAAGTGATCGATCTTTTAAGGAGACACAATAGAGAAATTAATTACCCCTCCATATCTTTGGCCTAATCATATACTCCCTCGGTCCCGTTTGAAACAATCCGTTTCTTTTCGACGCAAAAATTAAGAAAGTAAGATGATAAAATATGAGAGAGGAGTAGATGATAAAGTAAGAGACAGAAGATGAGTGATATAGTGCGAGGCTAGATAATAAAGTAAAAGAGAGAAAATAAGTGATATAATGAGGGTAGATGATAAAGTATGAGAGATAAGTGATAAAGTATGAACAAATATTGTAATTTTTTTGTAAAGCAATTTCTTTTTTCGGAAACGGATTGTTTCAAATGAGACGTTCCGAAAAGGAAAACAAATCGTTTCAAATGGGACGGAGGGAGTACACTCTACGTACGTATCATAGCAATTTTAATTTGTCCTTTATCTTTGTAATTACTAATTGGAAACTTGTGTTCGTAATTAAGGAAGCATACAAAAAGTGTTGTTTTCGCAGTTAATTCCTACTATTTGTATAATATAAATATATACAGCTAACCCTTGATTAATCTTTGTAATTGTTACAATGAGATGTGACATTTCCCAACTTCCAAATATCTTAAATACACGTTATAAAAGACTATCGTAATTCGAGCTTTAAAAAAAAATAGAAGATCTCGTTTGCAATCTCAATCTCAGACCCAAACACCGGAGACGGCGACTCAAGCGCCACCGCCGCCGCCGCCGTCGCTGTCGTTGACGGTGCCTCGACTCGCCGTGATTATTCGGATCATCACGTTGACTTTTCTGATACTGACGGTCAGCCTGTTAGCTTCCAACTCCACCACCGTGAGCGCCAACGACACCACCACCACTTACCACTTCAACGATGTTTACGCCTACCGGTCAGTTAATAACTCAATATTTATACAGTTAAATCTGGATGAAGTAATACTCGATAGAGTAATAATCTCGTTTAGATAATTTCGTTCAATCCCTACTTGAGTCGATGGACTAAAATAATGTTTGATAACGTAATAACTTCGTTAAACGAATTTTTTTCCGAATCCCAATATTATTACTTTATTTAAAAGATTTTCAACTATATATATATATATATTATTAATAATTAATGTATGTATGATATAGAAATATTTAATTTTTTATAATTAATAATTAATAATTTATGTATGTGTTTGTTTGCAGGTACGTACTTTCTACTGCAGTGATAGGATTAACCTACACCTTCCTGCACCTGATCTCATCCTTCCTGCAAACCAGATCAGGAATACACCACACTAGCGATCCCAAAACTCTTCTTTATGAATTTCTTGGAGATAAGGTAATTTATTTATTCATTTTTAGTATGCTAGTACTAGTAGGAGTATTATAGATTTATAGTTAAAATGTTTTAATTAATATTAGAAGATGTTATGTTTCAAAATAAGAGTCTAAAAAATTATTGGGCAAGGTTATATTATGTGTTATAGTCCTTTATAGTATAACGAAAACATGAAAATAATCGTTCATGGTAGAATTTTCATTTTTACATTTAAAAAGTGTTGAAAAATAATACGAACCTACTAAAATTTTATTTTTCAATGATCGACTCCATTGTGACTTTGTGATCCAGACTAGAACGAGAGCTATTGAAACTTGTGACCTATTAGACTTGATTCTTTTGCTATGTAAAAAACAACAAAAAGTGAAAAAAAAAATCGAGTCATATAATGAATCTTACTATGAAAATGATTAATTATTTCATAATTAGTTATCACTAGTGGTTAAATCAAGAACACACTCAAAATTATTTTACGAACGTACATGAGTAAAAAGGATATCATTCTTGATTATATACATAGCTACCTATGTAAATTATTTCATTTTATTTATTTATTAAGTTCATGATTGAATTTAATTATATAGTATTTGACAATATATAGGTGATATTGGCACTACTAGCAACTGGGGTGGGTGCTGCATTTGGTGTGACGGTAGAGATGAAGGCGATGATGGATAAAATTGAGGACGCCATAGAATTACTCCTCGACACCACCCTGTTTTGCTCCAATAGCATCGAAATTTGATGATTTTTTCAACCGAGCTTATTTTCCTTCTCATTACATTCCTCACTTCCGGGGTCTCGTCCGTCCTCTCATCTTTCTCTCTCGTCAACAAGACCGCCTAGTTATTAGTTTTTCGTATTTCTTAAAAGGGGGAAAAAGGTTAAAAAGTACCCCGTATTTGATTTAAAATTATGTTAAATTAGCTCCGTGTTTGTTTTGTTGTAGAAAAATGCTCTTTAGTTTTTTAATAAATATTGCGCCAAAATGATTATGTTGTCCTTTTTTATAGTTTTAATTTTAATATTGTTGACTTTTTACATCAGAAAGAAGTATATAAAATCTTGACTAATCGTGGTTGGAGCGTGTAACTCGCATACACGTTTTAGAAGGACGATAGAGATTTTAGTGTAGAAAAAGCATAGGACGTTTTTTTTTAAAGAAAAAACGAATATTTAATAATTTATTGAAATTTCAAGTAAATATGAGGTATTTTTTTCTATTTTAAAAGGATAGGTGAATAATCTAGTGTTATGGACTTTTTCAACCTAAAAAGGATTGATTGGGGGTAAGTATACAAACCATGAACAATCAAATTATATGCGGAGCGGCTTGTATATACCACTTTCATATACCTTGTGTACCACACCACAAGGGTATTGACATGTGTTATTTCTTATTAGAAAATGTGGGTTATATTTAATACATGTCAATACCCTTGTAGCGTGGTATACACAAGGGTATACAAAAGTGATACGCACAAACCTTTGTGGTATGTCACGAATACATATTTATGTGAATAAAATCAAAAGGATTAACTAGTTGATATTTTTAAAAGAGTTATTCACTTAAAAATCGAAATACTATAATTACTTGTGTTTTGATTAATGAAGTGTTACAAATGTATAGACATAATATAATCTTATATTGCAAGCTTTAGATTATGAATAATTAACATATTTTTGTTTTAAATATAACAATAAAAACCGCAATCCTTACGTGTATCACACATTAAATAAACTTCCTTCTTATACAAATTAGTGAATTAGACAAGAGATCTAAATTGAGATACTATTATACTTGTTGATAATATCATCATAAACAAATAGACTTTGTTAAAAAAAATTATAAAAACAAATAAATAAATAAAAATAAAAATCTTCACTTGTATAGTATGAATTTATACTTATACAAAATGATAACATGGTGCTTTTAAACCAAAAATATTGAATTTTTAATCAATCTCACAATATTTATCTCCATTTCTTTTGAACTATAAGGTAAATACCTACTTTCTTAAAATTTTAAATTTAGAAAGGGGAATATTTGTCAAATTAAGGTTAAATAATTATTTATTGCACAGCGGTACTAATGAAGTTTATTTATATTTTTTTTTAATATTTGTTGTCGAAATCCATTTGATGAAAAACTCAATTTGGAGGGCCTCTGGCTGTCTCTCTCTGGTTTGTATCTTCTCTCTCTTCTCTTATCTAATTCTCTCTCCTCTCTCCAGAAGAAAAAAAACCTAAAAGAGCTGTTTACCCACAAGTAAGTTCTCTCTCTTCCTGTCTCTCTCTCTTTCTCTCTCCCTCTCCCTCTCCCTCTCCCTCCCTCTCTCTATCTTTCTTAATAATATTATCTGGGATTTTCTCTCTCCGCCTCCCTCTATATCTATCGCGATATTTAACGTGTTTAAATTTCGAATTTGGGAAATCTGCATGCGGTTCTTACTCCGATTTGCATCGATGCATTAATTGTTACTGCAGATCTGTCATTATGTGGTTTTGTGGCTCAGATCTGTGCCGAAGTGTTCGAGATTGAATTTTTTATTAGGGCTCGTGATTTTCACGGGTCTTTGTTGATTTTAGCAGTAATTTTGTGTTTTCTTCATGGGCGTTGTTAATCCGAAGCGATCTATGTGGTTTCACATTTTCTCAATTTATTTTGATTATTTGCGATCCAAATAGAGGGAGTTTCATTTTGTTTTAGATCTTATGCCCTTTTCAATTAACATGGATTTCGATTCAAATCGGATATTTCTTGAAACCGATGCGCATTTCTGGTTAATCTCTGCGGTTGACCCTAAATTTATCGCTATAAAAAGTTGAAAGAGTCAAAATTGGGATTTTGTGTTGATTTTATTTTGATTAGGTCATTTCTATGTTTGAATGATGCTTTGTGTTTTGCTATTTGACATGATTATACTTTCATTGTACGTAAATGTAGAGTAGCTTGGCATATTGAGCTGCTTGTTTATTGATTGCAATGCTGGTAGCATTTTCTGTGTGGATTTCTTGATGTTCTTGGTTGCTATAATGGAACAGAAATGCATCTTGGTGATAAAAATGGAATGTTTTGTGACTTAATTTAATGGATTTGTTGATATTTTTGGTTATCATAATGGGAAAAAATGCGTCTTTGGTGATGAAATGGGAATATTTTGAGACTTGATTTAATGGATTCCTTGATACTTTTTGTTGTTATGATGGAAAATGCATTTTCGGTGATAAAATGGGAATATTTTGGGGCTTAATTTGATGAATGGTGCTTTTTTTTTTTTTTATTATATCATTGCTATGTTTGAATGGTGCTTTTTTTTTTTTTTGGCTATTTGCTATGATTATATGTTTATTATTCATGAAAGCATAGCAGTTTGGCATATTGGATTGCTTGCATATTGATTATAATGGTGTATTTTTGGTGTCCATAATGGTAAAAGATGCATCTTTGTTGATAAAATGGGAAAGTTTCGGGACCTAATTTGTTGATACAATGGTGTATTTTTGGTTGCCATAATGGGAAAAAAGATGCATCCTTGGTGATAAAATGAGAATATTTTGCTACTTAATTCAATGGATTCTTGATTTATTTTGTTGCTATAATGGAAAATGCATTTTTGGTGATGAACTGGGACTTAATTTATTGAATTCTATTACTTCCCTAGATCTTTAATCTTATGGATGAAGACAGCATGCGGAATTGGGGTTATTACGAACCTCCCGGCCATCTCGGTCTCCAGCTCATGTCGCCTCTGGCTGAGCGAGACACGAAACCTTTCCTATCCGGGCGAGATAATCCCATCATGGTTTCAACTAACGGAGCCAGACACTTCCACCACCGTGATTGTGTCGTTACTGAACCACCCGTCACACACATGGACTATGTCCGGGATAGCTGGATAAACCACCGCGAGAAGTTCTTGCATATGTTCCCTGGAAACCCGTATAATTCCGTTATTGCAGAGTCTTCCGGAACCCACCATCAAATGCAGCAGATGGTTCCGCAGCCGGAGGCAATGAAGGAGGTCCGATCGAGCATGGAAGATCCGGTCGTTAAAAAGGAACCCGGCCTAGCCAAGAAACGAGGCGCTAATGCGACACCCAAAACTCCGAAAGCTAAGAAGCCCCGGAAACCCCCTCAACCTAAGGAAAACGGCGATAACCCGTCCGTCCAAAGGGCAAAAACGTCAAAGAAGAACGTTGAAGTCGTTATTAATGGAATAGATATGGATATCACCGGAATACCAATACCCGTTTGCTCTTGCACCGGTTCTCCCCAGCAGTGCTACCGATGGGGATGCGGTGGCTGGCAATCAGCTTGCTGCACCACGACTATATCGATATACCCGTTGCCTATGAGCACTAAGAGGCGTGGAGCAAGAATTGCTGGTCGGAAAATGAGTCAGGGTGCGTTCAAGAAGGTGTTGGAGAAGCTTGCGACGGAGGGGTATAACTTTACGAACCCGATTGACCTGAGGACTTACTGGGCGAAACACGGGACCAACAAGTTCGTGATAATCAGATAGAACGAGCGGAATCACAAGGATTTGCTACGCGCATACGGTTCGTTTTTCATGTATATATTATTTGGCCTTATGCAGTTGTGACTTCCTTGGTACTTTTGTAGCTCTTGAGTTTTCATATTCATGATACATGTTTGTAATCCTCGACTGTTGTGCTTCTCACAAAGCCATTGATTTTACTTCTCCTTTTGTTTACTTCGTAGGCTAGCAACATTTTCTCTAGCCTTTGAGGATGATGGGATATTGGATTACTTCTTTTTTTGTTATGTTTAATGAATGATTTTCAGATTCATGTGATCTTTACTTTCCTATATTGTACTGATTCTTTCATTCTTGGTAAGATCTTGTTGCTAGTATTGTTCGTTTTTCGTATGGAGAGAAATTCATAGTTGCTAATATAAAGTCTTAGTGCCGTATATTATCTTTCAAAATTATTTATTTCACTCATTTTAGTTCAACGTTTCAATTAATACTTTTCAAGTTGTTACTAACATTATTTTTTTTAAATTCATTAACAGTGATATTTGGTAAAACACTAAACTTTTTAGATAAGCTTGAGTTTTAAAACCATTCACTTTTACAACCGTTTATTTTTACACTAAACTTTTAAAAATAACTTAAATAAATATATAAAGTTCCTGGAAGAGTTTATCAATATTTTTTTAAATTTATTCTAAATAATAAGTCATTTTATTAGAGAGCTTATCGAAATAACTTATGAGTTCTAAATAAGTTATTTTTAACTTTTTTTTAAGTTAATAATATTAACTTATGAAACTTTAAAGAACTTTTAAATAGATTTTCATATCGAGTTTGACAACTACATTTCTCTTCTCTAGAACCTTCTCGTGTGGGCCCGCATTAGCGATACTCTTAACAAAATACAAAGTATTCCCTTCGTCTCGTCTTATTTGTCTTGTTTCGTTTCGGTACGAAGATTAAAATGCGCGGTTGCTTGTCTGTAGATAGTAGGTCACACAAAGAAAAAATGGAAGTTTGTGTAATAATTATTTTCGTTTTAGGAAACATGACAAATCAAGTGAAGACAACCTGAAAAGGAAAACAAAATAAGTCAAGCGGGGCGGAGAGAATTAATATTAATTTAATTTTGTGATGTCCACTGTGCCAACAACTGATTCGGCTCCTCGAGTAGTCTAAACTATATCTTCGATTCATCTAGAAAAAGCTCAGGGGCACGATGTAGAGAGGAGCAAGAATGATATAGTGAGGAGACTGATGATTATGGCGATACACAACAAATTGTGTGTATAATGGGGATGGGAGGGATTGGAAAAGACGACTTTTGCTCAACTTGTCTATAACGATAGTCAAGAAAATGATTGTTTTGAGTTAACAATGTGAATATGTGTCTTGACATGAAAGAATGGGTTATGGATGCTCGAGAAGCTGATCATCTTTGCCGCCTTTGTGCTTGCAATAAGGCGATGTAAGGAACAGTCATCTGACAACGTGACATGAGATGAGATGTCTCAACGAATTATTGAAAAATTATTAATTCAATTTTCTTAAGCCTAAAGATAATGGACAATCGGTCATAATATCGTTAACTAAATTTATTTTTGAAGCTTTGTATTATACTTTTACCGTTTAGTATTTTAATTGCAGTTTTTTTAGAAGGGTTTTTATAATGAATTTAAAATTTTAATAAAGTGGTAATTTTTGTGAAGTGCATCAAAATGATGTTTTTTTTTTATTTAAAGATATGGCAGTTTTGTCTTTTCAGGTGATCGGGTCACAACTGGTCAACCTTTAACTGTGGATTTTCTCGAGCTCAGTCCAAACTTGCAACCGGGGCACACCAACAAGTTTGAATATGTCGATTCAGGATTCAAAACAGTGCGAGCGTCCACAAGCTTGCAAACTATAAACTAAACCTTTATTGATATAATAAAGCAATAAATATAAAAACCAGCAAGTCAGAAATTAGAATTCAATTTGTGGTCCTAAGGTAATAATAGAAAGAATGCGGGAAAGGAAATTGAGGAAACAAGGTATAGCGGTGAAGATGGGTGGCCCGAAACTGATAGGTCATGGGTTCAATTCCTACTGGACACGCTATGTGTGAGTCTGTCACCCTGTCACATTAAGGGTGGTTTAACTCTTCTATGTGGTTTTGCGCTATTGCAGCGGGAGCGAGATTTACCTGTGTGCGCACCAAAGCGTAAGCTGCGGGTTCCTCGTCAAAAAAAAAAAAAAAAAAAAAAAAAGAGAAAAAAGAAGAAACACAAATTCACAATAATTACATCAATGAAACCTAATCTTGTCCTCATAAATATGGGAAAAGGGGGAGAGAAAAATTGTACACTTTGGAGTTTGCATTGTCAATTAATGGCAGAGACTGGAGGGCAATCGGCTCAGTGAATTTGGTGCCCAATTGGAGATAGTAGAACTTTTATTTTATGGCTATGGTTTTGATCCCTCAATTTTTTAATTTTTCTAGGCAGATTCATCACCTATAATTTTTAATCATTTTTTCAGAAAAAAATAATAAAATTAAAAGGGTACTTTTAAAAAATAAATTAGAAGGATCAGGTTTACCAATCATAAAATGTTTGGGACTAAAAAATTTTTAGGATAATATTTGTCAAATAATTGTATAGGTTCCTCGGACCACAAACTTGACGCTCTATTTACCTTACCATTTTGATCCCTCTGTTCTTGACATTTTCCAGTTTTCTTATTAGATCATCATAGTTTATGCTCTATTTATTTATAGAGTTTAGTTATTGTCAATTATTGTACCACATCGTATAATCCACAAAGACTTGTGTGTCACACAATATACTCCCTTATATGTCACACTTTATAAGGTGTTGACATGTGACATATGTGACCCACCTTAATTGATTTTGATTTGATTATTTAATAAAATGTATTCCACATGTCAAATGATTTGTGGAGGTGACATATAGTGGAGTATAATTGTATGATACTAAAGTATATCCGCGTGTAATCAAATTTTCGCTACCAAATGCAGCAATTTAAAACAATTACACCTAATATTTTTTAATTGACAAATTTGGTTTTTTTCTAAAATACCCTTTTAATTTTAATTAATTTAAAAAAAAATTAATCTAGCAATGATCAATATCACAATTATAAAATATTTGTTGACCAATCTACTAAAAAAAATAAGGGACCAAAACCGCATTTTGAGAATCATATTTACCAGTTTATCATATTTTATAATCATATTAAGTGGGTGTTTGCAATAGCTTAACCTATTAAACTTCTAGCTTGATTTAACGAAAAATGATTTTTTTGTGTTTGCAACAGCTTAAATCCGGAAAAATTCTCTACATTTAAGTTGAATAAGTTGAAGTTAGTTAAGTTAGTTTTAACCAACTTCTCCAACTTAATGACATATTTGTAATTTCGGATAAGCTATGATTTGACATTTTACTTATAAATTTCAAAATAAGCTACTATAGTATAAATTTTGCAAACACTATTTTTATAACCTTTAATTCTTTTAAGCAGTTTTTACACACACCCCCCAAATTCTCTAATAAGCCACTTTTACCAACTTCTCCTTAATTTAAGCACTTAAAAAAGTTTAAGTTATTGCAAACACTCCTAAATTGTTGGTTCTCATTTTACAGAATTGATCTCTCTTTATTTAGGCATGTTATAAAATAGAAGTCTAGATAATATGATCCAAAGTATCCGCCGATAAGATTTTATTGTAGCAAAAGTAAAATAAAATATTGATTAAGATATTGAGTAGTGATCATATCATGTGTCGTGTTGGTGCTTGTTAAATTGTGTATCTAATTAGGTCATCAAGTTCTATATGTAATATACTTCAATTTTTTTTTTCTTTTCTAATTTGATAGCAAGTGATTTATTGCCATTTTAAAAAGGCTATGTGATTGTCAATCACTATAGTGTAAAATTAAAAATGTGTCAAATTATGTCAATCTCCAAATTATGTCACTAGTCACATTCAGAAGTAGAGGTAAAAAAAATTAATTCTTTCTTTTTTGTTAGTCCCTTAATCTCATTATTTGTGTTTAATTATTTATGATTCATTTCTTTTAGATACAAAAATTAAGAAAGTCATATTGCATGATGTAAATTATTTAATTTTTAATTAAATTTAACCTACACAATTTTTATTTTTTTATAGAAAAAATAATTTATTTTGGAAGGTTTCAATCGGAAAAGTGCACCGGAGATAGGGGAGAGAGAGTATTTATTTGTCAAACTTTTCCGCAAACTAATCATAGAGGAAAGAGAAGCTAGAAAGAGAAAATCATTAATTGAAGTTCCTGAAAGGAAAGATGAGTGAAAGTCTCACAATGAACAATGCATATACAGCTAAGCGATTCAGCCTTTTAACAAATACTTTGGAATGATAAATGCAAACAGTGTACCTCATCTCAACCCATATTCACAATAAAGAAAATCATAAAGATAAGAAAGATAGCATTTCCGAACCACACAACATCCATACTCAGAAAAACTTTGCAGCTGGTAGTGATAATGGCGGAAGTTGTTCTTTCGGTTGTATTGGAGAGACTTGCAGCCATCGCAGAAGACAAGATTCGCGGGGAAGTGAGTTTGGTGAGAGGCGTGAAGAAGGAGGTTCTCAAACTTGCCGACAAGCTAAAGACGATCAGAGACGTGTTGGAGGATGCAGAAAGGAAAGGCGTGAAGGACAAAAGCGTGAGAGGTTGGTTGAAGAAGCTCGAGGATGAGGCTTATGAAATGGACGACATCTTGGATGAGTGGAACTACTACGCAATTGATGCTTCTCCAAAGAAAAAAGAAAAGGAAAAGGTATGTTGCTCCTTCATACCATCTTCATGTTTGCGTGTCAAGAAAGTTGTTGTGCGGCATGATATTGGTATGAAAATGCAAAATGTGAATGCATCGCTTGATGAGATCTTGAAGGAGAAAGATCAATTCGATTTTGTGACAACTATTCCCACAACTGACTCTACTCCTCTGTTCGAAACTACGTCTTCGGTTGATGTAGAAAAAGTTCAGAGCGAGGACATAAATAAGAATAAGGATGATATAGTGAGGAAATTGATGATGGATGGTGACCGAGAGATTCTTTCTATAGTGGGGATGGGAGGGATTGGGAAGATAACTCTTGCTCAACTTGTTTACAACGATAGTCGAGTAAAGGGTTGTTTTGACCTAACAATCTGGGTATGTGTTTCCGACCCCTTTGATGTGGCTAGGATTGCTAGCGAGATTATTGAGAAGGTCGAAGGAAGTCCTCCAAATACCAAAACATTGCAACTGCTACTAGAGAAATTGGGAAATTGTATTTCAGGGAAAAAGTTCCTTCTTGTCCTTGATGATGTTCTGACAGAAGACTATCACAACAATTGGGAACCCCTGATGGTCAATCTGAAGTGTGGTGTAGCAAGTAGTAAAATCTTGGTGACAACCAGAAAAGAGGGGGTAGCACAGATGATGGGCATCTCTGAGGACAGGATCTACCGCCCACAACTGCTCAAAGACGATGAGTGTTGGTCTCTATTGCGTCGCATATCCTTTCGTGGAAAGGAGGAACGTGGAGAATTCAAGGAGGTTGGCAAGGAATTAGCAAATAAGTGCGAGGGACTGCCACTAGCTGTAAACATTTTGGGAAGTGTTTTGCAATTCAAGGATAGTTTGGAAGAGTGGGAAAAATTGTTGGAAAGTGAAATATGGAAATTGGATGAAGCAGAAGTAGACCTTTAATCCTTTATCCTCATTTGCTTTTAAGCTACAAAGAGTTGTCCCCAACACTTAAGCTTTGCTTTTCATACTGTGCCGTCTATCCAAAAGATACTCAAATTGAAGTTGAGAGTCTGATACAACAATGGGCGGCGCTTGGTTATTTGGGCTTTGTTGAAGTGGAGGATAAAGGAAGAAACTACTTCAACAATTTAGCAATGCGGTCTCTATTTCAGAACTTTCAAAAAGATGATTCTACCGGGCAAATACTCCTTGATCTAGTTGAGTTGAGACACCTTGATTTAAGTGATAACAGAGAATTGGAGGAGTTACCGGGGAACATCGCCAAATTGATTAGATTGCATACTCTTTTGTTAAGAGAGTGCTCCTTAAAAGAGATTCCAAATGAAATTGGGAATCTAGTTGAGTTGAGACACCTTGATTTAAGGGGTAACAGAGAATTAGAGGAGTTACCAGGGAACGTCGCTAAATTGATTAGATTGCATGCTCTTTTGTTAAGTCAGTGCTCCTTAAAAGAGATTCCGCATGAAATCGGGAGTCTAGTTGAGTTGAGACACCTTGATTTAAGTTTTAACAAACAATTGGAGGAGTTACCAGTGAATATCACCAAATTGATTAAATTGCATACTCTTTTTTTAAGTTGGTGCTCCTTAAAAGAGATTCCACATGAAATTGGGAGTTTGGTCAAGTTGAAACAACTCGAGATAATGTGGAACAAGGAATTAAAAGAGTTGCCAAAGAGTATGTATAAATTGGTTGAATTGCAAACGTTGAGAATGTCAGGTTGCGGAAATTGTAGACTTCCGGAAGGACTTGCTAACTTAAATGGTATCCGCTCATTGGACTGGTTCTATGGAGGAAGTGGTTTCAATAGGTTTGGATTGTTGAAGAACTTAAACCTGTCTTACGGGAGATTTATACCTCTCCACCTCGGTGAGTAGTAAGTAATAGTAAGGAGTTGGTAGAGGATGCTCGAGAAGCGGAACTAAAGAAAAAGATACACCTATCTCGATTCAACATGGAATTTGAATTCACGAATGAGAGGAATGATGAAGGGGACTGTTCATTATCATCATCATTGTGGGTGGACTTAATAGAAGCTTTGGAGCCCAATCAGAATTTGCAATACCTATCAATTAAGAGATATATGGGCTCAAGACTTCCGCATTGGATCTCATCGCCCCTCAACCTAGTAAGAGAGATTCACATCGGTGGTTGCAGTAAGTTGTCGTCATTGCCGCCCATGGGGAAACTCCCATTCTTGGCAGTACTCAATTTATCAAGAATGAAGGAACTGAAGGTGTTGGGAGTGGAGTGGTTGGGAATAAGAGGAAGAGAAGTAGGGATGGATGTTCCATCATCATCATCATCAATTGTTGCCTTTCCTTGATGTGTAAAGAATGGTTGGAGTGGGAGGACATAACGGCTGAAGAAGAAGAATCATCGGTGCTGTCGGTGATGCCATGCCTGACGAAGTTGAGTTTGCGCAGTTGTGATGGATTGAATATGTTGCCACATCGCCTCCTGCGTAAGGCCTCATCTTTGGAGTCCTTGGATATTAAATACTCGCCAGGGCTTATCCAATGTTATGGAGACAAGGATGGTTCACCTTGGAGATCCATTTCCCAAAACAATCCGCAACTACAACTTGAAGATACAAACTTTTCACTGTTGGAGCAAATACTTCATGACATGTTATGAATATGCTGCCACATCACCTCCTGCGTAAGGCCTCATCTTTGCAGTGGTTGAATGTTATGGACTCACCAGCACTAATCTAATGTTATGGAGACGAGGATGGTTCCCCTTGGAGATCCATTTCCCGAAACAGTCCACAGTCTGACTCCTCTATCGAACAAATCCAATGATGATGAGACGCCCATCTTACTTGTGCACATGCCATACATTCCCTTGAAGTTTCCAGTTCAAAGGCGGTATATACACTAACAATTCTGTTTCTTGCTTCCTTTATACCACTTGTTTGGATGTGAAGATTTTGCATGAGGTAATAAATTAATTTACTCCTTTGTCTTTGTTGGGTACAAAAGGCATAGATACTAGGAGTTGATCAACACTTCTTCTGCTGATGATGATCAGCAAACTTCAGCAACACACACTTCACATTCCAAATCAGATGATAGCCAAGATTCGCAAAAGGTATGATTCCTATCTACATACAAATTTCAACATTGGATGCAATTATGTAATTGATTAAGTAGCAGGTATGAGAAGTTGCATTCAAGCAGGGGAAAATGAGAAGAAATTGGGAAAGAAAAGTCAGATGGAAAGGAACAAGGTATGCTTACATTATCATCACTAACAAGAAAAGAAAAAAAAGTAGACAGTTGATTTCTCTATGAATCTCAATATTTCTATGCAAGTAGTATTAACCAAAATAAAATAATTGAGATTTATTAAATTTTGATATGAGATAATACATATCCATTCATTAAATTTATTGAGCTGCCAAATATTTCATAGAAGTTAATCAAAAAAGGGTAAAAATACTTAATTTGTTGAAGCAAAATATTAAAGAGGATTTGTCAGAAGGAAAATAAAAGTTTATTTTGTAGGATGTTACTTTAATATAAATTTTGAACCCTCTCAATTTCTTCTAGAATGCTCTAGACATCTCTTATGGAGTATAAATATTTATACTCTGTATTAATTCTTAATTAATTTGGGATAATTTAAGTGTAACTTATTATAGATTAAAAAAACATGCAAGGCGTAGGTACAACCGGCCGGTTATGACCCAATTTGCAAATCAATTACCTGTTTCTGTTTTACACTACTGCCTCGGTACTTAAACATAATATTTATTTTCTATGCTAATGCTATTATATAGTAGTAGCTTATAACCTAACGGTAAGTCAATTTATACTCAATCAATAGGTCTTGAATTCGAGCTTGCTTAGTCACATTTTCATTTCCATTCATTTTTTTCATCTATTTTATTTAACCAAAACTACTTTGTAATTTTTTAAATATTTTAATTTACTTTTTTTTAAAAATTATTTTTTTCCTTCAATTTTTATTATTACTTTTTTTTAATTATTTTTTTCCTTCAATTTTTATTAAAGACAGATGTGTTATTTGTTGTCAACAATAATGTCATTTGTTATGAACAAAAATGTCATTTATCAAGTATCATTTGTTTCAAAATAAAAGTGTCATTTTCGTTTTGGACGCTATGTAACATCACTGACGAAAGTGTCATTTGTTTTGAATAAAAGTGTTATTTGGAGAGTATGATTGTTTCAAAAAAAAAATGTCATTTGTTTCGAAAAGGTTTCTTTTGTTTAAAAAAAAATGTCATTTGCTTTTGAAAAAAATGACAATTATTTTGAACAAAAAGTGTCAGTATCAATTTATTTTAACAAAATTGTCATTTGTTTTGAACAAAACTTCATTTAATTAGTATCAATTGTTTTAGAAAAAAGTATCATTTGTTAAGAACAAAATGTCATTTGAAAATCACAGAAAATACTTATGCATCTGAAATCAAAATTTAGCCCCCAAGTTATAATAGAAGCATAAATCAATACCAAAATAGATGTAATTCAGTAAATAAACACAATAAGCAATAGGAGAACACCAAAATTTACGTAGAAAACCTCCTTCAATGTGAAGAGGTAAAAACCCAAGACTCTTCGGTCTAGCCAAGTTCAGTTTAACCAATTAGAGAGTACAATTGAACAAGTATAACTCAAAAAATAACTCAATACGCATAAGCTAAAAAGTTAAAGGAAGTCTGTGCAAAATTGGGTCAAAATCGGATCTGTGCGACCCAATTGCACCTACAACGGGCGCACGGAAGTCCGCCTCTTAAAAATTACTCAATATGTATAAGCTAAAAAGTTAAAAGGAAGATTTAACATGATCATAATAGAAAAAGGGATGCCCGGGATATGGTTTGTACTATTGTCATCTGCCTCCATTAGAGCTGATGTGGTTTCCTCAAGCTGAAGAGCATATTCCAAGTTCCATAAAACATCTCCCATGGAAGGCCTATTAAACACCATACTCACCCAAACACTTCTCTGCAGTATCCCCAAATTTATTTAGAGAAGCCGGATTAACCTTCCCGGATAGATTCTTATCCATAATTTGCTCCAACATTCCCTTCTTTTGCCATGTCATTGCCCACTCGGCTATATTTACTTGCTCTCCCGGAAGAACCGGGTTCAAAGCTGGTCTAGTACAGAGCACTTCCATTAGAACTACACTAAATGAGTATACATCTGATTTCTCAGTGAGCTGCTGCCTTCTGAAGTACTCAGGATCAAGGTATCCGAAGCTACCTTTGACAGCCGTGCTTACGTGAGTCTGATCAAGAGCTGGTCCGGTTTTGGACAAACCAAAATCGGCTACCTTTGCAATAAAGTTCTCATCTAGGAGTATGTTTGTTGTTTTCACATCTCTATGAATAATGCTCTGAGCTGCTCCGGTATGGAGATAATGAAGCCGCCTAGCTACACCGATGAATAATCCTCACCATATGTTTGTTGTTTACCAATTTACCATTATTTTATAATCATACTACTCCGTCCCACCGAACTTGTCTTGTATTCCTTTTTGGGTCATATTTCTAAAAAAGAAAGTAGGCTCCACAACTTTACCAACTCAAATCAACTCAAAAATATTAATTAATTGTATGGGTCTCACTTTTTCATCTCACAAACTGATTTAAAATAATTAATTATTGTATGAGTATCACGTCTTTACCAACAAAAACCAACTCACCTAAATTACCGCGCCGAAAAGAAATAAAACAAGTTCGTTGGGACGGAGGGAGTATTAAATTGTTGGTTCTCATTTTACAGAATTGATGCCTCTTTATTTAGGCATGTTATAAATAAAAGTCTAATTAATAGGATCCAAAGTATTCGCAGAGAAGATTTTATTGTGGCAAAAGTAAAAATATGTGTTTGATTTAAGATATTGAATAGTCATATCATGTGCCGTGTTAGTGACTTGGTGCTTGTTAAATTGTGTATCTAATTAGCTCATCAAATTCCATATGTAATCGACTTCTAATTTTTTTTTCTTCTAATTTGATGGCAAGTGATTTATTGTCATCTTAAAAAATTATGTGATCAGTAATCACTATAGTGTAAGTGTATAATTATTATTTATATAAATTTTGACTAAATACACGAACAAATAAAAATGTGTCAAATTATGTTAGTCACATTTTGAAGTAGAGGTAAAAAAATTAATTCTTTCTTTTTTGTTAGTCCCTATTTATTTTAACTTTTACCTACTTCTTCGATCTCATAATTTAAGGCTCTTTTTTTTTGTCACGAAAATTAAGAAAGTCATGTTGTATGATGTAGATTATTTAATTTTTTTTATTTAAATTTAATCTACACAATCTTTATTTTTTTTTAGAAAAAATAATTTATTTTGGGAGATTCTAATTGAGTTTTTAGAAAAAATAATTTATTTTGGGAGATTCTAATTGAGAAAGTGAGAAAGAGAATATTTATTTGTCAAACTTTTCCACAAACTAATCATAGAGGAAAGAGAAGCCAGAAAGAGAAAATCATTAATTGAAGTTCAAATGAAAGATGAGTGAAACGTCTCACAGTGAACAATGCATCCACAAATTATACAGCTAAGCGATTCAGCCTTTTAACAAATAATAATAATTGAGTCTCGTTGGCGTAGCGGTTAAGGTGGGTGGTCCGGGACCGATAGATCCTGAGTTCAATTCCCATCAAGATCGTTATTTGATTTGTCAGAGCGTAGTTTATCCAGTGCGCACCGAAAATAGCGATTGCGGGTTCCATGAATCAAAATAATAATAATAATAATAATTGAGAGGACATCAAGCGTACCGCACCTCATCTCAATCCATATTCACAATAAAGAAAATCACCCAGTGCGCAAAATAATAATAATAATAATAATAATAATTGAGAGGACTTCAAGCGTACCTCATCTCAATCCATATTCACAATAAAGAAAATCATAAAGATAAGAAAGAGAGCATTTCCGAACCACCCAACATCCATTCTCAGAAAAACTTTGCAGCTGGTAGTGATAATGGCGGAAGCTGTTCTTTCGGTTCTATTGGAGAGACTTGCAGCCATCGCAGAAGAGAAGATTCGCGGGGAAGTGAGTTTGGTGAGAGGCGTGAAGAAGGAGGTTCTCAAACTTGCCGACAAGCTAAAGACGATCAGAAACGTGTTGGAGGATGCAGAGAGGAGAGGCGTGAAGGACAAAAGCGTGAGAGGTTGGTTGAAGAAGCTGGAGTATACTGCTTATGAAATGGACGACATTTTGGATGAGTGGAACTACTACGCAATTCATGCTTCTCTAAAGAGAAAAGAAAAGGAAAAGGTATGTTGCTCCTTCAGACCATCTTCATGTTTGTGTTTCAAGAAAGTTGCTGTGCGGCGTGATATTGCTATGAAAATGCAAAATGTGAATACATCGCTTGATGAGATCTTGAAGGAGAAAGATCAATTTAATTTTGTGACTACTATGCCCACAACTGATTCTACTCCTCAATCCAAAAGTACTACGCCTTGGATTGATGTAGAAAAAGTTCAGAGCGAGGACATAAATAAGAATAAGGATGATATAGTGAGGAAATTGATGATGGATGGTGACCGAGAGATTCTTTCTATAGTGGGGATGGGAGGGATTGGGAAGACAACTCTTGCTCAACTTGTTTACAGCGATAGTCGAGTAAAGGGTTGTTTTGAGTTAAGAATCTGGATATGTGTTTCCGATCCCTTTGATGTGGCTAGGATTGCTAGCGAGATTATTGAGAAGGTCGAAGGAAGTCCTCCAAATACCAAAACGTTGCCGCTGCTACTTGAGAAATTGGGAAATTGTATTTCAGGAAAAAAGTTCCTTCTCGTCCTTGATGATGTTTGGACGAAGACTATGACAACCGGGAGCCCCGATAGTCGGGCCCGAAGTGTGGTGCAAAGCAAGTAGTAAAATCTTAGTGACAACCAGAAAACTGGGGGTAGCACAGATGATGGGCATCTCTGAGGACCGGATCTACCGCCCACAACTGCTCAAAGAAGATGAGTGTTGGTCTCTATTGCGTCGTATATCCTTTCGTGGAAAGGAGGAACGTGGAGAATTCGAGTTGGTTGGCAATGAATTAGCAAGTAAGTGCAAGGGACTCGCCACTAGCCGTAAACATTTTGGGAAGTGTTTTGCAGTTCAAGAATAATTTGGAAGAGTGGGAAAATATTTCGGTAGAGTGAAATATGGCAAATGGGAAATACAGAAAAACTTTTTCCTCACTTGCTTTTAAGCTACAATGAATTGTCCCCAACACTTAAGCTTTGTTTTTCATATTGTGCCGTCTATCCAAAAGATACTCAAATTGAAGTTGAGAGTTTGATAAGACATCGATAGCACTAGGTTATTTGGGCCATGTTATTGGAAATCCTAGAGCGGAACTTGACGGGAGAGATCACTTCAATAATCTAGCAAGACGGTCTCTATTTCAAGACTTTGAAAAAGATGATTCCATGGAGCAAGTAAGTTCATGTAAGATGCATGATATAGTACATGATTTTGCTCAATCTCTTAGGAAGACCGGTAGAAAAGAGGCCTATGGAGTGACAAAGAGAACATGCAGAGTATGCAATCCTTTCTTAGTTTCTCATGTCCAAGAATATCGAACCTTGCTTTGGAACAGACAATCTCCCCAACCAGCTTTTTGTGATTGCCTCGCAAGTCTTAGGGTGTTTGGGTATAGATATAATGGAAGTCCATATTGGGAAAAGTTGATTCACTTGAGATGGTTGGATGTAACAGGGACTGGATTGTCCAAGAAAGAGATTAAAACCATTTGTAAGCTTTATTACTTGCAAACTCTTTCATTGGCATCCTGCGACTTAAAAGAGATTCCACACGAACTTGGGAATTTGGTTTGCTTGAGACACCTTTACTTAGGAGGAAATGGAGCTGTAAAGGAGTTACCGGATAACATTTTTAATTTGATTGAATTGCAAACTCTTGTGTTGAAAGGGTGCTCCTTGGAAGTGATTCCACACGAAATTGGGAATTTGGTAAACTTGAGACACTTTGATTTAAGTGACAACAGAGGATTAAAGGTGTTACCAGGGAACATCGCCAAATTGATTAGATTGCATACTTTTTCTTTAGGTTGGTGCTCCATAAAAGAGATTCCGCATGAAATTGGGAGTTTTGTCAAGTTGAGGCACCTTGACATAAAGGGTAATGAAGAATTAAACGAGTTGCCAGAGAGTATGTATAGATTGATTGAATTGCAAACCTTGACGATGGAAGATTGTATAAATTGTAGACTTCCAGAAGGACTTGCTAACTTAAATGGTATCCGCTCATTGGATTGGTTCTATGGAGGAAGTGGTTTCAATAGGTTTGGATTGTTGAAGAAGTTAAACAGTCTTACGGGAGATTTATACCTGTCCATCTTGGTGAGTAGTAACAGTAGTAAGGAGTTGGTAGAGGATGCTCGAGAGTCAGAACTAAAGAAAAAGATACACCTATCTAGACTCACCATGAAATTCACGAATGTGAGGAATGATGAAGGGGACTGTTCATCATCATCATCATCATTGTGGGTGGACTTAATAGAAGCTCTGGAGCCCAATAAGAATTTGCAATTCCTTGAAATCTGGACCTATATGGGCTCAAGACTTCCGCATTGGATCTCGTCGCCCCTCAACCTAGTAAGAAAGATTTACCTCTATGGTTGCAGTAAGTTGTTGACATTGCCGCCCATGGGAAAACTCCCCTTCTTGGAAGTCCTCGAAATGAGTAGAATGGAGGAATTGAAGGTGTTGGGAGTGGAGTGGTTGGGAGTAAGAGGAATAGAAGGAGAAGTAGTGATGGATATTCCATCATCATCATCAGTTGTTGCCTTTCCTAAACTCGAGTATTTGTCATTTAAGTATTGTGATGAATGGTCGGAGTGGGAGGACCTAACGGCAGAAGAAGAAGAATCATCGGCGGTGTCGGTGATGCCACATCTCACGCAATTGGGTCTTTGCGGTTGTGATGGACTGAAGAAGCTGCCACATCGCCTCCTGCGTAAGGCATCATCTTTGCAGTTGTTGGATATGGAAGGGTCATCAAAGCTAGTTGAATGTTATGGAAACAAGGATGGTTCCCCTTGGAGATCCATTTCCCAAAACAATCCTCAACTACAACTTCTAAAGGATTCACAAGTATAGATGGTTCCCTTTTGAGATCCATTTCCCGAAACGGTCCACAGTCCGACTCCTCTATCGGACGACGCCCATCTTACTTGTGCACATGCCATACATTCCCTTGAAGTTTCCAGTTCAAAGGCTCAAATACCAGAAAACAAGGAGGTATATACACTCATATAACAATTCTGTTTGTTGTTTCATTTATACTACTTGTCTAGATGTGAAGATTTTGCATGAGCTAATAAATTAATTTACTCCTTTGTTTTTGTTGGGTACAAAAGCCATCTATAAAAGATACTACAAGTTCATCAACACTTCTTCTCCTGATGATGATCAGCAAACTTCAGCAACACACACACTTCACATTCCAAATCAGATGATAGCCAAGATTCGCAAAAGGTATTATTCCTATCTACATACAAATTTCAAGATTAGATACAATTATGTAATTGATTAAGTAGCAGGTATGAGAAGTTGCATTCAAGCATGGGAAAATGAGAAGAAATTGGGAAAGAAAAGTCAGATGGAAAGTAACAAGGTATGCTTACATTATCATCACTAACAAGTAGACACTAGATTTGTCTATCGATCTCAATATTTCTACCAAGAGAGAATAAATTATTCTCTTCTCTTCGCAAGTAGTATTAACCAAAATACATAATTCATTGAATTTATTGAGCTGCCAAATATTTCATAGAAGTTAATCAAAAAAGGGGTAAAAATACTTAATTTGTTAAAGCAAAATATTAAAGAGGATTTGTCAGAAGGAAAATAAAAGTTAATTTTGTAGAATGCTACTTTAATGTAAATTTTGAACCCTCTCAAGTTCTTCTAGAATGCTCTAGACATCTTTTATAGAGTATAAATATTTATATTCTGTTTAATTCTTAACTAATTTGGGCTAATTTAAGTGTTACTTATTATAGATTAAAAGTATGCAAAAATTTGTGTGTGCCATGCATGCAGTTACAACCGAGCCGGTTATGATTCAATTCGCGGCTCAATTACTTGCTTATGTTTTCCAATGCTGCCTCGATACTCAAAACATAGTAGTATGTATTTTCTATGCTAGTACTATTATATAATGGCTTATAAACTAACGGTTAAGTCAATTTTTCACTCAACCAATAGGTCTTGGTTTGACCTTGCTTAGTCACATTTTCATTTCCTTTCATTTTTTTTTTCATCTATTTTATTTGTCGAAAACTACTGTAATTTTTTATTTTACTTTTTTTAAATATTTTTTTTCCCAATTTTTATTGAAGACTGACGTATCATTTGTTGTGAACAATAATGTTATTTTTTATGAATAAAAGTGTCATTTGTCAAGTATCATTTGTTTTGAAATAAAAGTGTCATTTTATTTTTGAACGCTGTCTACCATCAGGGGCGGAACTAGAGGGGGGTCGGGTGGGTCGACCGACCTCCCGGCCGACGGAACTTCTATCGAATAGGGTATAGGATTTGTATTGCCTATAGATAATTTTAGTGAAAAACGTAACTAATTGTTTACTTGTAGTATAGTTAGTTAATGACTTTGTCTCTTTTAAGAGATGTCTCATGTTCAAAACTCAATGCACTCATTTAACTTTTACTTTTAGACTTTTAAATTATTCATTTTCTAGTTTTCTTTAGTTTTATTACAAGTATAATTAATTCAATATATATGCATCTCTCTAACTTGTTATAAGTATTTTTTGCTCTCTTTAATCTACTTGTTAGACTTTTAAATTATTCATTTTCTAGTTTTTTTAGTTTTATTACAAGTATAATTAATTCAATATATATGCATCTATCTCACATGTTATAAGTATTTTTCCCTCTCTCTCTTTTTTCTACTAGTTGTATAAGTATATTTCTCTTCGTAACAAATATAACAAATAATATATATTATATATTTCATATCGTGTTTGTGTTCGAACCATTTAAAATTATATTTAGCAACTCTCGATTTTTTTCTCTGTCTTCGGCCACCGTTGTTCCTCTACTTCGACCCCCCAACTTCATAGCTTTAGTTCCGCCATTGTCTACCATCACTAACGAAAGTGTCATTTGTTTTGAATAAAATGTCATTTGGAGAGTATCATTTGTTTCGAAAAAAAAGTGTCATTTGTGTTTAACAAAAGTGTCATTTTCTGGAGTATCAATCGTTTTGAAAAAGAGTCATTTATTTCGAAAAAAATGTCATTTGCTTATGAAAAAGTGACAATTATTTTGAAAAAAATTGTCATTTATTGAGTATCAATTGTTCAGGAAAAAAGTGTCAATTGATTTTAACAAAATTGTCATTTGTTTTGAACAAAAAATTCATTTATTGAGTATCAATTTTATTAGAAAAAAGTGTAATTTGTTAAAGAACAAAAGTGTCATTTGAAAGTCACAGAAAATACATATGTATCAGATATAAAAATTATAGCCCCCTAATTTGCAGAATATAATAGAAGCATAAATCAATACCAAAGTGGATGTAATTCATCAAATAAACACAATAAGCAATTGGAGAACACCAATATTTACGTGGAAACCTTCCTTCAATGTGAAGAGGTAAAAACAACAAGACTCTTAGGTCTTGTCAAGTCCAGTATAACCAGTTAGAGAGTACAATCGAGCAAGTATAACTCAAAAGATAACACAATATGTATAAGCTAAAAAATTAAAGGAAGTCCGGAAGTCCGTGCGGAATTGGATCAAAATCAGATCGGTGCGACCCAATTGCACCTGCAACGGGCGCACGGAAGTCCGCCTCTTAATAAAAACTCAATACGTATAAGTTAAAAAGTTAAAGGAAGATTTAAATGATCATAATAGAAAAAAATATAATCTAACTTGTGCATGAAATTCCAAGACTACGCGCCAGATCAAGAAAGAATTATTTATATCCAGTGCAAGGAATCCTGCCGCTCTCGCTCTCTCTCTCTTGCTAAATCCTTCAGGCTTCAATTTATAAAACTAATGGATCCATAGTGTCAACTCTTGCCAAACCACAAAGCTAAAGTCAAATCCTGTGATTGTCTGGTTTTGTGTGAAAGCATGTTGGCTCACTACAATTTACTTCCTCCTGTAATTAAAAATGGCAATTGGAATTAGTCAATAACATTTCTTTAATACCACTATTGTCTTGGCATTGCATGTAGAGATCAAAAGCTGCCTATAAAATCACAAGAAATAGAAGCTAACTAATTCATCATCCACCTTTGATTCTCTAGCAGTTAACTAAAGCCATGAAAATCTTTAGCTGCGCATGTTTGTTCATCATCCTATCAATATGTGCATCCATTTTTCCTCAGATTTCTGCAGATTATCAAGAAAGAGCCCATGTTTCCTCAAGAGCTTAACGTGTCCAACGCAATGCCCGTCCCGAAAGCCCAAGTACCCGAAGGCGAAAGTATGCTTCATCAACTGTGATTCTCCAATATGCAAGGCAGATTGCAGAAATTAGTATTTTGTCTAAAAAAGAATTAACGAGAAATAAATAAAGAATCAAGAAGAGTATTTATTTTTATTTATTGAGAAACTATTTTCGAAAACCTTACGGGTACAAGTTGCTAGAATCATGGGAACTGTTGGTGAAGACATCTATCATTACGATGTCCTCTCACATGAAGATTGTTGGTTGTTGTTCATGAGCACAGCTCTTTATGGAAGGAGCCAAGGTGAATTTGAAAAGTTCCAGAAAATTGGTAACGAGATTGCGAAGAAGTGTGATGGCTTGTGATAAGTCTAATTCGTACTATACAAATTCTGTCTGTTTTGGTGCCCACCTGGCCAGTTGGACCGTATTTTCTGTGTTGTCTTGCAGATTTTAGTGCTGACGTGGTGATGAAAAGATGCTGAGGTGGCATACACGAATTTGGGGTTAAAAGATTGATTTTTGGACGAAATTATAGAGAAGGAAAGTGGAGGATAAGGAAAGAGATGATATGGAAAGAATTGGATATGATTTATCTAATTAATATCTTTCCATATTGGATATAAAAAATCCTACTTCTACAAGGAAAAGGAGCCGCCTTATATATAGGAGAGGAGACGAACGAAAATCAGATCATATTTTCACATCATCTTTACACCATTCCAAGACCGAGAGAGAGACAACCGAGTTAGAGATCTATTCCTTTCGTTCGAGTACGGATTTGGAGACAAAAATACTATTTTACTTTCGTTTCTTAGTTTAGCTTGGGAGATTTCGATTTATGCGTTTCATTTGGATGATTTGGATTCTACATATTGGTACATTATGATCTTTTAGTGTTAATTTTGTTTGCATTCATGTTTTAAATCAGTTCGTCAAGTTGTTATAATTTTCGTGTGTTTTATTTCCGAATTTCAGCATGTTTAGTGTTCTGCCTAGTAAACCGGTCCGCCTGGCCAGTCGGGCCGATATGCGTGGCTAAGTCATTTAGGGCCGGCGAGATGTGAAACACACACTACCATTATTTCGTGAGACTAAGGCTTTATAATTAATCACTTAGGTTTCGAATTAATCTAGATTAATCAATTGAATTAGTTAAGTTAGACTTGATCACCCTAGATTAGTTTAATCCATAGCTAATTTAGTACTTCCATCGTTTCTCGTGGAATTAGGCTAAATAAGTAGCAAAATTGTTCTTAGAACAATAGGATTAATTTGGTAGGAGACTATTAGATGTCCACCATACGAGTAGGCTCTTAAATTGGGTTCCCTTAGTTCTTAAAGCTGATTAGGTGTTAAATCTATTGATTGCCCACCGACGTAGGTTGCATCTAATTTAGAGTAGTAGTCGTTTCAATGCCCACCATGGCGATTACCGAATAATTAAGGGGGAATAGGGGATGTGTCAGTTTAATTACGACGTCCTACAACTAATTAACTTAAGGGGATTGATTAATTAATAATGTCGATGATCGAATATGTCTGTATGAATCATGTTGTTGGACCTATTTTCTTGAATTAGTTTACTCTGTTTTCATTTCCTGCAGATTTTAATTCCTTGTTTTAGTCATAGATAAAAACCCAAAATTGCGTGGTCGCTAACTAACCCCATAGATTAATAGGAATTTAATGCTCAAATCTCTGTTCCCTGTGTTCGATACATGTTTGCTATATTAATTTAAGTTCTAGCATTTTGCAGGATTTATTTGGTTAAAACAACGATCATCAAATTGGCACCGTTGCCGGAGAACGGTGTTATCTTTTAAATTGTTTTTCTATTGATCTTCTGTGCTTTTTAAGTGTTGCATGAGCAGGACTTCTCGTCCTCTTCTTCATTTTGATCCGGAGATAGAGAAAACTGCGAAGAGGAACAGGAAGGCAACAAAGCTGCAAGGGCAACAAGTGCTGTCACAAGCAGAAACCGGTCCGCCTGCCCAGACAGAGGGCAGAACCAGCGAAACAGAAGCTGAAACTAGTCCGACTGGCCAAGCAGGCCCTTTTTCTGAAGACAGCAGTTCTGAATTTGAAGAAGAAATCATAGCCGACGAAGAGGGAGCCAATCTGAAGATGTGTTGGGATTTTGTATACTGGAAGCAATTTTTATGCTTGTATACAATGTGTTTTTGTCCTTACCACTGTTTTATTCTCCTATCTGATAAATATGTATATTTGCACATGTTATCCTTTATCTTGTATAAAAGTTAGATTTGTGTGGTGTGTCGGGTATCACAGAAGACAACACAAATTGGTTGAACTGACAAGATATAAACGGTTATCACGGTCGAGACAACTTAAGGATAAGTTGTCGGTTTAAGCCGCAGCTTTAGATAAGAAGTGGCTTGTCTTAGCCGCTTATCTTTTACGGGTACACTTAAGGTGGTGTATTGACGGATCACGGTGAGATGTGTTCTCCTAACCGACCTTAGTGGAGAACCAAGATCTCGGTGACTTAGCCGGGTCTTAAGCTTGGTAAGACTTCACTGAGTGCATTTGGCTATCTATCACTTTGACCTACTATGGTGAACGTCATCGCGACCGGATCTACGTATCTTGGGTGTTAGTAGTTATTTGTGGCTCAGGCTGGTTGTCTGTATCTTGCATCCGTATCCTAGTAAAATGGGTTGATAATATCCCCTGAGGAACTCAAAAGGATTAACACACTAAACCCGACCGGTTGATTAAGTTCAGGTGTGTTAATAAGGTCGAGTGGTACTACTCAGGAATATAAGATTTTAATTAATTTAAGCTGTCAGTGAGCTTAGTTAATTAACGGATATTTCTATCTTAAATACGGAGATCGATTAAGTCTAAAATACAAGCCCTTGCTCAATTTGGGATAAAGGTTACGTCAGCATGGATTCTCTAGTGGAATGAATCTGTATTAATTAATTTTGCTCTGGGCTGAGCATGGATAATTAATTAATTGGAGGCCCAGCTTTATTTCTTGTATTGGATCCCTGATCTGGCCCAATTAGTTGCCTAATAATTTATTTTCTCTCAGAATTCATTATTAATGGATTAATGTATTTTTATATTATTTAATAATGTTATTTATCTGGAATTAATTGGCTGAGCCAATTAATTGATAAATATTAGTAGCCCAGTAAATTAATTAATTATATTATGGGCTGGTTATGTGGAAGCCCATTGGAAATATAATTAAATTAATGGGTTACAAATATATTAATATTATATTGGCTTTTAAAGCCTATATATATCAGTATTCTGTTCAGAAACAGATTACGCACACCCACCCACATAATCATACACACATATCGTGTTTGAGAGAGATAAAAATTTATTTTCTTCAGTTCTCTGACCACCCAGAGGAAGAAAAAGGTCGGGACACAGATCAGAAGATCTAACACAGGAGCAACAATCAAAGCCGCGACAACACACCAGGAGGAAGGTATCGGTTTCTAACCCTAATTATTCATTCAAGATGAACTCAGGTTCGAGGAACTTGTGAGAGGACCAGCCCGGACCAATTAACATAACCACCACTGAGATGTAAAGCTGAATTTGGTCGCGGCATGTCCAAAGTTTTATGGGAAGCTGAACGAGAATCATTTTTCTTTCCTGGAAGGATTCAATCAGGTTTGTGATCTGCACAGGCAAGGGCATTTGGATGCTTTCAAACTCAAAGAATTATCTTTTACTCTTCAAGATGGAGCCCGAGCATGGTTCTCTAGACTTCGACCAAGGTCAATCACTACATGGGCTCAGATGCGTCACACCTTCTTGGATAAGTATTTCCCTCAATCGAAGACCAATGTTCTCAAGAAGGAGATTTCGGGAATCTCTCAAGAACTAGACGAATCATTCAGAGCTTATTGGGAGCGGTTTGGGAAGCTAGTTGATAGCTGTCCAAACCATGGTTTTTCTGATGTGGATTTGTTGCAATGCTTCTATCAAGGGATGACAGACGAGTCAAAAACCATGGTGAACGTGGGCTTGAAGGGTAACTTTGCTAATAGTTACTATAATGATGCCAAGGCTATCATTGAGGGCCTTGCTAAGTCGACATCACAATATAAAGGTCCAAGGATGCAAAGAAGAACTGTCAACCTTTCAAGTGGAGACTTTCTAGAGGATCTTGACATGATGGTTGGACTCAAAATGGAGGAGAAGTTCAGCCAGCTTGAAGATAAGTTAGACCGGTTGTTCAAGGAGAAGAATCCTTCTTCTTCCTCATCTCCGCAATTGATGGCAAACCACAAATGTGGAGCATGTGGACAAAGGGGACGCACTTCCTTGCAATGTCATGGTGAGGATGTCAATGCAGCTGGAAATTGGAACGGACAGAACAAGGTTCATCCGAACTTAAGGTGGAGACAAGATGACCAAGCGCCACAACCGCCAAGAAATCCTCCACAACAATCATACCAACAACCTAGATACCATCATCAACAATATCAGCCACCGCAGCAGCAAGGGTATCAACAACTCTACAAGCCTCCACATCAAAGGCAATTTCCGCAGCAAATTTCAGCAGCAGAGTGGTCCATCTGGCCAGACGGACCAGAACAGCTCTTTAGAGAAAATGATGGCTGATATGATTAATTCTCAGAAGAACGCCATTGCCTATCAACAACAGATGCAAGAGGAGATTAATCAGACCAAGAGGGATAATCAAAGCACCGTCGAGAATTTATCCAAGCAAATCTCCAAGTTGAATTCTTCGATTCAAGAGATGAAGACAAGTCGAGGGCAGTTACCGTCGCAAGTTCAGCCCAATCCCACTGCTATGGCTAATGTAAGTCAAATTAGCATGTACGGTACAAAAGAGAATGAGTTCAACAAGGATTTTGATGGAGAGCAAGGTGCTTGAACACACAAGCACGTGGAATTTCCACAAAGTCAAGTACAACAACTCATCCACCGCTATGACAATTTATATCGGACACCTACCCTTGGTACAGAGCAACCTTACCGAGCTTCGCATCAAATGACATTGAAGCCGAAAATGTTAATCATGTCTCCGCCTGACCAAGCCGACCAGGGATCTTCTATGCTTGAAGAATTGATGTGCGAGATGATTGCTTCTAAAAAAGATGCCATTGCATATCAGAAGCAGATGCAGAAAGAAATAACTTCAAATCATGATGAGCTCCAAGCCGTGAAGAGAGAGGTGCAACAATTGAAGTGGGAACAACAAAATATCTTGGACAATTTGACCAAGCAAATGTCTATGATGACCACTTCGCTAGATGAAATGAAGGAGAATCAAAGGCAATTACCTTCTCAGACTCAGCCAAATTCGTCTGCCCATAGTTGCAATCACATCATGTTGATTGTTGAGGAGTGGAAAGGAGTTGTCTGAACCAACACCTAATGCGAGTCCTCAAAAGATTCGGTCTGAAGCAGAACAGTCCGCCGAACTGGCCAGGCCGAGTGTTCTGATTGACAGAGAGGGCCGAACGGCCGAGCGCACCTACAAAGACTTGCAGAATCTTGCTGATGAAGTGCTGACAGACAGAGAGGGCTGAATTGCCCAGGCAGACCCTGCAGCATTGCAGAATCTTGCTGATGAAGTGTTGACTGATAGAGAGAGCCGAACTGCCCAAGCAGACCCTAAGACTGTCATACCTCCACCATTTCCTGAGGTATTGGAGAGGAAACGGACACCGAACAAGGAATACATGGATTATGTGAAGCTGTTCGGAAAGTTGGAAATCAACATACCTTTCTTGGAAGCCGTGAATATTCCCCAATTTGGAAAATTTGTCAAAGACTTCATAGCGGGTAAAATCCAACAGTCCGGGAAGGTGTTGATGGATACTTCGGTATCGGCTATCATCCAAAAGATGTTGCCCGCCAAGTGCGTGGACCCATGTATGTTTACTTTACCTTGTCTTATGGGTAATGTGATGGTTAAGCAAGCTATGTGTGATTTGGGTGCATCTATCAATGTTATGCCACTTTCTGTGTATAATCAATTAACTGGAGTTGAGTTGGTGTCTACACGAGTGATTATACAACTTGCTGATAGATCATGCATTGCACTCATAGGCTTACTAGAAAATATCCTTGTCAGAATCAACAATTTTGTCTATCCTGCTGATTTCTATGTTATAGATACCAATGATAGGCAAGTTGAGGGTATTGCGGGTGTTCTGTTGGGTAGGCCATTTTTGAAGACTATTAGGGCAGTGATTGATGTTGTTGAAGTTTCCATAAGTGTTAAGTATCATAATGAAATTTATGTTCATCATATTGATAATGCACTTAAGAAATCTAATGATCATGAGAATGAAGATGCCCTTTCTACTGACGTTATTGAGAGTTTTGTCCAAGAATATCTTGAGACGCATTTGTTGAAGGATAAGATGGAAATCACTCTCACACATGGATTTGCTGATTTGGATACCAATGACATGAGGGATAAAGAGATTAAGGAGAGCATCATGGCACTCTATTCTTCGCCCATAACTGACAGCAGAATCGCCCACTTGCCCAGGCAGAGCGTTTCCAGCAGACTATTATCTTCTGATGATCAGCCATGCATTTCAAAGCTGAAGCCCCAACCTGAAAGAGACAAGCAAAGGTCATCAAGAGAGCAGACTTCCATCATTTGGCAAGTGGATAGGCCATCAACCAAGTGTGAGAAAGAGTTTTGGAGAGATGCCTATGATGATTTCATGTGGTATAAAGACCGTGGGAAGAGATTGCATATGGTGATCAAGGTAGTGGATGTGACTCCATTATGCACACCATCACAAAGTTGATCTTTAAGAGGAGGTCTAACCAAAGACTTTTAAGAAAGGCGCTACCGTGAGGCAACCAAAGTTTACTTTCGTTTATTTCCTTTAATTTTATTATTTTTGGTCTTTGTTTTTGTCTTGTTTTTCCAGATCTAGGCTATGAATGATGTTGTGGACTTAAGTGCAAGGAGAAAAGATCTCAGAGGATTTAGTTGCATGGTGAGCTTGCAGTCCTTCGCCGACGGTTTGATGAGCTAGAGCAGACTGTCCTGCCCCGTCTGCCCAGGCGGGGTCGTTCTTGTTTTTGTTTTGTATTTTTGTCATGTTTCTCCATCCTTGTTCTTTTCTTTTCTTGCATGAGGGCACACAAGGGTTTAAGTGTAAGGATGGAGGTCTTTACGTCGTTTCACTTTGTGTCGTCCTTTCTTTTGTGTCGTTGAAGCATGCCAAAAATTGAAGTTGTTGATGCACTCTTGTTCTTTGCTAAGCCTGTTTTATTTGTGCTTTATGTTTCAATATGCAAGCATGTTAGTGGTTGTGAAGAGTAGGGCTTGGTGCACATTTGTATGTAATTTGGGATGACAAATAATAAGTAAGTAGTGGATCGAATTTTACACACACTCCGTATATTAGACTTGAGCCTTTACAGTTGGACACTTCCTACTAATTTCTTTGAGAGTGTTTGTCCACGAAGTTGCAATAAAGGTGAGTCATTTGCGATACATGATAGGAGGCACTAGGGATTAAACCTTTTGGCCGCGACAATACTTTCCTACCTTATATTATCCCATAGTGAACTAAAATTGAGCCTTGACCGATTCTTTGATTTAGTCAGAAAATTTTAGCCGAGGCCTTTTTAGCTTTCTCTTGTCCCGTGTCTTTGCATGTTTTACACGCTTGTGTGAGATTGATCTTCTTATATATCCTTTGCCTATTTAGTGTAAATGCTACGAAATTAATTATTGGGCGGAATTGTGTATGAATAGCAATATCTAAAGTCCGATCGAATTTGTACCCAGATTTTCGTGAATAGTGAATAGTGTTGATCCACGCAAAATAAAAATAAAAATAAATAAATAAATAAAAAATCAGCTTAATTGAAGGGTACTTGTTGTTATATTAAGTAGCATTTGATGTGTAATTCTTTAGTGGTGGGCATTGTTTATTTACTCTTGATTATCTCATTTTAAGCAAGTATGACATGCATGATATTGATCTACATTTGTTGGAGCTTAGAACCCCTAAGGACCTTACCAACAAAAATTTGTCTATGTCCTAAGCCCCATTACAACCAAAGAGAAAACCCTCCTTGATATTGTAGTTGTGACAATCTTTTATCGTGACAGAGTGGACTATGTTCTTTGAGTGGCTTAACCGGACCTAGATTAGAGAATGTTGAGTGAACCGTGAGGATGATCCACTTTTGCTTAGGTTTTTGACCAAGTTGATATTTGTGTGCCTTGTCTGAAATTTGCAATTCTACTTGTTTGATGAGATTCATATTTGCATGGTTTGTCATGTTTGGCTAGTTCTTTGAGTGTGGAGATCATGGATATGATTGACATTGCTTTTTGTTCTTGTTTTTGTTTCTTGTCTTTGTTTTTGTCTTTGTTTCGAGTCTTTGTCTTTTCCTTGTCTTTTCTTGTCTTATTTTCATCCTGTGTCTTTTTATTTTGAGTCTTGAGTCTTGTGGATTGACTGAATTCTAACAGTACGTATTATTTTGTGTTTCTTATACTTGAGGGCAAGTATAGTTCAAGTGTAAGATGTTTGATGAGTCTAATTCGTACTATACAAATTCTATCTGTTTTGACGCCCACCTGGCCAGTTGGACCGTATTTTTTGTGCTGTCTTGCAGATTTTAGTGCTGACGTGGCGATGACAAGATGTTGAGGTGGCAGACACGAATTTGGGGTTAAAAGATTGATTTTTGGACGAAATTATAGAGAAGGAAGGTAGAGGATAAGGAAAGAGATGATATGGAAAGAATTGGATATGATTTATCTAATTAATATCTTTCCATATTGGATATAAAAAACCCTACTTCTACAAGGAAAAGGAGCCGCCTTATATATAGGAGATGAGACGAACGAAAATCAGATCATATTTTCACATCATCTTTACACCATTCCAAGATCGAGAGAGAGACAACCGAGTTAGAGATCTATTCCTTTCATTCGAGTACGGATTTGGAGACAAAAACACTATTTTACTTTCTTTTCTTAGTTTAGCTTGGGAATTTCGATTTATGCGTTTCATTTGGATGATTTGGATTCTACATATTGGTACCTTCTGATCTTTTAGTGTTAATTTCGTTTGCATTCGTGTTTTAAATCAGTTCGTCAAGTTGTTATAATTTTCGTGTGTTTTATTTCTGAATTTCAGCATGTTTAGTGTTCTGCCCAGTAAACCGGTCCGCCTGGCCAGTCGGGCCGATATGCGTGGCTAAGTCATTTAGGGCCGGCGAGATGTGAAACGGACACTACCATTATTTCGTGAGACTAGGGCTTTATAATTAATCACTTAGGTTCCGAATTAATCAAGATTAGTTAATTTAGGCTTGATCACCCTAGATTAGTTTAATCCATAGCTAATTTAGTACTTCCATCTTTTATCGTGCGATTAGGCTAAATAAGTAGCAAAATTGTTCTTAGAACAATAGGATTAATTTGGTAGGAGACTATTAGATGTCCACCATACGAGTAGGCTCCTAAATTGGGTTTCCTTAGTTCTTAAAGCTGATTAGGTGTTAAATCTATTGATTGTCCACCAACGTAGGTTGCATCTAATTTAGAATAGTAGTCGTTTCAATGCCCACCATGGCGATTACCGAATAATTAAGGAGGAATAGGGGATGTGTCAGTTTAATTACGGCGTCCTACACTAATTGACTTAAGGGGATTGATTAATTAATAGTGTCGATGATCGAATATGTGTGTGTGAATCATCTTGTTGGACCTATTTTCTTGAATTAGTTTACTCCGTTTTCATTTCCTGCAGATTTTAATTCCTTGTTTTAGTTATAAATACAAATCCAAAATTGCGTGGTCGCTAACTAACCCCATAGATTAATAGGAATTTAATGTTAAAATCTCCGTTCCGTGTGTTCGATACATGTTTGCTATACTAATTTAAGTTCTAGCATGTTGCAGGATTTATTTGGTGAAAACAACGATCACCAGCTTGCCTCTTGCTGCAAAAATATTCAGTTTTTTTGCGCTTTAAGAATAACATCCAAGGGTGGGAGAATGTACTGAAGTGTCAAATGTGGGAATTGGAAGAAGTGGAGGTGGAACTCTTCCCTCATTTGCTTTTGAGTTATCATTAGCTATCCCTGATGCTCAAGCGTTGCTTTTCTTTTTGTGCCTTCTTTTTTAAAGACGAGTGCATCAAGGTGGATGAATTAGTAAGTATTTGGATAGCATTAGGTTATCTTGGCTCTAATGTTGGAAGCAATGGAGAAAACATGGAACTGAAAGGGCGAGAATGCTTTCACGACTTGGCAATGCGATCTCTATATCAAAACTTTGAAATGGATTATTCTACCATGCAAAAAAAGCCATGTAAAATGCATGATATAATACACAATTTTGCACAATTTTTTGGGAAGAATGGTAGAGTGGAGGCCCCTGGAATGACAAATAGGACTTGGCAAGTTTTGCACCCTTTTTCAGTTTTTCGTGCCCGAGAATATTGCATCTTTTTTTTTTTTGGATTTTTCAAAGAGAATATTGCATCTTGTTATGGGATAACGCACGTTTAGATATTTGTGATTGCCTCACAAGTCTTAACCTGTTAAAATATAGAAGTGGAGCCCTAAATCTTAGTCAACAGGGAATGAAAAAATTGATTCACATGAGAATGCTGGATATAAGTCGTGTTAGATTTTTGAATGAAGACTTGAAAATCATTTGTAAGCTTTATTTATTGCAACTCTTTTGTTAGAAGAGTGCTCTCTAAAAGAGATTCCAAGGGAAATTAGAAATTTAATTCATTTGGCACGTCTTAATTTAAGTCATAATAGAGAATTAAAGGTGCTACCTGAAAGCATTTATAGTTTGGTTCAACTGCAAACACTTTTGCTAAGAGAGTGCTCTCTAGAAGAGATTTCGGGGGAATTGGAAATTTAAGTCAGTTAAGACACCTTGACTTAAGTTAGAATTGTGAATTAAAGAAGCTACCAAAGAACATATGTAGTTTGGTTGAATTGGAAACCTTGGATATGGAGTACTGTTGGAACCTCCATGAACTTCCTAAAGGACTAATTGCTCTCGGCTCATTGAATGGATTCCTCTCGGGGATCCTTATTCCAAGAGAATCCACAACTCTACTTAAGCCATCGTCATTTTTGCAGTGAATGTGGATTGAAACACACCTAGTGCAATGCTCTGCAGACAAGAATGGTTCTTGTTGGAGACTGCTGACTGCAACTTAGGATGTATTTTTTCATATCAAGTCTTTTTTTATTGTTTATTGTGTGTTTGAATTCTATATTGTTCTTTGGATTGTAATAAAGCGAAACTTGGACCTTAAATCGGTTAATGATCCGTCTGCGAGTTTGAATATTTTCTTATGATTTTCAGTTATGTAATAAGTCTTTTCTTCTTCTTTCTCTCTTTTCTTTTGTGAGATTATTTTCCATAATGTTATTTTCATCAGTCTTTGGATATGACGTAGAATGAGATGTCTCATTGAAAACTATCAATTGAATTTTATTGTTGTAGTATACACACATATCATATTTAACTACAAAAAATTCCAACAATCTATGCCATATATATAACACTACTTTCTTGATTCTCATCCCCATAAGAAACGTGTGTTGTTTCAAGTGGGACTGGGGGAGTAAATCATTAGTGTAAAGTCTGAGGTCAATAAGGCCATGCATGTTTTCATGAAAAGATAGACCAATAATTAAGAGATCCAAAAGTTTAGCGGGGCTTGAAATGTGAGCATAGTTCTGGCAGCTGTAGGTGGGCATGTAATTAACTGAATACATAATTCCAAGAACTACTAGTTTGAATTGAGAGGCGATCAAAATATTTTTCAAAAAGACGCAATTCATTCATTATTTGATATTGTCATCATAGTGGAGGCTTCTATATGTAATGTTGAGCAGCTGAAGTTCCACTAAAATTAAATCATTAATCTTTCATCTCTCCTTTAATTCCAAGATTCTTACTTAGGGCCCATTTGGCTTACAGAAAGGTATGGAGTCGAAATCAGGAATCAAACCTGAGGGTATGGAATCATTGAATCATTCCTGAAATCAACTATTTGGTTTGCAGCAGGAATAAACTTGATTCTGATACATGTTTGGGTTGACGGAAGGAATGAAATCATTCCTGAAAGTTAGTTTTTGTTCCAGAATAAGATTAAAAAATATTGATCCTTAAATACTTGAAAAAGTAAGATTTTTCAAGTACTAGTTTACCATTTAAATATTTAAAAAGCAATTGCATAAATATCAAAATTGTTTTCGTACAAATGTCGCAATCCATATCAAACATACATAGCTATCAAATATAAATAGAACTACATCAATAACTACCTTTTCACTCATTAAATAAATTTTGAGCTAAAGTGTTTCTAAAAGTAGTCCAAGCATTTGAAGTTTCAATATGATTGATGAATTCAGTTGGATTATAACTGTTATGGATGTCGTTGTCTTCTTCTTCACCTCCATATTTAATAGGATTATCAGTGGCCATATATTCTCGAATTAAATTGTGTAGAAGAGCACAACTTGTGACTATACAACCTTGTGTGCCGATTGCGAAAAATGAAGGACCTCCTAAAATTATCCACCTTCCTTTCAACAAGCCAAAACATCTATCTATCACATTCATTGCTTTAGAATACTTCATATTGAAGAATTCCCCCGCACTAACTGGTTGGCGATCACCCCATTGCTTTAGGTGACACTGATGTCCTCTAAAAGGGGCAAGAATTGCAATTTGTGTATACAACATCAACTAAGTAGTAACATCCTATACATAAAATAAAAAAAACAAAAAAACAAAAAAAAAACATATATTCTAGTTATTAATTCTAAAGTTGAAAGTAAGATGTATTATTAAAACATAATTACATTGGGGTATTTTTAATCCATTAGGATGGTCAATTGCATGTCGAAGAACACGTCCATCATGTGCAGTCGTAGGTCAAATTTTCCCAATTGGCAATATTATAGTCGGCAAAATGGGTCCAGGTTGATGGGCCGATTTGGGTACTCACAATAAGGACGGTGTTGGAGTAATGCCCCGAAATTTTCAATATAAAATGCACTACATATCTAGTCATGCATATTATCAAGTGTTTTAATTCTGTAAGTCGCGTCTTAGAAATTTAAATAAAAATTAAAGCATCTATCTTATTTTTTTATTAAATCATTGTTGATATGTAAATTTATTTTTGATTTTGAATGTGTTTATTTATATTTTTTATGATTATATTGTTTATTGTTGGAATAGAAATCATGTTAAAATCATGAGGTAATAACAATATTTATTTATTTCGGATTTCCTAAACCGGTTAGAATTCATGAATAGATAGAAAATTTTATATTTGTATCAAATTATTAGAAGATAATTTTAGATTATGTTTATTATTGAAATATATGTTTTATTATGTTATATATATATATTTTATGATCAAATCTAATTGTGTTTATCTATATCCTAATTTATCTAATTGAATGTCTTATGTGTGGTAAGTGATATAATAAATTATATCTAAAATATATAAGCACGAAAATAATTATAGATAAAAAATATTTGATAGCTTTTATGATTAGAGATATTTAGATAATTGTTTCTATGCCTAGAAGTAGTCCTTTAGTCGACCATAATATAGTCTCACACATATTTTCAAGAATCCGCCAACAAAACTAGAAATTGTTTCAAAAATTATTTACACATCTCCCCGTTATTATATTGTCGTGAAAATTTAAGAGAGCATTCCTAGGTATGTCTAGTATACTATATTATTTTTGTAGAATTTTAAAAGTATGATAAGTATTTTTTTTTCAAAATTATTTATCGCAACCTGCCAATTTTCATCCCGTCCCACTTGTTTTGCTTCTTTTCGGTACGAAGATTAAGATGCGCGGTTGCTTGTGTGTAGATAGGTATGTCACACAAAGAAAAAGTGGAAGTTTGTGTAATAATTATTTTTATTTTAGGAAACAGGACAAGTCAAGTGAAGCAACCCGAAAAGGAAAACAAAACAAGTCAAGCCGGAGGGAAAGAATATTAATTTAATTTTGTGATGTCCATTGTGCCAACAACTGATTCGGCTCCTCGAGTCCAAACTAAATCTTCGATTGATCTAGAAAGAGCTCAGGGCCACGACGTATAGAGAGGAACAAGAATGATATAGTGAGGAAACTGATGATCACGGCGACACACAATAAATTGTGTGTATAGTTGGGATGGGAGGGAGGGATTGAGAAGACAACTCTTGCTCAACTTGTTTAACTTGTTTATAATGATATTCAAGAAAATGATTGTTTTGATTTAACAATCTGAATATGTGTTTCCGTCACTTTGATGTGGCTAGGATTGCTGGGGGGAGAAAAAGAGTCCTCCCTATACCAACCTATTGGAAGTGATATTACAGAGACTGGGAGATTGTATTTCCGAAAAATAGTTTCTTTTGTCCTTGATGATGTTTGGACACATGACTGTAGCGAGCAACAAATCCTGGAAGTAGCTCCGGATCGGAATATGGTGCAACAAATAGAAATAGTAAAATATTGGTGGCAACTAGAAATGAGATGGTAGGAAAGGCGATGGGCAGATCTACCGCCCACAGAAGTTCACCGACGAAGAGTGTTGGTCTCTATTGGATCACATTGAATGGGTTGGTTGCAAGAAATTTGAATTGTTGAAGAACTTAAACAATCTTCATGAATTGTCCATCTTGGTTAGAGTAGCAGGTCGTGGTGTCCGCCTTTGTGCTGCAATAAGGCGATGTAGAGAACAGTCATCTGACAACGTGACATGAGATGTCTCAACGAATTATTGAAAAACTATCAATTCAATTTTCTTGATGGGTGAGTATAAAGCCTAAAGATACTGGACAATCGGCCATAATATCGTTAACCAAATTTATTTTTAGGTTACACTATACAGCGTTGTATAGTACTTTTACCGCGTAGTATTTTAATTGCAGTTTTTTTAGAAAGGTTTTTATAATGTAACACTCCGAAATTCTCAATATAAAATGCATTTGCACTTCATGCTTGTTATCTTATGCTTAAATTTTATAAGTCGTGCCTTAGAATTTAGTTGTATTTAAAAAGCATAATTATTTACATTTTTTTTTCTGTGTGTTAAATACATTGATGAAATTATTTGATGTGTATATGTGCACGTATGAGATTACTCGTATGATTTAATTATGAGACATTATTATGTGATTTTCATGATTTGTGATTTTACTAGGATTATTCTGTAAAGTAACATTAGTTAGATAATTTTATCATAGGGTGTAATTCGATAATCATTAGATAATAATAATAATAATAATAATAATAATAATAATAATAATAATAATAATAATAATAATAATAATAATAATAATAATAAAATGTTGTGGACATGATAGATGCATAGTTTGAGTTGTGAAGGTTTCACGTGGGTATACCTTTTGTAAATAAGCTATAATTATTATGTTTTCTCATTAATCAGCATTTAGTAATAAAAAAAATAATATTTCCTTATGATAAGGACATCTGCTTAACTATCTAAGATCTAGGAAATTTTCTTTTATATCTTTGGTGAGCTGGATTGATTAGGACTAGATGATACGTAACCAAATCTTAAGGTAATTAGATAAGTATGTGTTTTTGTCTATAAATAATAGGGAAGGCATCTCAAAATTTATTTCAAAACATACACGCCTATTCGCTCATATATCTTTCAGCTTCAAGATTTTGCTAAGGATCTTAAGGTTTTCTTTCCAGGTATTTCTATAGCTTACGATTCTATTATGTCAATTCTTTGGTTGTTAAAATGTTTAAGTTTCATGAGAACAGAAATCTGTCCTGCAATTTACCTTTTCTGCTTAGAGTTCCAAGGCCAAATACACGATCTTAAGTTACTTGAAAAATTCCAAAAAATTTATAGAGATACAATTTAGGATGTCATTAAGATTTCTGTAAATTTTGGAAATTTTTAAACAAGTCTTTATATTTTTAATGAATTTTTACTTTTATACTACCGAAAAACCATGCTCTCTTAATAAGGCTTAGTAAAATGTTTATATCTCACTCCACAAAAATGGTTTTGACTTGAGTCTTTTTCCTAAATAAATCACACACGTAGGGATTAGTAAAACTATTTATTTCGTATTTTTAACTTATGTTTATGAAAGCAGTTTAATACAAATATCCGGGTAGTCAGTCGGAGCATGCATTTTCGTATTCGGATTTTGGTGTAATTAATTTGTTTGGTATTTGGGGTTAGTAAGTTACTGACTTGAAATTGTTAAAGTTATAGTATTAAACTTGTTTCGCATAATTAAATGTTGTAGCACATGTATTTATGAAATGGGAATATGGCCCTAGTGAAGTTGCATACGTGCTTAAATCAATATATATGTTTGCTTATGAAAATGTTGTATTAATGCATACATGACATTCATTTCAAAAAATCATTAAGTCAAGTTTTATTATAGGACAGACGCGCAAGGCTTAATCACTTGATATACATCTTTTACTCACTCGAAAGATTAAGGTGGGGAAATATTCTTACACTACATTTATCCTTATTATATTTTATACTCGATATTTATGAGTTAATATCAGGCATGAAAAGGAAGGATCGAAGTTGATCGGCGATCGAAGTTGATCGGTACAAAGGTTTATGGTCGAAGTTGACCGTGGTGGAAGTTGATCGGGGTCGAAATTAGAGTCGAAGTTGACTCAGTGGTCTATGTGACTACGTAATTCTTACATGTTCTAATTTTCCATAATATATTGGTATATTATATAGTTTGGATAAGTGTATTCCCCACAGAGTAGTCGTAGTCACTCCTCTATATTTTCACTTTTTCAGATCATGGTCCGGCAGATGCTTGAAGTGGCGGATGGAGATGGTCACACACTTACACGAGAAAGAAATAATGAAACTTCTTACTACATTAATTTAGTTTTTATCATGAACTAATACCACTCATGCTTCATTTTATTTTCCGAAAACTAGTAGTTGCATTTGCACTCATTTTAAGACTTCCGTTGTTTATGAAATTTCGCACTAAACTTTTCTTTTTATGAAAAAGATTTATTTAAGATATTTTCCAAATCAAATGTTGAGATAAAATTTATGCACGAGGTGACGTCCCCTTAAAAGGTTTTAAAAATTTGGGGCGTTACATATAACGTGTTTAAAATTTTAATGTGGTAATTTTTATGACGTGCATCAAAATGATGTTTTTATTTAAAGATATGGCAGTTTTGTCTAAGGAAACGATGCTATTGTATATTTATTTGTTTTCACGTGATCGGGTCACAACTGGTCAATCTTAAGTTCTTAACTGTGGATCTTCTCGAGCTCACTCCAGACTTGCAACTGGGGCACACCAACCGGCACTACTGGAAAATGTTCGTTTAGTAAGGAAAAAATCTTGCGAGGACACTTATTTTATCGCTAAAGGTTATGTTTAGCTAGAAACGATATGTGCTTAACTATTAGTGAGAAAATTAACTATTCCTCGCAAGGTTTTCCTTGCTATTACTAATTTATCGAAAAAGTAGATAAATAAATAGTTTTCAGCGAGGAAAATAATTCTTGTCCTTGTTTTTCGTTGATGTTTTAATCCCCAAAAATATTAAAAATTCTGACTAATTTTCAACGAGGAGGTCCAAACATTTTCTCGCCGAAATAAAAGACTACAGCAAAAAAGTTCTAACAATTTACAATTACGGCGAGTAATTTTGTTCTTTCCTCGCCATATCTTAAGAAAAAATAATCCCCAAAAACATTTTTGATTAATTATTGAAATCGTAGAATAACAAAAGAATTTTGTCTTCTTCAAAACTAAGCCCCTGAAACATATTTTACCAATTCTTCACTCCTCTCCTTCAATCCTCCCCTTCTTTATCTCAAAAATTAAGAGTGTCAAGTTGCATTCTATCTAAGTTTCTTTATGAAATTGATATCGTAGGTATTTGGGACGAGCTATACATGAAGAAGAAACTTCAATTACCGACTCTGCAATTTGTTGAATTCAGAGGTTGGTCCAGTCACTAAGATATATCACAGGTTTTGCATTCTTCTCTTTGTTCTATATGAACGACGTGTCAGGATAGGTGGGGGGAATTGCTTTCAAGTATTTCCGTTTCAAATGGCTGCATTACTGTTTTTGAGCTGATTTCTTATGGCATTGATTCATTGCATAAACTAGAAGATATTGTTTTTAACAACATATTTTAGTGTGTTGCTTGAAATATTAATAATATCCTAAGATACTGACTGCATTGAATTATTACTTCGTTTTTTTTTTTTTTTGTCTAATTTGTCATTTGAATTATGAAATATGTGCCCTCTTTTTGTTACACAGACACACATATTTAGGGATTGTTATCCATTTGAACTAAATGCATAGTCTTGTTTCCCAGGAGTTCCTAAAACAGATTTATAACAATTATCTTAAAACATAGAGTTATCTATCGATGGAATTGGATAAGAGCTGGATGTTTTTGGATGATAGATGCTGCCCTGCATATACGATAGGGTTACAAAAATTTATCCAAATGGCCGAGCAACACTTTGGACTTGGAGAGAAGGTTAGATGTCCATGTAGATCATGTAGGAATGTGGTTTTTCATCAGTTACCTATTGTGAAAAATCATCTTCAAAATAGCGGAATGGACTCAACTTACAGAGTTTGGAGATTTCATGGGGAGAATGAATATTCACCTACAGAAGGTGATAATCATGATAGCAGTCAACACATGGAGAACTCGGAGCACTTTAATGATGATGAGATGGAGGAACTTTTGGAAGATTTAGAAGGAGGAATTGATGAGGAAGATATTAGGTGCAATGACAAAAGCGAATATGCTGGTAGATTTGACCAGCTTCTAAAAGATTCTAAGAGGAAGTTGTATTCAAATTGCAAGAGGTACTCCGTTTTGTTGTTCATTGTCAAATTTCTACATCTCAAAGTACGAAATAAATGGAGTAACAAATCATTCAATGAAGCTCTCGAGTTGTTCAAAGATGCACTTCCAGATGATAACTTGCTACCGAATTCGTACTATGCTTCAAAGAAACTTCTCGCCGGAGTTGGGTTGAGTTGTGTGCAAATACATGCATGCCATAATGATTGCATCCTGTTTAGAAATCAGTATAAGCTTCTAAGCTTTTGTCCTGAGTGCAATCATCCAAGGTATAAGATTGTGAATGGCAAATCTACAACTATTCCAGTTAAAGTTCTTAGATATTTCCCACTCAAACCTAGATTGGAGAGACATTTCTTATCACGAAAAACAGCATTACACATGAGATGGCATAAGGAGAAACGGGTTGAGGAAGTGGGGTACTTGAGCCATCCCGCCAATGGTGAAGCATGGAAACATTTCAATAAACATTTTCCTAACTTTGCTTCTGATTCTCGTAATGTGAGGCTTGCATTGTCTAGTGATGGATTCAACCCTTTCAATAATATGGCGAACTCGTATAGTATGTGGCATGTGGTCTTGGTTAACTATAATATGCCTCCATGGGAATCTAGGAATAGGTGGTTGAATATTCTAGTTGCTTGTTTATGGTAAAACAAACCGTTACGACTTTTTCAAAAAAGTGAAAGAAGAACGAGCTGCAAAGGAAAATGTATGAATCTAGAAAGCCTAAGTTAGTTCACTTTCTGTTGGCATAGATCACTCGAGAGTATTTTGTTTTACACAATAAGAACAACTTGTTTTGCATAGATTTCAGCAGACGAACCTGGTAAGCGCGAGCTTATGCGAAAGTATATGGACTTGGTTAATGAGAAACGTAAAACCATGACTGCAGACGAATTAGACGAATTCTTGAGAAAATCATATTTTGGAGAGGACTGGACATGGAATGATCTCCACTTGCTCCTTAAGGAGCCAACCACGATAGATATTGACTTTGATTCGCGGAAAGATCCAGCTACTATGAAAGAACCAACTGACAACATGGTAAATTGAGTTGTAATAGCTCTATTATATATGTTGACTTTGTTTTATACATGTATGTTGTATTTTAGTAAGGCAGCATGCACCATTGATGGTGAAGAACTGGAGCGCTATACCACAAGAAGAGAAGGAGAAACTGTGGGGACTTGTACGGGTGAGTACTCAAACTGTATATGAGTTACTGCTTAAGAAAAACACATTTTATAATGTATGTCTTAAATGCACATGCAGGAGAAATTCGATATCGATACAAAGTAACCCACATGCAAAGGTGGCGGTCTTTGATATTATGTCAAGGTCATATAGCAATTGGAGAAGTAAGAATCGAGACTGGTACAATAGCCATGGGGGTGGGGAAGAGGCAAAGGCCACGCTGCCAAAGACTCTAACACACAGATTAGAGGAGTGGAAATGGATCTGCACAAACATTTACGAAAATGATGATTGGAAGGCAAGTATCTCTCTTCTGTCCTCCAATTTGTTAACCTCATTAGCATTTGATACAATAATTATTACTGCTATTGTAAATGTAGAAACGATCAAGTTGTAATTCCCAAAATAGAAAGAACTTGCAGATTGTACACCGCTTGGGGTCGATATCTTTTGCAAAAAAATGACATCAAATGGTATATATATCACCATTGCTTCTGATTTGGTTTGTGCATTTATTGGGCTGATAAGATGACAATTTCTCTAACTTTTATGTAAATCGATCCAAAAACTAAAGCTCAACCAGGAGCAATCAAAGTTTTTGATGCTGCATATCAAAACAAGAAAGGAGAGTCTTCTGTAGGAGTACAAGAGATGTTAGTAAGTCTAGGTTCCTCCCGATAGTATCCATCTGATTCGCAAGTTATAATTAGCCTATTTACATTTGCTAACTGTCGTATTATGTGAACCGTTAGTAGACGAAAATGAATGAAAAGATCTTGGCCGCTGAGGTACATGGTTCTGAAACGGTGGATGAGGTAGAGATAGTCAATTCCACCTTCACAAAGAAAACATGAGTTGTTATTAGACAATCCAGGCTGTCGAAGATGGTGACCAAACCGACGCAGACGATTCTCGATTTGCAAAGAGTGGTAGATAAACAAAGTGAAGACTTAGCCGCTGCACGTGCAAAGATGGAGTCTTATGAGGCTGAAATTCACAAGCAAAGGCAAGAACTAGAGTATGCAAAGAGACAGATAGATGAACTGTTTAAGAATTTCTGCCCCTCCATTCTGCCTTCGAAGGACTAGCAGCTCAAGTAGTTACGGTATTAACGTCTTAAATCCTCCCCATTCCATTATTCTAGCTATGTGTAGCCTAAACAGTTGTTTTTGGGGATTTGCAGATGAAGGTTCAAGGAGAATGGATATATTTTGATATGTAGCATGCTTTTGCAAACTAAATGTATATGGTCGTGATACTTCTTTTGGTCGGACTGATATTATTATGTGTGTGCTATGTTTTGTAGAAGTAAGGTATATATTTTAAATAGTACACGTATCCTAAAAATTCTATATTTTTAATATAAATGACCTAACATGTATTATATCCCATTAAAATTAATCATGATCGAAAACAATGTAAATAACACATGAAAAACAATTTCCTTTCAAGATCATGAACATGCTGTCAGAAACTAGCAGGTTACGAATAACAATTTTAAACAATTACTTAGAATGCTTGAAAAATTATACAAAAATAAATGAGTATACTAGACATACCTAGGAAGCTTCTCCTAAAATTTCACAATGATATGATTCCGGGAAGGTACATAAATAATTCTTGAAACAGTTCGCAGATATGCTGGCAGATTTTCGAAAAGTTTATGTGATGTTATATTATGAGCGACTAAGGGGTATTTATAGGCCTAGAAATCATTATCTAAATATCCCTAATCCTATAAGGTATCAAATATATTTTATCCATATTTATTTTCGTCCTTATATATTTTATATAGAATTTATTCTATTACTTACCATATAAGACATTCAATCCTAGATAAATTAGGATATGGATAGGCACAATTAGATTTTATCCTAAAACAAGTATAACACACATAAAATATCTATTTTAATCATAATATAATATAAAATTATCTCCTAATAACTTAATAACATAATAAATATTATATCCTTTTATGATTCCTAGTTGGTTTAGGAAATCCAAAATTAATATCACTCTTGCCTAATAATTCTAATATTATTTCTATCTATAATCATAATATGATATAAATAAACATATTCAAAGTTCAAAATAAATTTACATAATGAAAATGATTTAACGTAAAATAACATAAATGCTTTAATTTTCATTTTAATTTCTAAGGCGCGACTTACAGAACTAAAACACTTGATAACATGCATGAATAGATATGCAATGCATTTTATATTGAAAATTTCGGGGCGTTACAACATTGATTTGAGTAATAATGCAAACTTAATGCAGTTACTTGAGACCATGTGTAGTTTGGTTAAATTGCAAACTCCATTGTTATCAAGTTGCTCTTTTGAAGGAGATTCCAAGTAAATTGGAGATTTGGTTCAATTGAGATACCTCGACGCAAGCAATAATTTAAAGGAGTTACTAGAAAGAATACGTGGTTTGGTTAAATTGCAAACCTAGGATAACAGTTTTTACGGAAATCTCAAACTTCCTCATGGACTTACTAACTTAAGTGGTATCCGCTCACTACCTTGTTTCAATGGGAATTGGTTACAACAAGATTGGATTGTTGAAGAAATTCAATAGTCTTACTGGATCTTTGCTTTTGCGAATCTCAGTTAGTAGTAGTAGTTGAGGATGCTCGAGAAGTAGAATAAAGTAAAAAGATGCATCTTCGGATACTAGCAATCGCATTCCGCAATGAGAGTGGTGAAGAAGAGTGGTGATCACCACCACCATCATCATCATTGTTGGTGGGAACAATAGAAGAGTGTTCATCACCACCTCCATCATCATCATCACTGGCGGACGTAATAGAAGAGTGTTCATCACCACCACCGTCGTCATCATTATTGGCAGACGTAATAGAAGCTCTGCATCCTAATCATAATTTGCAATTTCTCAAAATATGCTGCTACAAGGGCTCAAGACTTCCGGATTGGATCTCATCACCCCTCAACTTAGCAAGAGAGATTCAACTTTGGGATTCTAGTTAGGTGGTGTTATTGCCGCCCTTGGGAGAACTCCCTCTCTTGGAAAAGCTATATATGCAGAAAATGGAGGGATTGCTTGTGTTTGAAATTGTTGATAAACTAAACGTATCACGTATCATGGATCCTAACCCCTACCAACGTCTAAGTTCAGTTCTTTCGAGAAGAGCTATTTGTTTAGCTCTTCGGAACAGATCCAAACTTAATTTCATTAAATGCGATCGCTACATGCTGAAGAGGGCCGAAGAAGATAAAGTTTTCAAGACCGTACAGGCCTTATTAAGGAAGAATACATGATCTGAAATGCACCCACTGCGTTAAAATTGGCAGACATGAAATTGGACGCACTCCAGAAACTAATGACATAAATAAAGTAATGAGATTATGCGGAAGAAGGCAGAAGCGATGTTCCTGATCGGTGTAAGGAGATTATAATATTATGTAAAGAGATTATATCAATTGAAATAAAAGTATAAATTCAAAAAAGGAAAAGAAAATCAATTATACCAATTCAATTGAAAGGATTAAAAACATCCTCTCAAAAAAGAAAAGAGTTGAATGTTTGTCCCGCATATTATATAGTGTTTAAAGCGGTAAACCTGTGCTTTAACTAATAAATTGAAAGAAAAGTATCAAATCTATTAAGCTTGGAACAATTACTATTGCAAAAAGTGTATCCCAACTCCAAGAAAAGAATACAAATAAATAACAAAGACGGACATCTCCAAAACACATTATTCTATACTGAGAAATTGAATTTTCAGGTCATACTGATCATGGCGGATGCTGTTATTTCGGTTGTGTTGGAGAGAGTTACAGCCATAGTAGAAGGCAAGATCCGCAGCAAGGTGAGTTTGGTAAGAGGCGTGAAGACGGAGGTTCTCAAACTTGCCGACAAGCTAAAGACGATCAGAAACGTGTTGGAGGATGCAGAGAGGAGAGGCGTGAAGGACAAAAGCGTGAGAGGTTGGTTGAAGAAGTTGGAGGATACTGCTTACGAAATGGACGACATCTTGGATGAATGGAACTACTACGCAATTGATGCTTCTCTAAAGAAAAAAGAAAAGGAAAAGGTACGTTGCTCCTTCATACCATCTTCATGTTTGTGTTTCAAGAAAGTTCTTGTGCGGCGTGATATTGCTATGAAAATGCAAAATGTGAATGCATCGCTTGATAAGATCCTGGAGGAGAAAGAAAAATTTAATCTTGTACCTAATATGCCAACTGATTCTACTCCTCAATCCAAAAGTACTACGCCTTGGATTGATGTAGAAAAAGTTCAGAGCGAGGACATAAATAAGAATAAGGATGATATAGTGAGGAAATTGATGATGGATGGTGACCGAGAGATTCTTTCTATAGTGGGGATGGGAGGGATTGGGAAGACAACTCTTGCTCAACTTGTTTACAACGATAGTCGAGTAAAGGGTTGTTTTGACCTAACAATCTGGGTATGTGTTTCCGATCCTTTTGATGTGGCTAGGATTGCTAGTGAGATTATTGAGAAGGTCGAAGGAAGTCCTCCAAATACCAAAATGTTGCCGCTGCTACTAGAGAAATTGGGAAATTGTATTTCAGGAAAAAAGTTCCTTCTTGTCCTTGATGATGTTTGGACAGAAGACTATGACAACTGGGAACCCCTGATAGTCAATCTGAAGTGTGGAGCAGCAAGTAGTAAAATCTTGGTGACAACCAGAAAATAGGGGGTAGCACAGATGATGTGTATCTCTGAGGACGGGATCTACCGCCCAGAAAAGCTTACAGACGATGAGTGTTGGTCTCTATTGCGCGTCGCATATCCTTTCCTGGAAAGGAGGAACGTGGAGAATTCGAGGAGATTGGCAAGGAAATAGCAAGTAAGTGCAAGGGACTCCCACTTGCTGTAAACATTTTGGGAAGTGTTTTGCAGTTCAAGAATAATTTGGAAGAGTGGGAAAATATTTCGAAGAGTGAAATATGGCAAATTGGAAATACAGAAAAACTTTTTCCTCACTTGCTTTTAAGCTACAATGAATTGTCCCCAACACTTAAGCTTTGTTTTTCATATTGTGCCGTCTATCCAAAAGATACTGAAATTGAAGTTGAGAGTCTAATAAAACATTGGATGGCACTGGGTTATTTGGGCCATGTTATTGGAAATCCTAGAGTAGAATGTGACGGGAGAGATCACTTCAATAATTTAGCAAGGCGGTCTCTATTTCAGGACTTTGAAAAAGATGATTCCACAGAGCAAGTAAGTTCATGTAAGATGCATGATATAGTACATGATTTTGCTCAATCTCTTAGGAAGACCGGTAGAGAAGAGACCTATGGAGTGACAAAGAGAACATGCCGAGTATGCAATCCTTTCTTAGTTTCTCATGTCCAAGCATATCGGACCTTGCTTTGGGACAGACGATTTCCTCAGTCAGCTTTTTGTGATTGCCTCGCAAGTCTTAGGGTGTTTGAGTATAGACGTTACGGAAGTTCATATTGGGAAAAGTTGATTCACTTGAGATGGTTGGATGTAAGCGATACTAGATTGTCCAAGAAAGAGATGAAAACCATTTGTAAGCTTTATTACTTGCAAACTCTTTCATTGGCATCCTGCGACCTAAAAGAGATTCCTCATGAACTTGGGAATTTGGTTTGCTTGAGACACCTTACCTTAAGTTACAATGAAGCTCTAAAGGAGTTACCGGATAACATGTTTAATTTGAGTGAATTGCAAACTCTTTTGTTGGAAGGGTGCTCCTTGGAAGTGATTCCACACGAAATTGGGAATTTGGAAAACTTGAGACACATTAACTTAAGGCAAAACAAAGGATTAAAGGTGTTACCTATGAGCATGTATAGTTTGGTTAAATTGCATACTCTTTTGTTAAGTGGGTGCTCCTTAAAAGAGATTCCACATGAAATTGGGAGTTTGGTCAAGTTGAGAGACCTTGACATAAGTGAAAATGAAGAACTAACAGAGTTGCCAGAGAGCATGTGTAAATTGGTTGAATTGCAAACCTTGACGATGGAAGATTGCAGAAATTGTAGACTTCCGGAAGGACTTGCTAACTTAAATGGTATCCGCTCATTGGAATGGTTCAATGGAGGAAGTGGTTTCAATAGGTTTGGATTGTTGAAGAACTTAAACAGTCTTACAGGATTTTTAAAACTGTCCATCTCAGTGAGTAGTAATAGTAGTATGGAGTTGGTAGAGGATGCTCGAGAGGCAGAACTAAAGAAAAAGATACACCTATCTGAACTCATCATGGGATTTGAATTCACGAATGAGAGGAACGATGAAGGGGAGTGTTCATCATCATCATTGTGGATGGACTTAATAGAAGCTTTGGAGCCCAATCAGAATTTGCAAGACCTATCAATTTGGAATTATAAGGGCTCAAGACTTCCGAATTGGATCTCATCGCCCCTCAACCTACTAAGACGCATTCGTATGACTAATTGTAGTAAGTTGTTGACATTGCCGCCCATGGGAAGACTCCCCTTCTTGGAAGTCCTTGAAATGAGTAGAATGAAGGAATTGAAGGTGTTGGGAGTGGAGTGGTTGGGAATAAGAGGAAGAGAAGGAGAAGTAGTGACGGATATTCCATCATCATCATCACTTGTTGCCTTTCCTAGACTCAAGAAACTGAGATTTCAGTTTTGTTATGAATGGTCGGAGTGGGAGGACATAACGGCAAAAGAAGAAGAATCATCGGCAGTGTCGGTGATGCCACATCTCACGCAATTGGGTCTTTGCGGTTGTGATGGACTGAAGAAGCTGCCACATCGCCTCCTGCGTAAGGCATCATCTTTGCAGTTGTTGGATATGGAAGGGTCATCAAAGCTAGTTGAATGTTATGGAGACAAGGATGGTTCACCTTGGAGATCCATTTCCCAAAACAATCCGCAACTACAACTTAAATAGTATTAGCAAGTCTTGACAAGTATAGATGGTTCCCCTTGGAGATCCATTTCCCGAAACAGTCCAAACTCTGACTCCTCTATCGATCAAATCCAATGATGATGAGACGAGTCTCATTTCTGCAGTTGCTGCTTCTGCACATGCCATACATTCCCTTGAAGTTTCCAGTTCAAAGGCTCAAATTGCAAGACCAAATCCCAGAAAACGAGGTATACACACTCACTCATAAACAATTCTGTTTCTTGTTTCCTTTATATTACTTGTCTGGATGTGAAGATTTTGCATGAGGTAATAAATTAATTTGCTCCTTTGTTTTTGTTGGGTACAAAAGCCATCTTTAAAAGATACTAGGAGTTCATCAACAATTCTTCTGTTGATGATGATCAGCAAACTTCAGCAACACTCACACTTCACATTCCAAATCAGATGATAGCCAAGATTCGCAAAAGGTATTATTCCTATCTACATACAAATTTCAAGATTAGATACAATTATGTAATTGATTAAGTATGAGAAGTTGCATTCAAGCATGGGAAAATGAGAAGAAATTGGGAAAGAAAAGTCAGATGGAAAGGAACAAGGTATGCTTACATTATCATCACTAACAAGAAAAGAAAAAAAAGTAGACAGTTGATTTCTCTATGAATCTCAATATTTCTATGCAAGTAGTATTAACCAAAATAAAATAATTGAGATTTATTAAATTTTGATATGAGATAATACATATCCATTCATTAAATTTATTGAGCTGCCAAATATTTCATAGAAGTTAATCAAAAAGGGGTAAAAATACTTAATTTGTTAAAGCAAAATATTAAAGAGGATTTGTCAGAAGAAAATAAAAGTGAATTTTGTAGGATGTTACTTTAATATAAATTTTGAACCCTCTCAAGTTCTTCTAGAATGTTCTAGACATCTTTTATAGAGTATAAATATTTATACTCTGTATTAATTCTTAATTAAACATGCAAAAATTTGCGTGGACCAGGCGTAGGTACAACCGGCCGGTTATGACCCAATTTGCGGCTCAATTACCTGCTTCTGTTTTCCACTACTGCCTCGGTACTCAAAACATAATATTTATCTTCTATGCTAATACTATTAAATAATAGCTTATAACCTAACGGTAAGTCAATTTTTACTCCATCACTGACTGAAGGTCACTTGTTTTGAATAAGTGTCATTCTACCACTCTCTCTCTCTCTCTCTCTTGCTAAAATCCTTCAGGCTTCAATTTATTAAACTAATGGATCCATATTGTCAACTCTTGCCAAACCACAAAATTAAAGTCAAATCCTTTGATTGTCTGATTTTGTGTGAAAGCATGTTGGCTCACGACAATTTACTTCCTTCTGTAATTAATATAAAAATGGCAATCGGAATTAGTCAATAACATATCTTTAATACCAGTATACCACTATTCTCTTGGCATTGCATGTAGAGATCTAAAGCTGCCTATAAAATCACAAGAAATAGAAGCTAACCAATTCATCATCCACCTCTGATTCTCTAGCAGTTAACTAAAGCCTTGAAAATTTTCCTCAGATTTATGCAGATTATCAAGAAAGAGTTACCTCAAGAAGAGCCCATGTTTCCTCAAGAGCATAGCCTGCCCAACGCAATGTCCATCCCGAAAGCCCAAGTATCCGAAAGCATGCTTCATCAACTGTGATTCTCCAATATGCAAGGCAGAATGCAGAAGTTAGTTTAATTTCTTGATACTAATCTATCCTTACCTTTTTTCATGTTTATTTCAAGAACTAACTTAGTGGTGGTGTCATGTTGCAGACAGGAAGCCGAGCTGCAACGGTGTTGGTGCAGCGTGTTATGACCTGCGCTTCATTGGTGCAGACGGTGCAGTTTTCTACTTCCATGGGAGGAGCAATCAGCATTTCTCCTTAGTTTCAGACAGCAATGTGCAGATCAATGCGCATTTCATTGGCCACCGGCCCTTGGGCAGAAGCCGCGACTACACTTGGATTCAAGGACTAGGCGTTCTTTTCGGGCAACATAAATCCTCTGTGGAGGCAACTAAAGCAGCAAAATGGGACAATACTGTTGACCACCTTAAATTCTCCTATGATGGGGTTGAGGTTGTCTTGCCTCAAGGTGCTATGTCCTCATGGACCTCATGGAAATCTGCACAAGGTGAGGTGACATTGGAGAGAGTGTCGAACGCGAACAGCGTGATCATTTCCCTACCTGAGACCATGGAGATTGGGGTTAATGCAGTGCCTATCACTAAAGAAGATGACAGAATTCACAACTACCAAATACCTTCTGATGACTGCTTTTCCCATCTGGAGGTGCAGTTTAGGTTCTTCGATCTTTCGGCTGAGGTGGAGGGCGTGCTTGGCCGGACTTATAGGCCGGATTATGAGACCCATGCAAGACTGGGAATTGGTAATGCCAGTGGTGGGAGGAGAGGATAAGTACAGAACTACTTTTTTTGCAGGAGACTGCAAGAAATGTGTGTTTTCTTCTCCAATCAAGAATGGAGATAGAAAGCCAAACTTGGAAACAACCAACTATGGAGTTATGGACTGCTCTGATAAATTATCTGCTGGAAGTGGAATTGCCTGCAAGAAGTGATCTAGAATGTAGATCCTAACTGACCCTTCGTCCCTTCCTAGAATGCATTTGTAGCGGGTTTTTGTATTCTTAATTCCACTAGGAATAGATAGACATATACAGCATTTCCCACTTCCCAAATCCAACTTAAAGCCATTTTTTTAGAGATATTTTTCTCCACATTTTGAAATGCTAGACATGTCTTCCCAATTGTGATTCATTGAAGGTATTAGATATATATTTCTCAAATTTGTGATTTAACAATGAATTGATGTTGAAAGTTTGATATAACATTGGATGGCACTGGGTTATTTGGGCTCTGTTACCGGAAATCCTAAAGCAGAACATGAAGGTATTGGGAGTGGAGTGGTTGGGAATAAGAGGAAGAGAAGGAGTAGTGATGGATATTCAATCATCACCACCACCACCACCACCACTTGTTGCCTTTCCTAAACATTATACAACTCTGCCAAATGGATCGTCTTCGCAATGGTTGTACCTTTGAGAAGGAAAGACAACGAACGACTCATAACAAACTTCCTTGAGGGAAGCAGAGTTTCTTATAAAAGGATTACCATCATTAGATAATTAGATGTAAGGTAAAGATAAATATTTGATCATTACATTCAATTTCCATGTTCATCATTAGTGCTTCTAAATTGAATTTTCACTTGAATTACTTGCTGAAAAATGTAAGATAAATATTTGGCAGTATCTTTAAAATGAAAAAAGAATGTACAAGAAGTAGCCTATAGAAATCAATTAAACTAAATTAAAAATCATCAGAAACCGAATAAAATGGCTGAGATCCTTATACTATTATTTGCAGGTGGAATTGCATTTTCAGATAAATTGAGTTAAAATGCACTATTCCATAATCACTGATAAAATCATACAAAGGAATTACCGGTGGAATAATTGTATTCTTCCGGCGGTGCAGGCAGGTAGAAGGCCTCGTAGGACGGTGGATGAGCTAAATCGGGACAACGGTGGAGAATCACAATCTGCCGCCGAGGATGGGCGATATTTGTGTGATGTTAAATCGGGCGGGTCGGATCCTAAATTTGCAATGCCGGATTGAGAAGACTCGGGTCCAAAATACATGGATCACATTCATGAGCCACGGCCCAAATATGAATAGATAAGAAATAATTTAAACTCGTTTTATCTAAACATTTGTCTCAAATTGTAATTTAAATATAAAGTCGACAAGCCTTCTCAATTTATTTGCTTTATGGAACGTGAAAATCTTGATTGAAAATAATTCAATAAAGGTGAATGCGACAGATAACCTTTCCACAAAAAGTTTATACATTATTTTGTCTGAAAAAGAATTAACGAGAAATAAATAAAGAATCAAGAAAAGTATTTATTTTCATTTATTGAGAAACTATTTTCTAAAACCTTACGGGTACGATCTTTAATTGAATTGTTTTTAGTAGGATTTTGTACAATATGTAGAATTTTTATAGTTCCAAATAATAAATCTAAAATTATATTGGCAAAAAATATAAATATATTTGTCTAGGCATTTGTGTCCCTCAATGTCAATAATGAAATAATATTATGAAATTAATTACTAATAGGGACATAGAAGCGATTATCCTCCTGTGCAGAGGGAATCTTCAAAGAAATTATATAAATTGAAATAAAAGCAATACTAAGGTAAAAGAAAATCAATTATATCAATTAAAATGAAAAGGGAACATATTGTATACAGCTATGCAGTTCACTTTGTTAACAAAATAATTGAGACAAAAGCAATAATTGTGTAATATCTTATCTCCAAGAAAAGAGAATAAAGATGAAGGTGATGCACGAACCTTAATTTATGTGTACCAAATGCATCAATTTAAAAAGTTACACCTAATATTTTATAATTGACAGAATTGGTATTTTTTCTAAAATACCCTTTTAATTTTAATTAATTTAAAAAAATTACTCTAGCAATGACCATTATTACAATCATAAAATATTTGGTGACCAATATATGTAGGGAAAAAATCGGGGACCAAAACCGTAATCTTAAAATGTTAAATTTGCCAGTTTACCATTATTTTATAATTATATTGAATTGTTGGTTCTCATTTTACAGAATTGATCTCTCTTTTATTTAGGCATGTTATAAAATAGAAGTCTAGTTAATATGATCCAAAGTATCCGCCGAGAACATTTTATCGTGGCAAAAATAAAAAAAAAATATTGACTAAGATATCATGTATCGTGTTGGTGCTTGTTAAATTGTGTATCTAATTAGGTCATCAAGTTCCATATGTAATCGACTTCTAATTTTTTTTTCTAATTTGATGGCAAGTGAATTATTAGCATTTTAAAAAGATTGTGTGATCGTCAATCACTATAGTCTAAGTATATAACTATTATTTAGATAAATTTTGGCTAAATACACAAACAAATAAAAATGTGTCAAATTATGTAACTAGTCACATTCGGAAGTAGAGGTAAATAAATTAGTTCTCTTTTTTGCTAGTCCCTATTATTTTACCTTTTACTGTAAGAAAAAATATATAGTATGGGAGTAGATTATTTGATTTTTTTATAATTAGATTTGATCTACTTAATCTTTATTTTTTTTAGAAAAAATAATTTATTTTGGATGAGAAAGTGAATCCACAAGTGGGGGACCGAGGAAGTATTTGTTTGCCAAACTTTTCCACAAATTAATCATAGAGGAAAGAGAAGCTGGAAAGAGAAAAATAATTGAGAGGACTTTTCAGGAGTAGTTTGGAATGATAAATGCAAAAAGCGTACCTCATCTCAATCCATATTCACAACAAAGAAAATCATAAAGATAAGAAAGATAGCATTTCCGAACCCACAACATCCATTACTCCTAAAAACTTTGCAGCTGGTAGTGATAATGGCGGAAGCTGTTCTTTCGGTTGTATTGGAGAGACTTGCAGCCATCGCAGAAGACAAGATTCGCGGGGAAGTGAGTTTGGTGAGAGGCGTGAAGAAGGAGGTTCTCAAACTTGCCGACAAGCTAGAGACGATCAGAAACGTGTTGGAGGATGCAGAGAGGAGAGGCGTGAAGGACAAAAGCGTGAGAGGTTGGTTGAAGAAGCTGGAGTATACTGCTTATGAAATGGATGACATTTTGGATGAGTGGAACTACTACGCAATTGATGCTTCTCTAAAGAAAAAAGAAAAGGAAAAGGTATGTTGCTCCTTCAGACCATCTTCATGTTTGTGTTTCAAGAAAGTTGCTGTGCGGCATGATATTGCTATGAAAATGCAAAATGTGAATACATCGCTTGATGAGATCTTGAAGGAGAAAGATCAATTTAATTTTGTGACTACTATGCCCACAACTGATTCTACTCCTCAATCCAAAAGTACTACGCCTTGGATTGATGTAGAAAAAGTTCAGAGCGAGGACATAAATAAGAATAAGGATGATATAGTAAGGAAATTGATGAGGGATGGTGACGGAGAGATTCTTTCTATAGTGGGGATGGGAGGGATTGGGAAGACAACTCTTGCTCAACTTGTTTACAACGATAGTCGAGTAAAGGGTTGTTTTGATTTTACAATCTGGGTGTGTGTTTCCGACCACTTTGATGTGGCTAGGATTGCTAGCGAGATTATTGAGAAGGTGGAGAAAAGGGTCCTCCAAATACTCACGTATTGGATGTGCTACTTGAGAAATTGGGAAATTGTATTTCAGGAAAAAAGTTCCTTCTTGTCCTTGATGATGTTTGGACAGAAGACTATGATAACTGGGAACCCCTAATAGTCAATCTAAAGTGTGGTGCAACAAGTAGTAAAATCTTGGTGACAACCGAGAAAAGAGGGGGTAGCACAGATGATGGGCATCTCTCGAGGACGGGATCTACCGCCCACAACCGCTCAAAGACGATGAGTGTTGGTCTCTATTGCATCGCATATCCTTTCGTGGAAAGGAGGAAGGTGGAGAATTCGAGGAGGTTGGCAAGGAATTAGCAAATAAGTGCAAGGGACTGCCACTAGCTATAAACATTTTGGGAAGTGTTTTGCAATTCAAGAATAGTTTGGAAGAGTGGGAAAATGTTTCGAAGAGTGAAATATGGCAAATGGGAAATACAGAAAAACTTTTTCCTCACTTGTTTTTAAGCTACGATGAATTGTCGCCAACACTTAAGCTTTGTTTTTCATATTGTGCCGTCTATCCAAAAGATACTCAAATTGAAGTTGAGAGTTTGATAAGGCATTGGATGGCACTGGGTTATTTGGGCCATGTTATTGGAAATCCTAGAGCGGAACTTGACGGGAGAGATCTCTTCAATAATTTAGCAAGGCGGTCTCTATTTCAGGACTTTAAAAAAGATGATTCCACAGAGCAAGTAAGTTCATGTAAGATGCATGATATAGTACATGATTTTGCTCAATCTCTTAGGAAGACCGGTAGAGAAGAGGCCAATGGAGTGACAAAGAGAACATGCCGAGTATGCAATTCTTTCTTAGTTTCTGATGTCCAAGAATACCGGACCGTGTTTTGGGACGGACAATCTCCTCAGCTAGCTTTTTGTGATTGCCTCGCAAGTCTTAGGGTGTTTGAGTATAGATGTATCGGAAGTTCATATTGGGAAAAGTTGATTCACTTGAGATGGTTGGATGTAACAGGGACTAGATTGTCCAAGAAAGAGATGAAAACCATTTGTAAGCTTTATTACTTACAAAATCTTTCATTGGCATCCTGCCACTTAAAAGAGATTCCACATGAACTTGGGAATTTGGTTTGCTTGAGACACCTTACCTTAAGTTTCAATGGAGCTCTAAAGGAGTTACCGGACAACATGTTTAATTTGATTGAATTGCAAACTCTTTTGTTGGAAGAGTGCTCCTTAGAAGTGATTCCACACGAAATTGGGAATTTGGGAAACTTGAGACACGTTGATTTAAGTGAAAACAAAGGATTAAAGGTGTTACCCGTGAGCATGTGTAGTTTGGTTAACTTGCAGAATCTTTTGTTAAGTAGGTGCTCCTTAAAAGAGATTCCGCATGAAATCGGGAAACTAGTTGAGTTGAGACACTTAGATTTAAGTCATAACAGAGAATTGGAGGCTTTACCCGAGAACATCACCAAATTGATTAAATTGCATACTCTTTCTTTAAGATGGTGCTCCTTAAAAGAGATTCCGCAAGATATTGGGAGTTTGGTCAAATTGAGATACCTCGACTTAAGTTGGAATAAAGAATTAAAAGAGTTGCCAGAGAGTATGTATAAATTGGTTGAATTGCAAACCTTGACCATGAATTATTGCAGAAATTGTAGACTTCCTGAAGGACTTGCTAACTTAAATGGTATCCGCTCATTGGAATGGTTCTATGGAGGAAGTGGTTTCAATAGGTTTGGATTGTTGAAGAAATTAAACAATCTTGAGGGATTCTTACAATTGTTCTTCTCGGTGAGTAGTAACAGTAGTAAGGAGTTGGTAGAGGATGCTCGAGAGGCAGAACTAAAGAAAAAGATACACTTATCTCGACTCAACATGGAATTTAAATTCATGAATGAGAGGAATGATGAAGGCGAGTGTTCATCATCATCATCATCATTGTGGGTGGACTTAATAGAAGCTTTGGAGCCCAATCAAAATTTGCAATACCTAACAATCCGTGAATATATGGGCTCAAGACTTCCGCATTGGATCTCATCGCCCCTCAACCTAGTAAGAGATATTCAACTCTATGATTGCAGTGAGTTGTCGTCATTGCCGCCCATGGGAAAACTCCCATTCCTGGAAGAACTCGTATTGGAAGGAATGAAGGAATTGAAGGTGTTGGGAGTGGAGTGGTTGGGAATAAGAGGAAGAGAAGGAGAAGTAGGGATGGATATTCCAACATCATCATCATCACGTGTTGCCTTTCCTAGACTCAAGAAACTGAGTTTTTTGAGTTGTCCTCAATGGTCGGAGTGGGAGGACATAACGGCAGCAGAAGAAGAATCATCGGCAGTGTGGGTGATGCCACATCTCAAGTACTTGGATCTTTGCGGTTGTTATAGATTGAATATGCTGCCACATCGCCTCCTGCGTAAGGCCTCATCCTTGCATTCGTTGGCTATTAGACTCTCACCGGCACTAATCCAATGTTATGGAGACAGGGATGGTTCCCCTTGGAGATCCATTTCCCAAAACAATCCTCAACTACAACTTCGAGATGATTATTATTAACAAGTCTTGACAAGTATAGATGGTTCCCCTTGGAGATCCATTTCCCGAAACAGTCCACGCTCTGACTCCTCTATCGGACGACGCCCATCTTACTTGTGCACATGCCATACTTTCCCTTGAAGTTTCCAGTTCAATGGCTCAAATACCAGAAAACAAGGAGGTATACACACTCAGAACAATTCTGTTTCTTGTTTCCTTTATACTACTTGTCTGGATGTGAAGATTTTGCATGAGCTAATAAATTAATTTACTCCTTTGTTTTTGTTGGGTACAAAAGCCATCTATAAAAGATACTAAATGTGGAAGGTTTGAATTTCTGCTCAACTAGGAGTTGCACGAGCTGGTAGTAGAATCATCTGCGAGGCGCAAAATACAAATGTGGAAGGTTTGAATTTCTGCTCCATATAGCTGCGATTTTTAGTCCGATAACTCTCGATTTTGCTAAAGATTTATTCTGCATAGTCGTTACATGAATTTGCCTGGGATTATAAGTCATTCATAACAGTTTTCTTCAAATTTCTGTTAAACCCTTGCGATTTAAACTAATAAATTGTCGTTACTGAGATCGGAATTGATGTATTGCTTTGTTAGTGATCCTTCAAATTTGATTACACGACGGAAGTGCATTAAAATCGTATGTCCATACGAAGCTTATTGAATGTTGTAGAATACTCGTTCTAGTATTTGGGGATTCTGATGGATTTAGCTCCAAAAAAGCTCTCGGATTTTGATCTCTCGCAATTGGTTGTGCTCAAATTGTGTTCATATTGATTAAATAGATTTGATTATACCTCCTAATTTGAAATTATGGTTAATCCTGAGTTTTGATTCGATGTTTCCCCTTTACTTCTTGATACCTTTATTGAGTGCTTATCTTGCATTTATAAGTTTCTTTATAGTAATTGAATACTATGAATCAAAATCCATTGAATTATGTTTCTCTATTCAGCTTTACAAATCAATTCCGCAGTTGTTCAATATCTACCCTTAAAAACGGTGGTTGGTCATGTTTCTGATGCAAATTATGTTCTTAAATTCAATAGAATTGATTATACTTCATGATTGCAAATTCCCTTAGTTGATGAATCTTGATTTGGTTATGGTCCTTTACTTCTTACTTGATTCTGCTCATCTTGCATTTAGAAGTTTTCTTGAATCAAAATCCATGGAATCAAAATATTATGCATATTAGACTGGCTGATGTTTCTGATTCAAATAATGTTCTTAAATTCAACAGAGTTGATTATTCCCTTAATTGATGAGTCTTGATTTGGTGATGCCCCTTGACTTCTTACTTGATGCCCATCTTGAGTTCTCAATCTTGCATTTATAACTTTTCTTGAATCAAAATCAATTGACTCGAAATGTTATGCACATTAATGACTGTGGCTGATGTTTATGATTCAAATTATGTTCTTAAATTCAACATTATTCATGATTCCCTTAATTGATGAGTCCTGATTTGGTGATACCCCTTGACTTCTTACTTGATCCCAATTATCAGTGCTCATCTTGCTTTAGAAGTTTCTTGAAACAAAATCCATTGAATCACATTTCTACACTAAACTTTTCAACATCAATCCACAATTGTTCAAAAACTGCAGTGGCTGCTGTTTCTGATTCATCTTGGCAATCTCTTGTTCTTGAATGTGATTCACCTGTTCTGGTGAGTTCTGGGCGTCATGGTGTGGACCGTGCCGCATGATCCACCCCATCATCGACAGACTGGCCAAGCAATACGCTGGGAAGCTCAAGGTCTACAAGGTGAACACGGATGAGTGCCCCACAATCGCGACCCAATATGGGATCCGGAGTATTCCGACTGTCATCGTCTTCAAGAATGGGGAGAAGAAAGATGCAGTCATTGGTGCAGTTCCGGAGTCTACATTAACATCTTGCATTGAGAAATACTTGTAGAGTGGTATGTGATCAAACCTCTTAGCCCTTACAAAATCCTGTATAGTTAGATGCCTGCTGTATTGTGCATTATCTTGAAGATAACATAGATGGTAATTGTTCATACTTTTAGTCTGTACATTGTCCGATTTAAACTCTCTCTCTCCTCTCTCTCATATCTCTGTTGCTGAATGCTGGTTATCTTGGGTTGCTAATTATATCAATTATACAAAATTTGATAACTATCTATCACCGTGCTATTGTTTTATTTCAGCTAGGTAAAATTATCTATTTTTTAGCACTTTTAAATCATATGGCTAATATACTTTTATTAATCAATATATTTGAAAATTTTATATGATTTTTTCATGTTATGTGTGAAAAAATCGATTCAAAACTTGAAGGTCTCAACTTTCAAGTAGAATTGCAAATATTCCTTAAGCATATAATAATTTATATATTTTTTCTTCTTTAGAATATAGGTGAATATTTAATGGACGCGTTAGGTACTTCTTCCGTCTCATTAGAAACGACATTTTTTTTAAGCCGAGAATTAAGAAATTGGTGTTTTGTGAGAGTACATTGTATGATTTTTTGAGTAGTTAAATATGGTCTATACAATCTTTGTCATTTTTTGCAATGTGTCTTTTATAGTGAGACGTTCCGATAAGAAAAATGTGCATTGAATGTCGATTTTATTTAGGGATGGCAATTTTGCGGGTCGGGGCCGGGTATCATTGGACCCGGACCTGCCCCTAGCCTTAAAAACTGGACCCGGACCCGCCCCGTGGACCCGCACGGGTCCAGAATTTAGGACCCGGCCCCGGACCCGTACGGGGCGGTACCCGCCCCGAACCCGTGCGGACCCGCAAATATTTTATGTATTAATAAATTTAAAATTATGTTCCCACAAGGATTCAAACCCAGGTCATCCTGGAATATACAAACACTCTTGACCAGTAGACCAACAACTTATTTGTTAAATTTAGACAAACATAAAATATATATAATTTTAAATTGTTATTTATTAATTTTAATTTAAAACATAAATAAAATGTAGTAACTTTAATCAAATATAATGATTGTAGTAAGCATGACTAATATTTCATGTGAAAAATAAAAATAAAACACAAAAACAAAATCATCTTTCAAATATATTTTGTAGCTTTTATTCATCATATTTCTTTAATTTTTTTAAATGTACTTTCATATGTTATGATTCTTATTAAAGTATGAATTTCTTATGTATATGTTATGATTCTTATGAACTTATGAATGAAGTTAATGAATAATAAGAGTGTAGCTTTTCATTTGTTAAAAAAAAACTCAATTGTAAATTTGTAATTTTTCATTAGTCATAAAGAATTTTAAATTATGAATTTATAATTTTTCATTAATTCATTAGTTCATTAATGCTTATTTTTAATGTAGGTAATGTTAATCTCACTTTTGAAATACATTTTCATGATTATAAATTATAAATTTGAATATAATATATTGAAATTTAGAAAGTTAATATTTATTGTATTTTTATTAGATGTAATTTCACTTGTTATAAAAAAAATTCAATTGTAATTGTTCATTAATCATAATTGTATTGATACATATAATCCATTTCAATTAAAGATAGAAAATTAGAAATAAAAATTATTTTAAATTTAAATTTTGGAAATAAAAATATTAATTTCATTTTCAAAATACATGCCCGTAATTACAATTTGAATATAATATATTGAAATCTAGAAAATTAATATTTATATTTTATAAGTTAATTTTTTGTTAGATGTATTAATTTTTTTTTATATTTTAGTATGTCATATTCTTATGTATAACTATACATGTAAAATATTAACAAATGTGAACATTAGCTCAAACGGCATAAATGCATGTAAAGAAATTATTGATGCGTGTTCGAGTCTCAAATTATTGATGCGTGTTTGAATTTCACAAATAACAATTTTACACTTTTAAATTCTAATTTATTACGGGACGGGTCTGCGGCAGAAACTGGAACCGCCCCGGACCCGGTATGGGTCGGTTCCGGACCCGCCCCGTTGCGTCCTTTTGCCATCCCTAAAATTGAAAAATATCCGCCACAATTATTCCTTCTCCCAGTCATCATCAGCAATGAAAATATCAGATCCCCGCTTTCATACGAAAATTGGGATAAATTTCATGCAAACTACTTCTCCTCCACTCATCCCACCAGCAACGCACAGCGCCACAGCACACGCACATTCTGTCTGAAAATTATCCGCCATGGCCAGTCTTTTGGAAGCCCTAATTGTCCCACGCGCCTCCGCTCTCCCCTCCGCCTCCTCGCCGCGGCTCTCCACCACATGTGCCTCCGTCCGATTCAACGATGTTAGGGGTTTGAAGAAGCTGCAGGCAAATCGGTCGTCTGCGAAGCTGAGATCGACTCGAAACCTCGCTCGCCGTGGTAGTCGAATCGTCTGCGAGGCACAGGACACAGCTGTCGGAGGTTTGTGTTTTTTGGTTGATTAGCAGTGATCTTGTAGTGAATGATGTTTTATCCGAGAATTTTGTTGTTAAATTGAATATATGTTTCGAGTGAACTAGATGTACTGTTCGTGTATTCATTTCGATTTTCTGCTAGGAGTACTGTTCGTGTTGAATTGAATATATGTTTTGACTTTCGAGTGAATTAGGTTTCAGCTGGAATGGGGTTATTAGAGGAATCGACTTCCTGTTTGAATTAATCATGTGGCAGCTTTAGGTTAGGTTGAGATTCATTTTTGTGCTTCTTTTGTGGTGTATTTCTTGTGCTTTGGGATTCCTAGTTTGGAGCTGACAACATTAGAAAACATCAACTGAGTGATTTAGTGTTTTTATATATTGCTTCAATAGAGCAAATTCTGATTTGATGCATTTGCTGTGTATTCGTATTGATTAGAGATTAGTTCCCATAGAATGAAGTGTTTTAAGTGGTTAGCAGGGCTCGTAGATGATCAATACGAATCCGCTGGTAGTCATTTTGAGTTTTTTGCTTGGCTTTGCTTGTCATGAAATATTTCGACCTGAATGGCCGTTGTGCTTAAATTGCCTTTTTTTATTGAAGTTGATAGGATTGATTATACTCAAAGAATGTTAAGTTAGGACAATGTAAACAATTTGCATCTCTTCTTTAATGACTAGTTATCTTGTTGCCATCCTCTTTCCAATTTTCGTGATCATCTGTATGCTTGGCTTCTTGAACCTGAATAATGACATTACTTCAGAGTTTCTGAATTGTCATCACAGTCATTGCATGTGCTCTTTAAGTTACGGAAGAAATGGTGTGATTTGGAATTCCTTGGAAGAATCTTGATCTCGTAATGCTAAAATTTTAGTTGGGAAGTTACTTTTCCGGCTTACCATTAGTTCCTTGAAACTGCAGTGCCTGCTGTTACTGATTCAACCTGGAAATCTCTTGTTCTTGAATCCGATACACCTGTTTTGGTTGATTTTTGGGCACCATGGTGCGGACCCTGCCTCATGATGAACCCCACCATCGACAAACTGGCCAAGGACTATGCCGGGAAGCTCAAATGCTTCAAAGTCAACACTGATGAAAGCCCTTCAATTGCAACCGAGTATGGAATCCGAAGTATTCCGACTATCATAATCTTTAAGAACGGAGAGAAGAAAGAAGCACTCATCGGTGCAGTTAAAGAATCTGCTTTGGCAACTTGCATCGATAAATACTTGTAGAACTGTAAGTTCACATCTATCTTCGCAGAAATCAAGCTCTCTTTTGCTTGTTTCATTACATTCCAAAATTTGTCGTTTTCAACCTTATAGAATCATGTCTAGTTGATGCAATGGTATAATATCTTTGAGCATTTACCCTATCTGTTCATCGGCTGACTATCTTTTCTTCTCTTTATGTTTTCATATCTGAATGATGATTTAACTCGCGTAAGCAAGGTTTTAAAAAACCCAATTGAGGCCCGCCTCGAATCGAAACGGCAAAAAAACGCCTTGAGGCGTACGCCTCAGACCATGCGCTTCATCTGAGCGCCTCGTTCCGGCGAGGCGCGCCTAGAGGCGCGCCTTTGAGATATTTTTTCATTGAGGCGGTCCCTTTTTTTTATCGGGCCAGAATTCGAATTCTTATGAAATCAATATAATTGGGCTTAAACCTAATTACATTAATTAGATTTTCAATCAGCCCAACCCAAAATATTTAGATTAAAATCAAAATTGAGTAAACTCCCTACCGTAGCCATCGAAACTGCTGCTCCTCCCTGAAATTAATGCTGCTTCCATAAACGAAGAGGTTACATTAAATTAGACATTTCTTTATGTGATTAGTTGCCTGAAGTTTTATTAGATAGCTGGATATAATTAATTATTTAACTTAATAAAACGAAGAGGTTAGATATGAGCTAGTAAGATTCATTGTATTCCTCTTCCAGAAAAGACATTTTGGCCACCAATTCCCATGTATTTCATTAAAAAGTTAAAATCCTAGATGTGGAGAATATTGAATCCCATATATTTTGAATTTGAGAGTACTTTTGACTTATGTGTTATTATATATTTATTATGGGGAAAAAATTAAATTTACGCCTCAATTTTACGCCTCGTTCCGTTTCGAGGCTTACGCCTCGTGAAACCATGAAAAACGCCTTGAAACCCGTTTACGCTTTTTAAAACCTTGCGCGTAAGTATATTATGCATACATCTCTGTTTCTTGCTGATCCCATTATGTGGGAGGAACTTTGAAATAATATGATGTGAATTTTTGAAAAGTTGCAAGAACACAATGAATGAGCCTAATCACAACATCTCACAGTTAAAATCTTTACTTCTGTTTTGCCTTTATGATAGCTTTTGCCCGCGTTTCGTATTGACTTCATGGTTTCTCTTTTACATGATACTGCTAGTATGAATACTTGAAGAGAGTGTATGTTTTCTCTTACTCTATATGTTCTATATGAAATCCTTGCCTACTGATTTGGTTGATTTGTCTCATAGATAAACCATTTGCTTTGAGACTTTAGAGAAATTCAAGAATTGACCATGATTTGTGAAACAAGCTATGGCTGTCTAATTCTCTTTAATACACATTTGAATGGAATTTTGACATTTGAGCAATATTTGACTTTCAAAATTCTAGCTAATCTTAAGCTCCCTTTCATATGTGTGCCTCATTCATAAATATTACTCCCTCCGTCCCAACCGACTTCTCTTATTTGGTTTGGACACGGATATTTTAGTGAGTGGGTGGTTGTATGTAGAAGAATAGGTGATTGTAGGTAGAAAGTGAGAATTTGTGTAGTAATTATTTTTCTCTTTAGGAAACAAGACAAGTCGGGTGGGACGGTCCGAAAAGAAATATAAGACAAGTCGGACGAGACGGAAAGAATATAATGTATTTAGAGTGGTTACAAGAGTTGATGTTTGATTTTGGAAATTTTAGATAAGAATATGATGTCAAGTCATTAGAATTTGGATAAACTTTGAAAAAACACTTTTGCTATCAATGATGGAAATAAGATTCCGCCGCAATTCTGTGTCTGCAAAGAATTTCAACTCTTATTTGTTATATCAAGTTTATTTTCAATCTAACTCTATTCCAATTTTTTTGGTTACGGAGATTAAGAAGTTGTTGATTGTGAGTAAATAAGTAATAAAATAATAGGGTCCATTAAATTTATAGTATTAGTATTATATTAAAAAAAGAAAGTGGACAATTAAAGTGGGACAACCTGAAAAGAAATACTGGACAATTAGAGTGGAACAGAAGAAGTATAATTTTTTATTTGCATATTATATGTAGTTTACACTTAACACCTATTATTATATGTTAGCAATATTTATTCAATGTACATTATAGATCTCTTATTTCGGAAACATTTAATATACTCATTTGGTTTTTTTTTATAATAATAGAAATCTACAATAGTTATATACACTTAAAATTCACTTAAAAAATATAAAACTACATTTATATATTATATATGATTGTTTCGATCCAGTGATAGATCTAGAGGGGTAACGTTCGTGAATTGATCTTCGCACGAATTAGAGGTATTCTTAAAATTGCAAATTTACACTCAAAAATCATAAATTTGCACCATCCTACCTTATCCCCATTTCTTTTTTAAGAAAGCATTGGCTACTGAAAATGTATATAAAAAAAATAATGATAAAAGAATAAATATCTGTTTATGTTGTCTTAATTTTTCTGGTCGCCCAACCCAAACCCCAATTAAGGATCAAATTTAATTAAATACTGTTTTGTCTGTTTTAGAGCCTCTGCGACCGCTAGCAGTTATTAATATATCAGTGTTGGTCGACTCTTACAGTTACAGGGGGAATCACTTGTCTAACACACTGGCATTAATTATTTCAACACTAATTATTACGAAGTTAAATATATAAATATCGAAATCTGGTTATGGAACTAAATAATCTTAATTAGTAATGTTATTAACTAAAATAAAATAAGGATTATAAAATCTTCTAACCAACAATGAGACCAAAGAAAACTTTGTTGCGACTTTATAACTCGATTCATTTGAATTAATTTAATAAATGTACATTTGACTATACTAACTATGTCACATCCCTAAAATATTTGAAATAAAGGTTCATTAAGAAGCTATTAATAGATGATGTGGCAATTCTCCTCATTCTTATCTAGTTATCCGTTACAGTTGTTATTTGTTTTATTACATCTGCATCTGAAATTGTACTTAAATATTAATATCATTATTTCTTCACAAATGCCTAGGTGTTGGTTTGTCACACTTATCTAACTTGCTACTTGTATCTAATAAATATTGTAGATACTGTATTTCAAAATGCATGTACCTTCTCCAATTTCCAAATTTGACTTTACTTCGGTTTACTCGGTATCTCATTCATTATTTCAAGTCGAGCTTCTTGTATATATTTTGATACTATTATTTACTCCATTGGTTTCATTATTTGTGGTCACATTCTTTTCAGTACGGAAATTAAGGGAATAGATGATAAAGTATGAGAGAGAGAAGTAGATGATAAAATATAAGAGAAAAGATGAGTGGATAATGAGAAAGTAAGAGAGAAGATGATAAAGTAGGAGAAATAATGATAATTATTTGACAAAATTGAAAAGTTGTCACTTTTAATGGAACACCCCAATCAAGAAATATGGTCATTTATAGCGGGACATTGAGAATATCATATATATCTAAGTATAAGCGAAATTTATAAAGTTTTATATATGAATACTGGTTGTAGCTTTTAATATAAAGTAATACTCTAAGATTGATCTTGTATCATTGTGTTTCAAAATTATATTTAAGATAGTGGGTGTAAACGTGTAAAACAATGCCGTAAAAGTATAAAATAGTGGGGTTCACTGATTTAGATGATTATGGTCTAATTATTTATTTTCATTTTAGGAAACAATGCAAAATAAATAGGATACCCCAAAAAAGAAACGATGCAAGATGAATGAAACGGAGAGGGTATGTAGTTCAGATGATTAAGATTTGTTCTTGTTTAGACAAAAACTTGTGACTCAATTTAGCGTAATAAATGGGGTCTGAATTATGTATAAATGTAAAGTATACTTCACCCCTTAATCCTATGTACATCAAAAGAATAATGAGATGCCTATTATATGCAACTATTATAATGCATATCTAATGCGCATTTCGATAGCGGGTTCGAGTTACCCTTATCAACAATGTAATGTGTATTATATGCAACTATTATAATAATCGACTCTACAAATTATTACTAACTTATGATCAGATTCATTTCGTATTTTAGGTATACTATACTTAGTATAGTCACACAAAAATACAAAATATCTCGATTAAAAGTTTACCTAGACTCTATATACTTAATTATGTAGGTAAAAATACAAAATAAAATAGTTTTATATAAAAAAGAATTAGTAATATAATTGGAGCGGAGCGATTAGCGGAGTGCGTGAAGGAAAGGCGCGTGGCTGCGACGTTAAGCACATGCTCCCTTAAAATTTTTATCCTGTGCTACGCGGTGTACCGGAACCCATTCACCCCTTCAGCTCTATATATTTCGAATCGCCCAACGTTTAGCCTCATTCACCTTCCATTGAACTCGTTCAAACCGCATAATTGTTTCTCCGCTTCTTCTCTACCAAAAAAATCTTGTATCTGCTTCTCTCTCTACATTGTGCTCTTCGTTGATTTTGGTAAGGTTTTTTCTCGGTCTCGGTCTCGTTTCTCGAATTTTTGGTTGTTCATTTTAGTTTTTACCGCTTTTTTCAATTTCGTCGCGAATTGCGGTGATTGCTTGTGATTAATCTCGTTTTGATATTTCACCACGTCGGTTTAGATCTCAAGCATTTCATCGTTTTTAGTTTTTCCATTTGTTTTCAGTTCAAGCGATTAATTTTGTTGGCTTGATTTATTTTTTTTGGAATTGAAAAAAGAGAAAATGAAAATAGATCCCTTTGTTATCTTTGGGCTTTACTTCATATTTGTGGTTTCCTTTTTGTTGGTGATAAGCTATGGAATTCCTTTGAGTGTTGGTTGTTGTTCGATAAAATGGTAGGCAAACTAATGATGGTTGTTCCTTCTGCTTTTTCCTGAATAAAGGGGTAGGGTTGTTGGAGGATTGGAGCATCTTTTATGTATTATTGGATCATTTTTTGTTTATTACTAACATTTAAACAATGCTTGCTTAATAACTTTGAAGATTCAAGAGTTTGGTATTGATAGAACTTGGTAACTTTATTTGAAAAAAGAATTACAATCTGTTTTAAAGAGTAAGACCTTGGTTTTACTGTAAATGTCGAATCATGCTTGGAAATAAGATATAGAACTGCGAGAATTAAATCCCAGCTTTTCAAACAAATAGGAGTTTAAAATTGCTTTTTTAATGATCTTGGAGAGTTTGATTGGTGAGAGCAGGCTTAAGTGGTTTCTCATTTCCTTTCTCCTTCCCTCATTAAATAGCCTATAAAAGTTGTTTTCTTGGTCAACATATTCTGTGGAGTAGCTTGTCTTTATTCTAACAAGTGCTGGGAATTATCGATCCAAGTAAAATATATTTATTGACATCGGATTCTTCACAACCCCAATGGAAATATCCCTGTAATCCAATCTCCCCTGTTTGAAAATTGTTGTTGCATTGTGTTTATTTGGCTGCATCCAGAATGCCTAAATTCTCATATCTGTCAAATTTAGTGTGAAAAAAAGCACACTTGAGCCTTTGTTTAATGTTTTGGTTGTATAAAAGGTGGGTGATTGGAGAGAGATTACTAGGTCCGAGTAGATATTTTTTGCAGATTTCATCTCATATATTACATGTGCAGATTTCATCTCATGCTTATATTTGTTATTTCTTCTTACTTTGTATTTACTAATAAAGAGGACTCTTAAGCATCTTGCAATCCAGTTTAGTTAAAATTGCAATTTGGTTTTCGACCTTGATCGTATTTCCCTTCCTTAAGTGTGCAAAGATGGTAGAGTTATTACAATCTTTTTCACACATCAGAAGGGACAGTAGTCGATTGCCATATTATATTGTCCTCTATTCTATTCTATTGCCATTTGCATTGTCCTATAATTGAATTTGAAGTGATAAGGCAATCTTGGACGCATCAACTATTGTTTACACTTTTCATGAACTAATAACTAAAGCTTGTAATACTTTATGAGATTATCCAGTCTGTAAAGCAAACATGTTTTGGCCTTTTCCACTTAGTATCTTGTTTTGCTTGATTGCGTCAATTCTTTTGACTGGACATACTTTTTCTCCAACTTGTTATTTTCTAATGTCTCCCTAATAATGTTTTTAAATCCTCTTGTAGTTATAATGGCTTATGAGCAAAGCATGGATGTCTCACACAAACAGAAATGGAATTCAGTTCTACCCTCAGACATGGTGCCGGAAAACTCAAACGGATGCTTCGACTGCAACATTTGTTTAGATTCGTGCAACGAACCCGTAGTAACCCTCTGCGGCCATCTCTACTGCTGGCCGTGCATCTACAAATGGCTCAACGTCCAGACTTCGTCGTTCGAGTCAGAAGACCGACCTAAATGCCCCGTTTGCAAGGCATCGATCTCTTCGTCCTCGTTGGTCCCCCTCTACGGCCGTGGCAGGTCAACATCCGAGTCCGAAGCCAAGAAACGCGGGCTGGATTTAGCCGTACCAGCAAGGCCGCCTGCACTCGGACTGAATATGCTTCTTGCTAGTCCCGCACCGGTTTCTCCCAATTCCGTTCCGCAGCCATACTTCCAAAATGGATTAGGCAGCTACTCTTCGATCTCTCCGACGCTGGGGAGCCCCGCCACAACGAGCTTCTTCAGCCCGACGATCAACATGGTGAGTGAGATCGTGTTTGCTGGGATATTCGGGAGCTCGGAGACGAACATGTTTGCGTACCCGTATACGAATTCGTACCCGCTGATCGGTAGCGGCAGCCGGAGGCTGAGGAGGCATGAGATTCAGTTGGATAAGTCGCTGAACAGAGTGTCCATCTTTCTCTTCTGCTGCATTGCTTTGTGTCTGGTTTTGTTTTAGTTGTAAATGTGGGAAAATACAAAGTGCTGTACAGATTTGTGTATAGATGGAGACATTCTTGGAGAGAGAAAGTCGAGCGTAGAGTAAAACGAGAGACCTTCGTTGTGAATGAGTCTTGCTTGTCCTGTGATGGTTTTTCTTGTTACGACGGAATCAAACTCAAGATTGCATTTTGCAGAGATTTTTTTTTTTTTAAAATGATGAATTTGTTTATTTGGTTCTCTCTCGATTCAATTAGGCATATTCATCAGTTTGATTCGGGTTGACCCGAAAATGAATTGAAATGTTAAAAATTTAGCAGAATTCTCTTGTAGAGATGTAATTTTTCTTGATTCACTGATGGAACTGATAAATAGGGATAAATTAGTAAACTTGACCAAATTAGCCCAAGTTCACACCGGGCTTTTGTTGCGAGCCCAATCAATTCATGGAGCCATTAGAAAAACAAATTTAAGGAGCCATGCATAGATAAAAGACTAGTAATTTGTTAAGGTTTCATAAGCGGTTATAAGAATAAACAAGTAAAAAAAAATAGAAACAGGGTAAATTTTGATTTTACACATGATTTTTATAACGTTTGTTTAAATATACAATCTTTTCATTTGTCACTATTGAGAATTTTGGAGGCCAAAATATTCTACTTAGAGGTAATATCCGACATTGTTTACTATATAAATAAGGCAAATTGAACAGTTTAATTTCCAAACTATAACAGTTTGGTCAATTTGGTCTCTTATTTAATTTTTTAGTTAATTGGTCCCCAAACTATATAATTTTGGATGAATTGGTCATTACGTTAAATTTTTTGTTAGTCAACGGTTTTTAAAAAGCATTTTCGGTATAATTTTATTAAGGACCAAAATATCCAATATTGAAAGATTGATGACCAATTTAGCCAAAAAAATTTTACAATTTTTTTAATTTGTTTAAATCAAAAGATAGTTTAGTTATTTTATTTTTTAAGGACCAAATACGCCAATTTTAAATAGGTTGAGAATCAATCCCGCCAATTATAATATATTTTAGAATCATAATTGTCAAATTTTATAACTTCGTGATCAAAATTTTCAAATATATTACTATGATAATGAGGGATTAAAAGGTAGAAGATTTGAAAATCAATTAATAAAACTATACTAGATTTCCATTCAAAACTTGTTTTCATTCTAATAGGATTTATTCCTTAATTTTCAAATATTCTATGTTTTAATCCTCGTTTTCATAGTAATATTCGAAAAAAATTGGTCACTTAGTAATATAATTTGACGATCATGATCCCCAAATATTTATAATTGGCGATTGTGATTCTCAAATATATTATAATTGGCGTAGTTGATCGTTAAAAAAAATCAAAATGACTAAAAATATCTTTTTATGTTTGACAAATTAAAAATTCTTCAAGATTTTTTTTTTGACCAAATTGGTCCCCAATCTTTTAGTATTGGATGTTTTGGTCCTTAACAAAATCATACCGAAAATGCCCTTTAAAAATCGTTGACTAACAGTTGACTGACAAAAAATTTAAAAGAATGACCAATTCATCCAAAATTGTATAGTTTTAGGACCAATTAATTAAAAAAATAAACAAGGGACCAAATTGGCCAAACCGTCATAGTTTGGAGACTAAACTACATTGTTGTGTCAAAATATAGTTTCTTAAGGAATTAACCGTTGAAGTTTTCGTCAGTGTGTAAAGTTTAACAAATTAAAAAAAAATATGTATTTACGCGAAAGTTTTAACAATTATGTGCAAAAACATAATCTACTCAAAGTTTGTATATTTACACCCTAATAATCCTTAGTATTAAATTACGAGTTTGTAAATATCCAATTGTGATCTTGTGGTTTAAAATAGGCCATGTCATTTTCATTTCAAATATATATTTAATATTATTCAAATTCCTCCTCCATCGTCTTTTTCGACTTCCTCTGATTTCAGTTTCATTGGTTTATGTTGTTTCTTACAATAATCTTGTGATCTAACAATCACTTCGTCGGAGCATTATCAACTACTGGGAGGATACATGACAAATGAAATTAGGCTCCTCTATCCATTCACTTTATTTTTAGAGGGAGAAAGAGTCGAGAATGGGTGAAATAGGGGATAGAAAGTGTTGGGAGGAAGACGTAGAAAGTGTTGGGATAAGGTAGAAAAATTCTGAGTTAATTAAAAAAAACAATCACATGTTATCAAAATACAACTCATCTAGTCATGTGTAACAAGTACAATAGAATAAGTAACTGACTAGATGAATAGAAAGATATGAATCTCGTTTTTTACAAATGAGGTACGATGTGACGTCCACAAGGTATCATGCAACTAACTAAATACATTTGACATAGTTTCCTAATTACATGGCATAACGAGTAATGTCCACAAGAATTGTCACATCATGGTCGAATAACCATAACACCCACATGAACAATCCAAGGACCAAACAAAAAGAATAAGGGGTCGAATCACTACAAAATTTGCATAAATAACAGCTATCAACATTGACATCCTTCAAATCAATTAAATCATTCTCACTATAAATACACACATTACACTCTCACCCAACTACATACTAAACTTACGGAAAAAAATCAAGCCTTCCCATTCTCCTACACGAAGGAATACAAAAACATGTCCAATACAACTTATCCTTTCTACACTTGGACCAAATAAGACAGCAATTCAGATACCGGTTTTTATATAATCACTCACAACAACAACTATACCAACCAGGGCCGGCCCTGACATTTTTGGTGCCCTGTGCGACATTAAAAAATTGGGCCTCATACGTAACAATACAAAAAAAACACTACTTTTTAGTATAGCGAAAAAATACATAGAAGGTAATAACATAATTGTTCATGATGTTTCACTTAAAGGTTGCAACTCTTCGAGCGTTCTTTGGAGCAAAATCATCAATCAACGACAAGTGGGCTAGAGAAGATATTATGTCGGACACGATACACAATAACGTAAACGATGAAGACGAGATGAGACGCACAAATTAAAATAATATTATTCTCGAGAAACAGAAATGAGAGGGAGACCGACCGACCGAGGGATGATGAACTGATGATTTTATTTTTAAATAATACTCCCTCCGTTCCACTCCATTAGTCCACTTTTCCTTTTTGGGTCGTTCCACTCCATTAGTTCACTTTCCCTTTTTAACTTAAAATAATACTCTAATATATTCAAGTGGACCCCACTACTTTATCTATTTTACACACAACAAACAACTTTCTTAATCTCCGTGCCGAAAAGAAAGTGGACTAATGGAGTGGAACGGAGGGAGTAATATTTTATTTTCAATTTCGTTTCCTTATAGCAAAAGAACTATTAAGAAATATTTAAATATAAAATTAGAAAAAAAGAAAAAAGAAAAAAACAAATCCCATTTTTAGTGTTGATCTCCGTTTATGTGAAAGTTTACAGTGGACCTCTACTAAAAAAAAAGTTTCAAGTGGGCCAATTTATTGGTTGGCTGTTTTGGTTTAAATAATGTATTTAGTATAGTTGACTTTATTCTATATATATAACATTTGATATGTGGGCTGGTGCCCCCAAATTTTTGGGGCCCTGTGCAGTTGGGCCGGCTGCACAGGCCCAGGGCCGGGCCTGATACCAACGTAACATAAGAAGGCTTCAAGCTCGTATATACAATAAACTTCTCTCCAAATACTCATATTTGGTGGACCGTGTAGAATATCTTAATCAACAAAGTGTGAAAAAATTCAAGACCGGTTAACAGACGTCCTTCACGTTGCCTCATAAATTGTTCTACCACGAGGTATATTAAAAGAATAAATTACCTCTTAAACCAATTTCCTTTTCACAAGTAACCATGTTTACCCGATGCGTTACCTTTTCATGTGTAACATGAGGATTGACACTTAATAGTACTCCCTCCGTTCCATCTGACTTGTCTTGTTTCTTTTCGGCACGTGATTGTGTGTAGAAAGGTAGGCCCCACAAAGAAAAAGAAAAAAAAAGAGAGTTTGTGTAGTAATTATTTTCTATTTGAGGAAATAAGACAAATCAAGCGGGATAAACTAAAAAGAAAAATAAGATAAGTCGGACGGGATAGAGGAGTATATAAGAGTATATATAGGTAGATAAAGTTATTAGTCATTATAAAGCGTTAGCCCATTGGGCCACCAAATGACAGATTTATCCCTCTCAATTTTCTAGACCTTATTCTTCAATCAAGGGGACGACGTCGTTCCCTCCAAGGGTAAAGAATCGTTGTGTTAGAGTAGCGTTTACTTCGAGAAAAGAAACTCGTGTTTAGCAGAATCGAATACAAAAAGCAACGACAGTGGTGATATTCTTTCTCTCTCCAAATCAAAAAATGGGGAAGGAGAGAAACAAATCCCCCGCAAGCGAAAACGGAGCCGCTCCATCCAAGCGGCGAAGCCACCATAAATACGATTCGGAGCCCGACCCGGACTCGGATGCGGAGCTCGAGTCCAGAAAGTCCGACGCCAGCAGAAAACGGACCAAGAGGCGCAGTAAAAGCCGAAGCTCCAGTTCGAAGAGGAGGCGATCGAGGGATTCAGACTCCTATACGTCGTCCTCTGATTATGACGACGACTCGAGCGATTCCGAGTCGGAATCGGAGGCTTCGGAGGACGAGGATAGGAGGCGGAGGAGAGAGAGGAGAAGGAGAGAGGAGAAGAAGGAGAGGCGGGTGAGGGAGAAAGAGAAGGAGAAGAAGAGGAAGAGAAGAGAGGAGAAGAAGAAGAGGAAGAAGAAGAAGGAGGATAAGAAGAAGGAGAAGGAGAAGGGGAAGAAAGGCGCTGTGACCAACTTGTGGGGGAAGTATGGGATTATTAGAGAGACTGATATGTGGTATGTTACTTTTCAATTATAATCCTTCGATGTTTATCAATTTGTTTTCGTTATTGTCATTGTATTTGGAGTTCAGACTCGTGAGAGTTCATCTTTCTCGCTTTATGGGGATGGTGATATGTATATGCTGCAAAATTCATTGGTTTGTGGTTGAAAATAATACTTTGGTTGGTCGTATAAGTTTTAGCAAATTCCTTAGCTTGTATTATTTGTGAATTGTGAGTTCCCTTCTGTAGTTCTGGTAGTCTAGTTTCAGTTGATCGAAATGTTAAGCTACCAAAGAGGGTGATTGATTCTTTTCAGGTCATGAGTTATCAGCTTACTTCTTGTACGTGATAGGATACGACCATTATCAAGCGGATTTTCTATGTTGATATGGCCTTCACTGCTTTTAGTACGTAGAATGACATGAGCTCCTTCCGTCCCATTGAAATTGTCTAGTATACCTTTTTGGATTGTCCATTGAAGTTGTCCGGTTTCTTTGTTTGGCAAATTATACAAACACTTTTTTTGTGGGATCCACAACTTTATACAACACACATCAACTACTCTCCTTAAAAACCGCTCCGAAAAGAAACTAGACAACTTCAGTGGGACGGAGGGAGTATCTTTTATCACCCAAAAAACCTAAAACAATAGAGAAAAGGTAAGAAAACTCTATTGCTCGCGCAGAGAATTGAGGATACATCTTATACTTTACATGATCAGAATATTTTGTGCCTCGAAAACTTGAACTTGAGCTCGAAACATTAGTAATCTGCAATACTCCTTTTGTTGTGATGGCTGATGATCACTTTCTTTCCTTTCATGTAATATTGATTACCATGGTTTATTGTAGGAATAAGCGGCCTGAGTTTACTGCATGGTTAGCCGAAGTGAAAAAGGTATTCTATTTTTGGACACGAGCTTCCTTTATTATAGTCTTGTGAGATTATGATCCTTAATGCACTTGGCGTATAAGTATCTTCATATACTTTACATCATATTGACGTGGATAGGTCAAGCAAATGAGCTATCGAGGTGTCCCATAGTGGGAAGCTTCTTGCATTATGTATTATGTGTTTTTGGGACAGACTTGTTTTATACTTTGTTTTAGAGTCTTCGGGGTTGTGGTTCTGTCCATGATAGTTCATTTTTCATTTGAACAGGTCAACCTGGAAAGTCTGCCCACATGGGAAGAGAAGCAGCTCTTCAAAGAGTAATTTCCCATACTTAATTGTATTTAGACTTCATTGAAATACTGTACCTGAAAATAAGCTTGTCATTCAGTGGCTATACAAGTTTATCATTCTTCATCCATACACTTCCCTAAGTTGAACTAAAATTTGTGACCGTTAATCTTTTCTGCAGCTTCATGGAAGATCATAACACAGCAACCTTCCCGTCTAAAAAGTTAGTCCTCTTTCCTTATTTAATGCTCCTGAAGTTTTTAGGTTGGGCTTCGTATTCCCCCTTTAGACGTATCCATATCATTATTACTTTTAAAGTTTGGTGTGTGTTATTCATTTATGGCCTCCAATATGTTTTTTATTGATTTTATTATTTTGTCACTTATCAGTTTTGCTGCGCTATATTGTATCTCTGTTCTCAGCTGAATTAGTTATTTATAGTCGCACACTGACTCTTGTTATTGTATGTGCAGGTATTACAGCCTTGATGCTTATTACAGTCGTAAATTGGAGAAGGAAATTAAAAAGGGTCTTACTAAAGTGGTGCAGTCTGAACGTACTGTATTCAATGATGAAGAACAGCGAAGGTGAAGATTTCTTCCACTGACTTGTTGAGTTTTGTATTTTCTAATCACTACTGATTCTGTGTTTACAAACTACTGCTTTCTAATATTGATTGGAGAAATTTCTCTATTCAACAACTTTTCATTGATTCACTTTCGTAATCTGATGTCTGATTTTGGACCTAGTTAACCAACTAGATTCGGAGCTAGAGGATGTGCTCGTTTGGCTCCAATATTATTATTTAGCTATTAGTGCCACCTTAATTACATTCCCTGCTCACATGCTTATATGATGTATCTAATCTCTTTCTAGAAGTATATGTTATAATCTGTAGATGTGGATATCCAATAGTACAGAATGGCACTACTAAAGAAGAATTTGATGCCTGTGAAGTTCACTTTGTGCATATTTTACATTTTGTGTTTATATTACATATAGAATTTATTTCTGACAAGCCATTTGGTATCAGTAACGTGTGGCAAAATATCATTCTCATTTTGCTCTAGGTAAAAACAATTCAGAAATTATGGTGTTTTGAGTTAATGAATATCCATACATAATGCAAGTGAACAATTTACTTATTGATTTGAGCTTCTTGCCAACTTTGCTCCTTCGTCATCTTTAGTCGGACAAAATATAGTACACGCTGAAGTCCATAATGTTCTTCTTTGCTGTTTCCTCTGTTACAGACTTGAACTGCAGCAACAACGTGAAAAACAAAAGGAAGAACAGGTGCAAGCAATAAAGCACTCTATGCAGTCCGGGATGGTATGCTATTTTATGAACAATTTTCTTTCTCGCATTTCCCCCTACTTTTAGGCATCATTTGCAATGCATCCGCTTCATTGTCTTTCACATTTGAAATTTTAGGCTCAAGCGATGAAAGAGCAAGCTCAACTCAGGGAAGAGATGGCTTACCAATACAAGCTTGGCAACTTTGAGGTGAGCTCATCTTCAAAGTGCTGAATCTCCCTCATTTCTATCCTGACTTCTGACATGGCTTATCTCTAATTTGTAGGCTGCAGCTGCTATCCAGAGAAGGTTGGATCCAGATCTCCCTATGTGAGGAACAATCACTTACCAATCTCTTGGAGAATCACGTTCACGAACTAATCAACGCTCTCTTTCGACTACATCGAGACAGAAGCCTATGCTTCATTTTGCAGCTGAGGAATATGATCTCCTTTCATTAGGTTTCTGTGTTTTCATATCCATCTTCTACTTTTTGGGATGTAGTAGTATTTGAAGGTTCTGTAGAATTTGAGATGGAGGATATATCATATATCTATACATATATGCTATGTGAGACCAGTTTGATAAATATTTGGTCGCTGGAGATCACTCTTCATAATCTCAGGTATTGAGAAAGAGGTATGATTTGGTTATGTAATGTGGTTTCTTTCGTTTTTTTTTTTTTGGATGACGAGGGTAACTTGTGACCATTATCGAAGTTTGTACTAGGTAAATCCTGGTCCTTTGCAATAGTCTGCAGACCACACAAGAGAGTTCAACTATCGGTTCCGGACCACCCACCTTCACCACTATGTCATCCCAAAGGAATTCTCTGTCCTTTTTTAAATCTTTAAGGGATATTAGCCTGTAAATACACCATCTTTGGTCCGAATTTGGTTTTGCACATGACATTAAAAACGCTCCACAAAATACACCACTTTTAAAATCTGTTCAATTTGCACACCGGCGAAATTTCCGGCAACATCGAAGCTGACCTGTCGGACGACATGGCATATGGTTGCTGACGGGGAAGAATAACTATGACACATGAAATTATAAAGAATTGGTTAGCTAATTAATACACGAAGTTTGCTATCTTTTGGTTTTGCACATATGAAATTATAAAGAATGGTCAATTTGATCAAAATTTAATTATCAATTTAGCAAAAAAATTGAATCTGAGGATTAATTTAATCAAAAATCTTAAATTTATAGATCATTTAATTATTATTTTGAAATACGTCTTGCGTCATTTTTCGTCAATATCTGATCAAATCAATGCAACTATAATCAACAAACTATACAAAATCAAAGTTGAAATTCTTCATATTGATTTACCAAATAGTAACCTTCAGATTGTATTTCAAAATAATAATTAAATGGTCTCTAAATTTAAGATTTTTGATTAAATTAATCCTCGATTCAATTTTTTTTGCTAAATTGATAATTAAATTTTGATCAAATTGACCTTTCTTTATAATTTCATATGTGCAAAACCAAAAGATAGCAAACTTCGTGTATTAATTAGCTAACCAATCCTTTATAATTTCATATGTGTCATAGTTATTCTTCCCCGTCAGCAACGATATGCCACGTTGTCCGACAGGTCAGCTTCGATGTTGCCGAAAATTTCGCCGGTGTGCAAATTGAACAGATTTTAAAAGTGGTGTATTTTGAGGAGCGTTTTTGATGTCATGTGCAAAACCAAATTCGAACCAAAGATGGTGTATTTACAGGCTAATATCCCAATCTTTAATATGGTTGAGTAGGTGTTTTTTTTGTCTTCGGTGAAAAAAGAATGTGTGAGTATGATAAATTAAATAATCTTTTGTATTATAGGACGAAAAATGAACGCTATCATATTATATGACCAAAATTGAAATTTTATTAGTATTGAAGCTGCTAATGAACTAAAATGAATATAATTTCTTAATGCAGCCTACACCATAAACTTCGATCCACTAAACAAATTTAAAACATTACAAGAGAAGTTTTCCCTGCTTAAGTAGAACTCATAATTCTCACCAAAAATTTGAATTCAAGAGAAATGTAAAATCCTCTCAACTCATATTCAACTGATAGTGCTTACAATACACACTCCAAACTACTATTCCTACAACATGTACACATAACTAAAAGGTAAACAAACTAAATCATACCAAAGCTTGGAAAAAATCAATTAATTGTAGCTCTAGAAACACTCTCCTTCCAGCAACATTCTTCATACAAGGTTCCACTCCTATGTCAACAGAATCTAGGATCTAGTTGTTCTTTAGATTCCATCTCTCTTACATTGCTCATAATGTCTTGGATCTTCTTCCCAAGAGATTGATTGTGCTCCTCAATGTGTTCAAACACCATTTCCAAATGCCTTTTATATGCAGCAACTTTCTTCTTCTCAACTGCCAGCTGCTGCGAAAGCTCCCGGATTTTATCATGCTCATTCGGGTACTGATCGTAAATGAGATCCTTTCGACCTTTACCGGGAGTTAACGGATGCGTATGCTCCTTCACAAACTTTGTAACAGTCCATTTACCCGAACACACTTTCCTAACTAAAATCATCGCCCTGCAACCAACCCTCGTCTCAACTCTCTGCCTTACAATCTTCTCGCGTTTGTCAGGCATTCTGAAGCCCTCTTTGTTGCAAACTAACGACCGGCCAATGGCAGTTCCATCGCGCCTTGACCGAGAAAGCTTGCTCACACGGATGACAAAGCCAACTCTTGTAGCATAAGAGTTGTAGAATGCATGTGCTGCAGCTTCAGAATCGAACTCTTGGCCCACATACGGTTCATCAATCGCGAGGGCACAATTGACATCTTGTAGCTCATCGAGCTGAAACAATTCCCTCTCATCAGAATCTTCGTCCACTTTAATGTCTAGCCCTTGCTGGAGAACCCCGTCTGCAGAACATCCTAGGATTGTATCCTCATCATCTGTTCTTCCTTCAAAATTACTACAACTTCCTACTATCTCGCCATTCACATCACCATTTATCTCATAATCCATCAATGTTTTGAGCAATAACTAGCTCCCGCGTCAAGGTTCCTGATATTAAGGAACTCCGTAAGTTAGGACATTAACCAATCTCACAAGTTTCCACAAGAACTCAACCAGCTGATTATTAAGAAAATAAGATCCAAAAATTTGAACTTCATCAACATAGAAATACTACTGGATCATTTTTTCTATACTTATAATCGTCGCAGTCTATAACTTTTTCGATACTCCTTTCCAAATATCTATGGTAAATAGATACTTGATTGTATAACATAAAAGTTCAAAACTATGATGCATGCTGACCAGAACAAATAGCATGAAATATTCCGGTATAGGTAAGATAATTCCATTTACATATATGAACAGTACATGTACAGAGAAAACCCTAAACTTTGGAAGGTATTAAATCTAAGCACAAATTAGCATAAAAACTCCTAAACATGTAGAATCTGACTGCCTCCAAATAGTTTAGGCTGAGCTCTTTAACCTTGGAATCCAAAATTAAACAGTCTACTGTTCTACCTTGAAGCTTTTCGCATTGGTTGCATTACATTCCAAAATAAGAGGAGGAACACAGAATAAAAATATAAATCGCATATTTGCAATCTCCGATATTCATTAGCTACAACTTACAAAAAGTGCCAAAAACCAAAAAAAAAACAAGTAAATCTTCGTCATACCGATAAAATATATATATAAACGAGGAATTGGAACATTCAGCAAAAAAGGAAAGGAAGATCACTGCTGATCTGCGCTAATTCATGGAGAAACGGAATCGAATCGGTGAAGGGGAAAAAAGGAACTTTACCGGAGCCGGAAGGCACAGCGGCGTGAGGAAGGATTGGCGTCGCCGCCGCTGACTTTGAGGAGGTAAAGTGGCCACTGCGCGGAGCGAGTGGGGCTGGGATTCGCGAGTCTAATTTTATTTATACCCGAGGGCAGTTTCGTCCTTTAATAGCTTCCTTGTGATAATTTGTGTGAAACTTTTTCAAAATTGGACGTATAACGACGACCAATTATCTTCCATGTTTTCTTGTCCCAAAATTGCATTTCCATATAATCCCCACCTCAATTGTCCAGCACTATTTAAATAAATTAATTTTATATAATACAAATATAGAATTATTATAATTAATTAATTATTTAAAATTAATTTATATGATAAATATATGGAACCTATATAATTATTTAATTATTTAGAATTAATTTGAATTGGTAAAACTGTGAGATCCATTTCCTTATTTAAAAACTGGACAAATGAGATAAAATTGCCCGAAAAGACATACTGGATAAGTGTAATGAGACAGGGAGTAGTTTAATTGTAAACTAGAGAACTTTGTAACCGCTAATCATGTAAAAGTTAGGAGAGAAAAATAAGAGACTTATAATTTACAAAAAACTTAAATAAAACAATAAAGCAAACATGGAAGTTAATTTAGTGCTAGTGTTAGTGCTATCAATTTGGTTAAATCAAATCAAACTTGAAAAACTATTTTTTTTGTTCGGTACGTTTTGAACCAAAAGACTTAATTTCGGTCCAGTTCGGTCGGTTAACCGACATAATTGACAGTGGCACAGTGCTAGAAGATTTCTGATACAACGTTATCTTGTTCATACTTCATATCTTATAACTAAGGCATGTAGAAGTATTAAAAACAAACCAATTAAGATCTTACTACCATAGTATAATTACGGTAAAATTCAAATCTACCACTGTAAAAATACTATGAACTAGAAGGCTAATACTGTAAGATAAACAAGGATGGCAATCTTCTACTCACATTACATCATTTGCTTCCTTGTTGGCTCCATCTTCACTATCTGGTTCCAAGTATAGTCTGAATTTAAGAACCTTAGTAAGCTGTGTCATTGGGTTGATCTGCTTAGATGGGTTTTTATTTGCTTCGGATGGCCCGGCCTCCTGTTCGCGAAGAGTAGAATCCGCATCTACAAACAGGAAACACATACCGGTTGTGGGAGAGACAAATCATAGACTTTCATGATCCAACTAATTTAACCATAGAACAACACTATCTATACACAAAGTGGGTGAAAGTTCGATATGCAGTTCCACGAATGAATGCGATGCGTTTATGGGGAAAAAGGATCAGACTACAAAGCGAAAAGGGTTTTGATTCTGGAAATACAGGCGATACTCGACCACCAATAAGATTTAAAAAAAAAACATATGAAAAATGTACCACGACAAAAATACTGTAAACTTCACCCAACAAAAGAAGGAACTTGAGAGGAAACAGCAAAAGGCTTCAATAGTACTACAGTTTTCGACAGTTGAAGCCGCGAGAAAATAATGGAAATCTGATAGTTGGATCATTTCACCATTAACAACAAGTCAGGATAGTGCTCACCACTTTCATTAAAAACAAGGCAGGTCCCAATTGTTTCTTTGTATTCAGCAATCTGAGATTGAACATAGTATATCAGAAGGGTATGATTGAAGAAACAAAAAGATTCTGCTCTGTTCAACAAATAAAAAGAGGGCCAAATTATGAATCACATATATCCGAAGTTAATTCCAGATCATGCAGAATCCATATAGAAGTTTTAGACCGTTATAGGTATTTATTCCTTGAAGGTTTATCCGAGTCAGCCAAACTGCTAAAGAACTTAATGAAAACGTCTTTTAGTTGCTGCATATCTGGAATACTTTAACTGCTACTATAGAAAATCAAGTCTTCTTACTCAAAATTTCTCTAGAAAGTTCAAAATTGAAATCTTGTATGTCTAAATACAACTAACAATCACTAAGCAATCACATAGCAATTTTCAAGAAATAAGCAGGTGTTCCTTAATTTATCCATTACAAAATACAGTAGTTCTGCAACTTAGTGACTGTCCACCAGTTTGCTATCATAAGAAAAGGAAAAGACGGGGCAAGATAAATGAACAAGAACACAGAGACTAAAAGTATAAAGAGATATATGCTGCTGGCCCAAGAAAGTACATAAATTTAACTGTCCTTAACGTACCAGCTTAATTTTGTTATCTATCACGATAATTGGATTGAGCGTGTCAAGACCCTGCATTAATGGTTCAACAATCACATTAATATATAATGTTAGCTAGTTGGTGTCTGAAATTAAACTGGAGGTTTCACAAATCCTACAAACTCATTCTGAATTCATCAAGCCTCAGTTATAAACTTCACAAGTCATAATGAAAGATCACCACCTACTGCAAATTTAGAACCCTCTTAGCATGAACCTTAAGTTGCAACCATAGAAAACCACATAAAATTAATTTGGTCCTATTTTTCTCCTAAAAAGAAACAAGAATTAGGCTTTACACGTTGCTTGGAATTTCTCCAACTGAGACAAAAATGACACAAACAATTAAATGTTAGCACCAATTAGAATTAAGGGTTGAATGTTTGATGCCATGTTTAAGGCTTCCAAAAATAAAACAAGCGTAATCGAGATATTACAGAGAGTACGTATGGGGCGTTTTCTGGTATGCTAATGTGTTCGGTGATGCTATCAAAATCAAGCAGGACATATTCTTCTTCTTCTTCTTCTTCCTCCTCTTCCAACTCTGCTTGAGTCTCCTCTTCTAATTCTACCATTTCTTCAAGTGAGGACTTCTTCTCTACTTAATTAATTCTGCCTACCCAAAAAAACACAAAAATCTCAAAGATTACTACAGGAAAAAAATCGAAATACAGCTGCATGCATCAAGCATCTAGTGAAACCAAAATTTTGGTACAATCTTTCACCATAACAAGGTTATAAAAATCTTAGTTAAGCGCGTTCCTATAGCATGGCGAAGCATAAGTCTTGAAGCGAACTGAGATGCAAGCCTCAGCATTAAGAATAATTCTAGTTCCTAATTCACAACAATGCTTTCAACAATTTTGTCCTACAACTCAAATTCAAATTCTATTAACTCGTTATAAAAAAACTCATAAAAATACTCAAATATGCTGAACTACTCCACAAATTCAATATACAAACGCCATTTTTTTCAGAAATACAATAATTAGAGAAGTAAAACACACCCCATCCCCAACATGTAGACCTAGTTCATACTATGAGCTGAGATGTGAAACTGGTTTGAACAAAAGTCGGCAAAAGAAATTGAGACTATTATATTATCATGCTTCATTGAGTAATTTCATCGAACAAGCTATATGCAGATACTGGATTTCAACAAAATCGAAAAATTACATTATCTCTTACAAAATCAAATGCTTCCTCCGTAGTTCTTGCGCTTTTCAATGACAACGGTCGGCCGTTTGCTGATCGAAACAACCAAAGCCAGCTCAGCCGCGCCGCCGGAACGGCTGCGTTTAGGACTTAGGAGGAGTGAGTTTTTCTTAAGGGGGTGGGATTATAGCAAAGCATATGCTGTGAACGCATTCCAGACACTTTTGAAATCGTTTTTTTTTTCTATTTTCCTCTTAATTATGAAAAACCTAAGTGTTTGAAACTATCAAGTATCAATCTGAGATTTTAAATTCGGATTTCTTCTTTATAAATAATTTAATAGAATAATAAAATATAAATATTTCAACTCTTGAATTGAAATTAATTTATCTGATTGTTTTTTCTTAAATCTACGCTCAAAAGATAGAATAGAAGGAATGGAACCCGAATGAATCCATCTTAAATGGTTGAAATTCAATTTTTATAATTGAGAAGTTGCAGCCACATTCCTTCAATTTCATAATTCGAAGTGGGATAAAATCATTTTTGGCCTATTATATTGGCGCGCAATTCATTTTGGTCCGTTATTTTGGTCGAGTCTAATTTTAGTTCTTTAATTTGGCAAATTGTCCCTTTTTAGTCTGTTTTATATAATTGGTCAAATTTGTTCAATTTTTGTCCGCTGAGTTAATAAAAAAAATCAAAATTTTAATATTATAGTAACATATTTGTAATATTAATTTTCATCTTTTTTCTATTATAAATGTCAAGGTTTAATCCATTATGTTTTTTTTAAAAAAAAATTAAAAGTGGGTTTGATTAATTTTTTTATATTTATTAATTTTGGAATTTTTTAAATTATCCGGGTCTATCTCCGAGCGGGATTTTCTAAAATTATTTGACAAATAACATAAGCAAAATAGAAAATTCGGGCCGGAGATAGACCCAAATAATTAAGAAAATCTTTAAAATACATATTAACAAAAATAATAAACCTTATTTTTGGATCTGTTTTAAACATAATAGTTTAAAGTTGGACATTTATAATGTAAAAGATGAAAATTGATATTACAAATATATTCTAATATTAAAAATAAGATATATAAATATATATATATATTAATTTACCTAACGGACCAAAATTTGACAAATTTGGTCAATTTTGTAAAACGAACTAAAAATGGACAATTTTCCAAATTAACGGACTAAAATTAAACTCGACCAAAATAATAGATCAAAGTGAATCAGGCGCCAAGATAACGAGCCAAAAATGATTTTTTTCCCTTCAAAGTTTCTAGAAGCTATAAAATAAGTTCCAAAGTAAGTTTAATGAAAAGGATATCAGTATTATTTAGGTTCAACTCAATATCTTTTTGGTCCATTTGCCGGATTTTGTTTATAATTTTCATCACACGGCAACTTAAAGGGATTATCATTACGGTCGACCATAAGCTAGAATAAATAGTATTACAATCAAATATCAAAATCCGAAATACCATCTCTCTAGTTAGAGCTTATTGCAGATAATTAACTTTTGCAATTTATGTTATGTGCAATTTACTTGCTAGATTTGCAAGTTATTACATAGGAGTTAGGGTTTCTATTACTCTCTCCGTTCTACTTGACTTGTTTTGTTTTCTTTTTAAGATTGTCCACTTGGTTTGTCTTGATTCTTAAAATGAAAAATAATTATTACACAAACTTCATTTTTTTCTTTGTAGAGAGCCAAACCTCTTTACACATAATTACTCATTTATCTACACACAACCACCTACTCATTAATCTCCCTGCCGAAAAGAAACAAGACAAGTCGGATGGGCGGGATGGAGGGAATATTAAAAAAGGGAATGTAAAACAATTGTTATGTGATGGTAAAATTTGTCTTGGATTGCAAGTGATTGCAGCACGATATTGAAGTACAGTATAGGAAATAGTTTCTTCTAATTCCACCGAAACCTCAAAGACCATCTTCAATTATCCTCAATAATAAGAGATTCTCATAAATAAATAAAAAATCCAAGGTAACCCAATTTCCCTCTCCTATTTTGTAGCAAGCATTTTTTGTCCCCTACTTAGAGAGGAATTTTTTTTTCCCTATCCTTTAATTTGATTAATTTTTTCTTATGCATCCCAAAAAAATTGAGAAAACATAATTATCTTTGTTTGTATTGAATAAAATAATTGAAGTAGGTCAGCAATCAAAAACTCACATAAAATACGTTGGTCACAAAGAAAACCTACATGCTAATGTTCATAATCTTTTTGTATTATCATATATTTTTTGCAAGACAAAAACTTGTGTGAATCATCTTGTTGCACATGCAACATGATTGAATTTTTAATTTTCACCCGATTGGACCGGTTTGACCGGGTTGGACCGGGTTTGACCCGGTTCAATATTAAAAAAAAATTGAAGAAAAAAGCATAATTCATCGCTCTTGTGGAGCTCAAACTTGTTCGTGGGTGGCTTCTTAGTTTTTTCTCTCTTGTTTGTGGGTGGCTTCTTAGTCGTGTTCTCTAATCGTGGGTGGTGAGGAGAAAAAATTGTTCAAATCATCGATTGTGGAGTTCAAACTTCCATACTACTTTCATTCTCCCTGTAATCATCGTGATTTCGAGCACAATTTCGAGCTCAATTTGTCCATCACAGGTTGCGATAATTCAGGAGGAGATTTTCTGTTGTCCATAAATTGAGATAACTCTCACTTTTTTGCGATTCGTGTAGTTATTCATGCACTTTATTTCTCAATTTAGATTGATGAAGAAGAACAATACATTACTATGTTTATACTTCAACCGTGTGTTTTGAGTGGTGATTTCAAGTTTTATTCATTCAGTCTGTTTGAATATAGGGTTTTTTGGTACTGTTAATTCTTACCCCCCACCGTGTCTGTTTTTGTCGTCTCAATAATTGCTACGATTACTCACACTAATTGACACATGTGCCGGGACAATTAACATTAGTTGTTTGTTTTTGGCGTTCACAATGTTCTGGAGTGGTGATTTCAAGTTTTATTCATTCAGGCTGTTTGAATCTAGGGTTTTTTGGTACTTTTAGTTCTTACAAATGACACATATATTTTTGTAAACTGATATGCTTTCATTAATTGATACCCCCCACCTTGTCTTTTTTTGCCGTCTCAATAATTGCTACTATTACTCACATTAATTGACACATGTAGCTGTTTGTTTTTGTCTTCTGAATGATTGGTATTATTTCTTAGAATAATTGACACATGTTGTGTGATAGGTGAAAATGCCACCAAGGACCAGAGGTCGTGCAACTGATGATTTAAATGCGCATCGAGTTGATGCTTCGAGGGTAGTTGAAGTCCCTATTGCTGCAGAGCCTCTAAATATTCTTCCACCAAGTGAACTTCCAGTGGCAACAACGAGGAGAAGAGCAGTGCAAACTGTTCCCCATGCAGCTCCAGCGCGGAAGAAAAAATCAGTTGTCACTTTTGCAGATCAACACAATGCTGCAGTTCAGAAAGCTTCTGAAGTTAAAGCTACATCTGATGTCCAACCAACAACTGATGTTGATGATGCACCTCAAAAACAGTCCAAAGGCGAAGTTTGTGCTGCAGATCAGAAACAGTCTAAAGCTACATCTGATGTTCACCCTACAGCTGCTGTTGATGATGTGCCTCAAAAATAGTCCAAAGGTGCTAGGGATGTGGTTTAGCGGTGACGTCAGCAACAGAACGGGGTGCAGTCCGTGGCGGGATCCGACTAACTTCGTGCATGGCGGGACTTCGTCGTGATTTATTGAGTCGTAGTTATAAGCTTATTTATTGTCCGGTTTTTAATTATTTATGGTCCGGTTTTAATTATGGGTTTTAATTATTTATGGCCCAAGTGTTAGGGTCTTGTTTTGGAGACAATTACCTATATATATATTTCATATACGTGGCTAGGGAGATATCTAGGGTTTGATTCTCGGATCCTTGGAACGACGCATAGTTGCGTTTGGCCGGAAGATTTATCTTCCGTGGGACTCGGCTTCGAGTTTTGTTTTTGGTTTCATAATTCAATTTCCGTTTGTTTATTAAAATCGCTTCTACATTCTCTTTACTCTAACAAATTGGTCCGACCTGCCGGATACGAAATGGTGGAGACACGACAACAATTGATGGAGTTGCGACTGGAGGCGTTGGAGAAGAGATGTCGTTGTTGGATTCTTCAATTCATGGTGAGTTAGTTGCAATCAAGGGTTCATTAGATGAAATCCAACAGATGTTGGGCAGTTTGATCAAAGGAAAAGAATTGCCGGAAATTCCAGCGGCCGAATCTTTCAATCACGGAATCGAAAAAAAAAAATGATCCCATGACTCCGTTAGATTTGGGAAAGGATAATTCGGGACAGGAAAACGAACCCGAGGAGACCCCAAAATTCCATCAATTTTTCAGCCACAGCCCATCGCCCATGAACAACTCTATCTTCTACGGGTGCTTGAATCTAACCTCTATGAATGGAGAAGTGCCAATTAGAACGAACTGGAGGGACTCGTGCAATGAGAATGGGAGTTCCCATGAACAACTGCAGCATTGTCTCAAGCGCAAGACCCTTAACGGATTGGTGCTGACGGAATTACGGTATAGGGCTGCTGCCGAGGATTTACAAGTATGTGCTGGTGCTCTCCGACGCTTGATAGAGCGTAAATCGGGGGCCAAAGGTTATATGATACGGGCTGCAAATAGGCGACAAAGAGAGGTACAATTTAATGTCGAGCAGCACATAGGATTGAAATTACGGCCGCATCGGCAACTCTCTCCGTTCAAGTGGAAGACTGTTAAATTGACTGCATGTTTCTATGGTCTATTTGAGATTAGTAACTGTTCAATGTTCCATGTGACCTGTTGAAGGCGGTTCTTGGCGATCATGCTCTTGAGGACTGTTGGTCCCGAGAGTAGACGAGTCTTCAGGTGGGGAATACACCTGAGTCAAAGTTCAGCAACGAGCGCGACGGTCGATCTGGCGAACGCGTGGGCGAGAGAATCCTTCTATCGAGTACCGGCCCATCGAATTCGGCCGCAGAACCGTAGTTCAGTATCAGGTTTCGAGTGCGGAAGAGTAGGCCCAAAAGAATATTCGTCTAGGTCTGAAAACACCGTTTTTATGCTATTTGATTTAAAATCGGTTTTATGCAAGTGAACAATTAAGCAGAGCGACAATAAATCAACACAGTTTTTAAAGTGGTTCGGATATCAAACGATCCTACGTCCACTGTCCTGAAAAGATCAGGAGGCTATTTATTATACTGAGATAGTCTCAGTCAGCTTGTACACAGGACAAACTGCGGCTTGGGGATTATACTGAGCAAGTCCCGGTTATACGCTTATCAAACTAAAGTGTTTGACAAACTCTCCAACTATGAAGGAGTCCTTTTACAATAAGGAACAAGTTCAAATATGAACTCCTTCGTCTAAGCTATGGATATTACAATAAGATCAGCTTAGATTAGATAAGGAACGAGATAGAACTCTAGAGAGAAGAACTATAAGAATATATCTATGAAAGATTAAGTTCTTCTCTGGATATGGCTTGAATCTTCTAGAGTGTTTGTTCGGTTGAGCTCGGTTCCTTGGATGTGTCCATCATCGTCATGATTGACCTCACATCTTCTGCTCTGCGTGAAGACTCTTCTCTATTTATAGAGGTGACCTATGCATATGTCCGTTGGAGAGGACGATGCAAAGTGTCACTCTATGGGGTAGCAAACGGCTTTATTTGAATTCTGTAGAGTCCACTAACTTTAATGAAAGTGGTTGACTTGCAGCTTTATGTCGGAGACTCTGCCAGCTGGCTGCTTGTCATTGGTCGAGGTACAGAGAGTGGTTGAGACCTATTCAGACTTCAAGGTGATACTAAAGCTGACTTCTCAGATGTACGACCTCGGACAACTCTACTGAATTATTCTTCTGAAGTCCATGGTCAGTTAAAGTAACTGACCGACCGTTGTTGAGTCTGATCTTGATTCAGTAGATAACTTCTGCTGAGTCTGCTTTACTGAAGATCAACTTTGAGTACAGTGAACTACTCCTGCTGAGTTCAATTCGACTGACTCCTTTCAGGAAGTTTATAAGGAACCACATTAGCACGTATATATATCTATTCTCTATCCACGTAGGTAGTTGCATGCATGGTTTAGAAAATCAAATTAAATAATATAAATAACAAGATAGCCACTTGATTGCTAGGTAGGTATAAGGCCACATTTTGCAAAAGTAGAGAGAGAGAAAGTATCTTCATTAATGAATTAGAAACATCTCCCTATTCCAATACGTGTCCTTGATACATGATGAAACAAAAGTGTGATTAAGCTTGGCTAGGGGGTGACTCATACAACCTACTGTTTTGTTTACTATTAGTTTTCCACTATAAATAGAGGTGTAAGTTGACAAACTAAACCAGTACACATCTTCGTCCTTTTATGAGAAATATTACCACTTCCACTTCCAGCAAACAGCTAAGGTAAAATTTCCCTTTCTAAATTTTATTAATACATAATATGTTGTAACTATTCAACTATAAAAGTAAAACGTGACTAATTAATTAATAACTTAGCTTCAAGATGGTTACTAACAAGATGAAATGTTTGCCCTTCAATGATCATAATTTATCTAACACACAATTTTGATTAGTAAGGTAAACCATTAGAGAATGAGCTTATAAAGTCAGTAGACAAGTTCATAAGGAAATTTAATAAATATAGTGAAGATTATAGTTCAATAAGTATGATTAGATGTTATAAGCAATAATATACATCTACAGATATTGATGCTTAGTTTTGTTCATTAAAGGTCGGACTATTAGATCTTAAGAGTAGGTTGGACATGAATTTAAAAATAAATAAATAACAGATACTCTATTATGAAATGATTGAACTTATGCAATGGTCACACCAAACTATTAATTATAAGTATAAATACTCCCTGCATATAATACAAATATATATGTTACCTTTCCGATTTCAATTTTTGAAAGTTCGTAGTAAGGTGTGGGTGTAATAGAATTAGTAAGAACGAATAGGGTTATTTAAGAATACGGGTTTGAATTACAACTAAGTTTATGATTTCTATTGTAGGCCCTACTGAAGGAACAGATTAACACTTTGCAGATTAATGCAAGTTCGTATAATACAACAGTAAGGTGGGTTATATTTTATTTAAGAAATTTATGTTTGAGTTATTAAGCTCTGATATTTATACGAATTAAAGTTATGAATGTTCATGAAATGTTTTACTCGCTATTGGATAAGTGCATCTACTTGAATGAAATTGACTTTACCAATATGAGATGAAACGATCGGATCCTGAGCTAGACGTAGCCAGGGTTAGTGTACACCAAACGTCACGAAGTTAGTCTTGGGTGAATCTATTTTTCTCAAGACTAATGAAGGGAACGAGGTTACTCTTAGGTGAATGTGTTTCCCTGAGTTTAACGAAGTAAAGAGAATGTAGAATGCACCAATAGCTGAAAAGGAAAGGAAATGGCCAAAGTGTATGTTTCGGTATACATAGACTGCTTTTGCTTTTAAAAACTGTATATGTTATATCAGTGATGCATGAACATTTCATTTAAAAAAAAGGATTTTTAGGAGTTTATTGTCAGCTGCTTTACCCACTGAGTACGTTAGTGCTCAGCCCAAAAGTTTTCAAAATGATTTTGCAGACTGAAGATGGCAGTGTGGAAGTGGCGGTGCTGAGTTAGTCTGTTATATTGTACGAATAGCTGTCTATTTTGAGACGTTTCCGCTTTATCACTATGTATATTACACACTACCTCTCTTGTTTCTACTGAGGTAGTTGGATGGAAGTTTGATCTTGATTATATAAATACGAGTTTACTAAATTCCTGGTTGTTCTTCAAGTTTTTCCCCTTTCTTTCCCGCTTCTTTCACCCCTCCCCAGTCTCGCTCCGACCCATATGCCTTCCCTCGGGAATTGGGGCGTGACATGATGCGCCAAAAAAACTGACCAAAGGTGCAGATGAAAAACAGTCTAAAGCTACATCTGATGTTCACCCTACATCTGTTGTTGATTATGTACTTCAAAAACAGTCTAAAGCTACATCTGATGTCCAACCTACAGTTGCTCTTCATGATGCAGCTCAAAAACTGTCTAGAGTTGAAGTTCGTGCTGCAGATCAAATAAAGTCTAAAGTTGAAGTTCGTGCTGCTGTTCCTTCTCACAAACAGACTCTGAAAGCTGTTGTTTCAGTTGAAAAACCTTCAGTAGTCGAAGCTCCAGCTTCTGCTCCAGGTCAAAAACAATGTGAATCTATATCCCCTGCTTCTGAAGATTCTGGAATAACCAAAAAAATACGTTCTGGAGTTGACATCCTTGCTACAGCTGCAATGGAGACATTGAAGAAGGTTGCAAAAAAGGGCTAAAAAAGACCTGTTTCCAAAGATTCTGAACTCCCTAAAAAGAACAAGGAGTTGAAGATTACAGGAGATTTTGACTCAACTTCTCAACCTGGGAAACGGAAAAGAAACCAAGCAGTTGTATTGTAGAAAGCGAGCAAGAAGACCATTTCTGAGCTGAGTGATCCTCGAAAATCAAAAGAGTAAGTAAAATTGGTACTTATAATCAAACTACTATAAAAAAAATATATCTAATACCTTGCTGTTGTTTCTCTATTTTCTGTGCAGTGATGCAAGTACTATTACTGTAAAGTGTAGACCTGCTCGATTATGTCAAATCATATCTGAGCTGAATGATCCTCAAAAAGCAGCTCTTAAAGAAATTGGTTTTGATGGTCTTCTTTACCTGGAGGGGTTTAAGTACATACAATGGTTTAAGATATCTTGGTTTATTAGAAATTTTAATCCCATTAGCCGTGCTCTTACCTTTTGTAACAATAAGACCATTGTCTATACGGCAGATGATGTTAGAGATTTATTTCTTCTTCCTAGAAAAGACGGCAATAAGGTATTGATAAATGACAAAGAGAGTGACACTATCTTGAATGACTTTAATAGGAGGAATGGGTTTGAGAAGAAGGAGGTGAATCAGTCTATTGTAGCTGATATGTTAAGTGGGCCTAGGTTAAGAGATGGGGGTGATGATTTCAAACGTTTGTTTGTTCTTTATAGTTTGTCAAGTTTCCTTGCCCTACTAAGAATCAAACAATTGATTTTTCTGTTTTTTAAGTCACTGATTGATATCCCTAGCATTAATAGCTTTGATTGGTGCTCATTTGTTATTGAACGATTGTGTAAATGTGTTCAATCACTTAAGAATGTCAGTAGCTGTGTTTTAATACTCCCCTTTGTTTATTTTCACCGATTCATGTGGTTGGGTAAAGCTGAGAGCAGTAGCTTGCCCTTAATTAAGCATTGGACATCTGAGAAATTCAAAGAGAGATTAGATCTAGAGTTTACTGCTGGGGAGTTTGGTAGGGGCATTTGGGTAGAATATACTTATCCAGTCAGTTTGAAGATGAAAGATCAGACAACAGAATCATGCCCAACTGAAGCTGAACTTGAAGATCAAGTTTTGCCAGATGCAGCTAAAGAACACCCACCTAAATCAGACCAAACTGATAGTAGAGTGATTATATATCATCTGCTAGCCAGTGAGAAGACTGACACGGAGATTAAAGCTATGGCAAAGGATGTAAGTATTTGTATTATCCAAGTGTCAATTGTGTTCAATAAACGTGTCAATTATATTCATAAAAAGTGTCAATTTGTGTTGACTATCTTTGTATGTTTTATAGGGCATTTAACGATACATCCATGTTTTTCTATGTATCATAGTGTCAATTATGTTCAATAAACTTGTCAATTTGTGTTTCAGTAAAAGTGACAATATTTGTAATTCAAAATGTCAATTATGTTCAATAAATGTGTCAATTATGTTGTAGAAAAGTGTCAATGTTTTGTTATGCCAACTGTTGATTATCTTTGTATTTTTATAGGCATTGAATGAGACATTAAGGGATTTGAGAGTAATTACTCGTGTTCATCTGGAGAGATCAAAGAAATTAACCGCGAGTGATGATAAAGAGGTTGAAGGAATGTCTTCCCTACATTCCCAAGGCTCTGCAGAAAATGATATGGATGGATTTTTCCAGAATCCATATTTTCACTCTCACATTGACATGATAGTCGAACAATTCCTCAATATGAAGAAAGGTTCAAAGCAAGCTGGTAATCTATATCAAGATTTGTTCAAAACAAGCAGCAACTGACATGTATTATATCTGTTGGATATGAGTCAGTAGATGATACTCAGTTGTTCGTGGTTAAAAGAAAATTGGGGGAAATCATAGTAGTACTATGAAATTGAAGATCCCAAAACCGAGCTGATATCAGTAGTTCAGTGTGTCGTTAGGATTAGCTGATGTATAGGTTAGACTTGTTGTAATCGTTTTTATATTCCTGTCTAAGTCCTGTACGGGGTAATTGTTGAACTGATCTTTTGTCGAAGATACTTTTCAGAACCCCACGTCATCAGTGTAATCGCTTGCGTTCTTCAGTCATCAGCTGAGTAGACCTCAGTAGAAGCCAATCCAGCAGCTGATAAGCCATCAGCAGAAGAACTCATGCAAGCCTAGTACCTTCGCAGTCACCAGCTGACTTACTCAGAAGTTACATTCCTTGTCAGCCGACTCAGTCGAAGAAGACAGAGACTTTGCAGTCTACTGTATCCGACAGAAAGCGACCCAACTACTTAAGTCTTTTCGAAAGTTCAGCAGAAGATCATACGGGGTTGTTTGAACGGTCAACTCTGACATTCTCACCAACCACAAACCTCGACCAATGAGAAGCCGACAACGTCTTACCTGCTCCAAACAGTAAAGCTGCTCTCATGTACAGTTATTAACTGCCCTGCTGCAACAAGTTCGAATTTATGGCCGTTTTCTTTGGAAGCATGTGACACGTGGCATCGTCGTCTCCAACGGACATATGCCATAGCTCACAGCTATAAATAGAGAAGATTTCGAAGCTCCACAAGCGCGAAGCACGAAATTAGAAAGGGAAATTGCTCAAGCTCTCAAATACTCTAGCAACTCAATCAGAACATCCAGCGAAGAATCTGCATTTACTAGAATATTTTTGTGGTTCTTCTCTCTAGAGTCTTTAGATCCCTTTCTTCTCTACCTAAGCTCATTGTCAGATTTATAGCTTAGATTCGAAGGCGTTCATTTTTAGTGAACTGTTCTTATTGTAAGAACTCCTTCATTAGTTGGAGAACTGTTTTCGCTCCCTTTCGAACTTAGGTTTTAATTGTAAAGTCGCTAAGGACTATAACTTAGAAGGATCTCGTCCCGTGCACAGTTTCCTTGCTTGAGACTTGCTCGGACTAATCAACAAGTTATCCCGCTCGTTCGGGACCGTGGACGTAGGATCTTGCGTATCCGAACCACGTTAAACTGCTTGTGTTCTTTACTGTTTTATTGCATACAAACCTTTGAAAATCATAAGTTTGGATAAAACGTATTTCTAAAATCGCACAGCCAAAAGAATTTAATCTGCGAAAACACGTTTTCAAAAAGAGACAAACTCCGGGCCCCACACTTATCCGCACACTTAAGTCTCCGACTGTGTTTCGAAGTACTGACAAAAGTCAGTAGGAGAGCTCAGTAGCTGACTCACTCTGTCCCGTGATCGAAGGTTTATTTGGCACTGTTCATCAGTTGCAACCAACAGCTTCAGCTGACTTTCATCGAGAAAAAGAAATGGTAATCAGGTGTATTCACCCCCCCCCCTCCTCTACACCTGATATTTGTCTCCGTACCAACAATATCTTTTCTTTTTGTGTAGTGGACAATGATCATATAAAGACTGATGAAGAACATGGGAATCATCCACTTCCAAATTTTAGACTCTTATCACAAAGCACATATGATACATCCCAGGAGCAGACTGATGAAGGTGTGGAAATAGTTGATGATGCACATCTTGATTCTTTGATCACCAGAATATCAGAACTGGCAGCTGCTGATGAATGTATTTCCATATTCTTTAAATTTATCAATTATTAAAAATTGACACTTTGATAAATAATAATTGACACATGTCTCCAGCCAAATGACACTCTACAATGAACAGTTTGTCTATTGAAAACAATGGATCCATGGCAAGTATGCAATGTTGATTGGATTGCTAGAGGAGAAAATTGTAAGTATACTTTCCAATTCATGAAGAATATGTAAAACAGTTGTCAGAACTTAATCAATTGGAGAAGGATGTTGTTGATTACTTTTTCCACACACATCGACCAAAAATTGAGTAAGTATTTATAGTTTCTTTGTTTTTTAAAACTATGTTCTTAACTATCAATGGTGGTTAACATATTTTTCCAAAAAACAAAGACAATGTCTTTGCTCATGCGGGTCGATTCTTCGTGTCATTCTGCGCTATGAACAGCATGACAGATTCTACATTTATTGACATTAGTGTTATCGATGTTTGGAGTCTGTTGTTGAACAAAGCATCGAGCTCAAGCCCATTCAAAAAACATTGACAAGTTCTATTTTAATTCTCAATTCTTGGTAAACAAAATTGTTATTTTATCATCTTTTTTTAATAAATTATTCTACTGATTATTTTTTTTTCCATATATAACGCTCTTAAAGTCTGCACAAATGAAAAAGATTCTACAAAGAAAGATGAAAGGGAAGTTGATGTCATAAATTATTGGATGTATTGGATGACACGCTTGGAATAGGGTACTGATCTGATGAAGGCAAATTTGGTAAGAGAAAATTTTGATTTTTTTCGATATAGATATATTATATGCTGAAATATTTTCATTCTTATATAGATATATTTTCCGATATGCTTCAATACTCATTTTTTTGGAGTTGTAATATACTTCAATATGAGAAAAGTGCACTATATTGACAATAAGAAGTCAAATTCAAAAGAGAACTTAGATCTCATGGGTCTTGTCAAAGAATTGATATGTATTTAGTCATTTGTATATATTATATAATCTAAGTGTCAATCTATTTAGTTGAAAGTATCAGTTTTATTGATATAAAGTGTCATTCTATGATATCCAGAAATTTTTTTTGGGGAAATTCCTAAAGTTGCTATATCACCCCAAAGCTGCTAAGTACGATGGATATGTCATTGAAAACATAGGTTTTGCATGGCAGAATGATAGAACTAATGTTGATTGCAGTGTTTTTCTAATGAATCACATCGAAAACTTTGTAGGGGTGCCTTATGAGTGTGAGGATTTGTTGTAGGTATGACTTTCATATGTTTTCTTGTTGTATCTGCTTATTTGTAAAAAATTAACTAAGTTGATTTTTTTTTCGTGCTTTATATTATTAGATTGGTCGAAGAAGAATGCTTCGAGCAAAATATTGCACAAGGATTATTCTTTCAAGTTACAATGAGGTAATGCAAGCTGATCTGGCGGCAGTTCGAACATTTGTATCAAAATCATGATTTCGAGGAGGAGGTTGTTGAAGAATTGTTTCTTTAGTTTTGTTCGATGCATTTGAATATTAATGATCTAGCTTTTAAGATTTGTTGTTAAATGTTGGAACATGTTTTCTAGTGTATGTGATATTAATGTGAATCTTAATCTACTGATCATGTTAAATCGTGTTAGTTCTTAGTTCTTTAGTAACAGTGTCAATCATGTTTGAACAAAGTGTCAATTATGTTACAGAAAAGTGTCAATGTTTGTATTTTTTTATATGTTAGAGAAAAGTGTCAATTATGTTTCAAGAAAAGTGTCTATCATGTTCAAGAAAAGTGTCAATTATCTTCAATAAATGTGTCAATCATGTTCACGAATGGTGTCAATGTCGATAAAAGAACGTGTGAATTCAACTAACATAATGTGTCAATTGTATCTGCGGTGCGTGTCACTTGAAAGTGTCAATTCAATTAATATAATGTGCCAATCATGATTAAAGAAAGTGTGGATTATTGATAAAAGAAACTGTCAGTCATACTACACAAAAGTGTCAATTATGCTCAATAAAAGTGTCAATGTTGACAAAAGAACGTGTCAATCAAGGTTAAAAAAAAGTGTCAATTATTGATAAAAGAAAGTGTCATTCATTTATAAAAACATAACGTGTCAATGATGTTCATTAAAAGTGTCAATCATGTTCAAGAAAAGTGTCAATTATGTTCATTAAAAGTGTCAATCATGTTCTTTAAAAGTGTCAATTATGTTCATTAAAAGTGTTCAAGAATAGTCTCAATTGTCTCCGCGGCGCGTGTCAATGTTGACAAGAGAACGTGTCAATTAAACTAACAGAAAAGTGTTCAAGAATAGTGTCAATCATTGATAAAAGAAAGTGTCAATCATACTACATAAAAGTGTCAATTATGTTCAATAAAAATGTCAATGTTGACAAAAGAACGTGTCAATTGTTACCTAAAACAATCTTGGATTAGGAGTTTTGGTACCAAACTCCGTTGTTGGTTTTGAGGTTGAAGTATCTCTTAATGTTCTCCTCTTCAGCTTCTTTGTTTCTGTATTACCCTTTATCCTTTGCTGCTTTCTCCCTTTTGTGATTGCATGAGATGGATCCAAGACTTGATTTGATGAACTTGAAATAATAATGTAGTGAACGGGTTTTTCCTTTGCAGCAATCAATGCATTGACATTCGAAATCACATTATTAATCTCATCTTCGACAGTTCTCCGTATCTCCTCACTTTCTCGTACTTTTAGAACCAGATTATAACACTTTCTAATCAATTGGCTTCTCCAAGAACTCTTCTGAAAATTTTCAGAAGTACTATTTGTCTGAGTAGCTTTATCCCATACCTCTTGCTTGGCAAATTTTGTCCATCTCTTCTTGATGTAGCAATCTGGTATTTGAGTCACACAATTGACATGTTGTATTCTCAAACAATGATAGTATAATAGTCCACATTCTTCAAATCTTTTGCAAGAGCAGCCTACCAAACTTCCGAAAGAATAAAAACTGACATATTAATGATTACTGCTACAGTCATTAGTAACCTGATAAATCTTCACACCATCTTCTTCATATATAAACTGGAATATAGTGGAAATCGATGTCAAGAACTCCTTCTCAAATTTTTTAAAAACTGTAAGAGTATATACCTCAGAAGCATGCTTGAGAACTCCCGACAATGGCAAGCAGGATACAGGGCGGGCTATGGAACATTGGAATTCATCCTTTGATTCGTTACTTCTCCATTGTTCAATTGTTCTCGAAAAGATTTTGTAAAAATCATTCAAACTAGTTGTCTTTTTTGCAGCAAATCCCAATGCATTATTTGTGCTCTCACTTCTTTGTGAAGATAAGATCTCGGCAGAGAAAAAGTCCTTGTTATAGGCAGTGCTCCATTTTTCTCTGAGTTGATACAACCTCCCAAACCATTCTTGATCTTGCAACCCATAGGATGAAACCATTGTGTTCCAACAATCCTCAAACTCATCTTCATTTGAACAGCCCGTCAAACATTTGCTAAATATCGTTGAATTCCTTATTATATTTCAATCTTCCAAATCTGCTTATTGCATTTTGATACAAATGTCATATACAAAGTCTATGCTTTGCTGTTGGGAACACCTTCTCTAGTCCATTTGCAATGGCTTTGTCCTGATCCGTGAAAATACTAACTGGACGTTTATTTCCCATTGACTTTTTGAACACATCAAACAACCATGCAAAAGACTCCTCTTGCTAATTTGATATAAATGCACATCCAAACATAACATTTTTGTAGTGGTTATTCAATCCAACTAAAGGTGCAGAAATCAAGTTATACCTGTTAGTTCTATACGTCGTGTCAAAAATAAGGACGTCCCCATATACCATATAGTCTTCTTTCATCATGGAGTCTCTCCAAAATACATTACAGAACCTACCATCATCATCAAGCCTCACACGGAAAAAGAAGTTTGAGTCTTCAGCATTTTGTTGGTGGAGAATGTCGATCAAGCTCTGTGCATCGCCACCTTCTACTGCTAACATTTTCAGTTGGTTCACAAAGTTCAAGTGATCCTTCTTGGTATGATCAAGGACTTGCTCACCACCTGCATCTTGGGACATGAATCGGAACGTGTCTACAACCCTTTATCCCAGATGATATCATATCTTCAATAAGTGCATCCTTCTCACTCGTAATTGTCCGTTCTGAACGATGCATGTAGCTCAATTCTTTCTTACATAGTGTATGGTTGTGCTCCGTGACATGTTGAGTACCTTCATACATTTCATCATCTGTTAGTTTGATTTTCAACATAGCTTTACAATTCGTGCGGGTTACGTACTTTCTAGAACTCTTTTCTTTAGCACCCAAAGAAGCAGCTGCATTGCCTCGCACTCCTTGAGATGAGCAGACAAATAACTTTGCAATAGTAACACCAGCAACATTTTTTATTGAATTTGATTTTCTTACGCTAAATCCAACATTAGCAGCATGTGCATAGTACGTTTGATACATATACTCACTGCTGCTATCCTTTAAACCAAGCAAAGAACCCGATAAATCTGTAATATATTATCTATAAGAAGAAGAAGAACAGAACAAGTGTGTCACTTGTAATAAATATAAGTGTTAATCTTGAATAAACAAAAGTGTTAAAACGGAATGTAACACTTTTATGCAATAACAATTTTGAATACCTTCTCTCGTATGAATATCATGACAAGGACGATTAACAATAACTGAAACAGGTGTTCCATCATTGCAGTTGTTTGGCTATCTTCAATCCCTGATTTGCAACTTTCTGAAAGATTGATAATTTTACCTACAGATAGTAACACTACAGTCATATAAAATGACACTGCTCTATAAAAATACATTTAATAATTTTTCCTTACTATTTTGTGAATCATTTGTCACTATACATTGTGTATTCACAGGTTGAATATCATCACAATTGTGTCACTATTCAATTGCAATAAGATCAAGCATAATAAAGAAAGTTGTCAATTATCATTAGAGAGTGTCAATTTGATCCTACCACAAACAAATTGACACAATAATCATACAAAAGTTTATTGCATAGAGCACATGCAGAACAACAACCAGAAATATTAATTAAAGGGACGTTTCACTCTTCATGAAGTAAAGTGTCAATTATATTAAAATAACGTGTCAATTATTAGCATAGAAGCTGTGACTTGAATTCAATATCCATACAATACTTCAATCAACAAAATTAGAGCAGCACAACAACAAGAGAACATTAATTAAAGTGTCAATTCTTATAAACATAGTGTCATTACCTTCAATAATGGATGGAATATCTGATTCAAAATCCATTTTTGATTTTGGATTCCAATTAAGAAATTTGATACCAAACTTGATACCCAACGTCGTTTGAAAGAAATTCCACGAAATTCGTGGTGAATTTCGTCGCGTTTATACGCCGCCATCGAATTCCTCCATCGCTTCTACGTGTGCCGTCGAATTCCTCCACCGCTTCTACGGAGCGGCGCCGTATCTGCGCCACTGTGGAATTGATCCACCACTCAGATAATTAGCACCGCATCTACCCGTCTTGACGCGGCGGAGCGATCGAAATCATATGAAATCGAAGCCTCTTCTAGTCCTTCTCTTTTTGCAATTAATTATATTATATAATAAATATATTATTATTAATTTATTAATTCTTTAAGATAATTACATTTTAATTTAAAAAATAAGAATATTATGAAGTATTTCAAAATAGGAGAGAATAGCTAGAAACAAGACATTAATTCTATCATAAAATGCAAGTATTTTTGTCACACAATTTTTACCCTTCATCTGTCATAATTTATAAATATTTTTACAAGTATGACACAAACTCACAAAGGGACACAATTAGTGACAGAGAAACCTTACACCAATTAAACACATCAAAATTCAAAACTTCATCTAAAAACAGACAAAAAAAAAAAAATCATCAAGGCTTCGTATTCACAGTAAGTTCGCAGTTTACTGATCCTCACGACTCCAAAGAAAAATCCGGTTATTCAACACCGGATCCGATCACGTCAAAATCACAGATCCAAATACTCCCTAACAACATACAATATATTACCAAACGTAACCATCCCCACCACGCTGCAATCATTCTCCACCACCCACACACAGTTCACACGGTGCGTAATCGCCTGTATCATCACCGCCACCAACGAGCTCCCGCGGTGGCACGCGATCGCCTCCGCCCGCCTCACCATCCGCCCCGACCTCCACGTCGGCGACGACACCTCCTCCTCCGACACACTCTCATTCATCATAATCTCCTTAAGCATACCGTCGAGCTTCTTCTCCTTCAACCTCTCCTCCACCACCCTCACAGCCTCCTCCGACGGGCTGCCGCAGTCGATGTACGCCATTAGGTCTCCTGCCGAGAGGGTCAAAACGGCCGCCGCAGCTGTCTCGTCGCTGCAAGCGAGAGTCAAGGGGGAGATTTCCCCAATTAAACTCCCTTCCTCGTCGAGTACGGCGATTGATGTTTGGTCGGCTAGGGTTTGGGAAATTGCGGAGAGTGCGGAGAATGCGGGGCGGCGGAACTCCACGGAGAGGAAATCGGTGGTTATGACGCCGAGTGTGTCGATTGGGAGCGGCGCGATGTGGGCGATTAGGCCGATTGAGCTGAGGAGGAATCTGAGGACGTCTTCCTGCGTTATCCAGCAGAATTCTCGGCCGTCGTGGATTGTGGTTGGGCTGATTGTGGTTGATGTTCTGGAGAGATGCTTTCTCCTTGAAATGGTGGTTCGGATTGGGACTATCAGATTTTGCGCTCCATCGATCATCAGATCAATAGCTTCTACCAAACTGTAATCACAAAATCGAAACCTAATTAAATTCGATTCAATCCACTATTCAACAATTGAACTCGTAAGAAAAACAGAACAATCCAACAACGGAAAGCGATTCCAGAAATTAATTCTAAAATACAAGTGGGGCTTGTCAGTCAAACAGTTGAATATTCAACTAAATACACGTGATTTTATGCTAAATTAATGGAGTTCCGTCAAATGAATTCAAAAATGCGTTGAAATCTAACCCAATAAAGAAACTTAAATCTGCTATAAATGAATAATAAACAGGAAAATTGCATCTAAGAACACTAAAAAACCCCAAAAAAAACAAAAAATTACCTAGCGGAGGGATCGACGTGCGTGACGACGCCTTCAACATCCGGCAGCAAAGCAGCGAGCGGCGATTTCAAAGCGGAAGCCGGAGACAGCAAATTCTCCTCTCTGCAAAGGAAGCAAATTACATCGACCATGCAAAGTTTGCCAACGCACACACACTCTAGATTTCTCTTAACAGAGTGGTCGCAGCTCCATACACTGATGAATCCGTCGGAGGAGGACTTGATTGCGGCGAGCGCGTCGGCGACGGTGGCGGAGGAGGAAATGGAGCGGAGCGGCGGTTTGCCGAGGCAGAGATCAGCCACCTGGTACGCCGATAGACCTGCAGCCATACAAAGGAGGGAGATCTAGTTTCGACGGAGAAATCGAAGTCAGAAAGGGAAGGAGGAAGATGGAAAGGAGCGGGATTTGTGCGCGTAGTTATGGCGGCCAGTGTGTGCTGCGGTCGTGGATATATATATAGAAGTGTAGTTATGAGACGCGTTGTGGAGGCCAGGCTGTTTAATGAGAAACTGCAGGGCTATAAAAGACATAAATGATAAATGTGTATTTATTGACAGCAATATGTATAGATAATATGAGTAATGAGATGATAAGCAGTGATCACGGAGTGGGATCTTCTACCCCACTTGTGGACTACTACATGTTCCACCAATAAGGTGAGGACATATGTCGACTTATAATAACTTGGTGACCCACAAATGCATGCATGGCAGCGCGTGATTGGTGGACCACCAAATGGTCCACCAATAAGTGGGACAGGTGATCCCCTGCCGTGATAAGGGGGCAGGGAAGTTGGTGTCGCATTTTGACAATATTCATCTATTTTGGTCGTATAATAATAATATGATTTTCGATGTTGAATTATTTATTTTTGATCATGTAAATTGCTAGTTTTTTTTGTAATTTATAGTAGACTGCACCTCATACATTTTTTTCAGTATTTAATTTATTTTAGAAATGTTTACTTAGAGCATCTCCAACCGAGATGCTTATTTTAACACCATTTTACAATTTCTATCACATAATCTCACTCCAACTCACAACTTTAAATTCACTCTAAAAAAGAATATTTCCAATATTACATATTAGACTCACAACCCATATATTATATTTCTACTTTTTCTACTTTTACAACAATATATATATATATATTTCTCAACATTACACATTATACTCACAATAATTATAATCAACAATTATTTATGAAATATTTTTTATTATATAACTGAAAAATAAATAAATTGTTTGTGCATCTCCTAGTATTTTTCTATTATTGTTAATGTTTTTAATATATTATTGTATTTCATATTTTATTATTTACTATTATTGTTGGTATGGTTGTATTATACAAAAACCATAATTAAACTTGGAAAAGTGAAATTGTGTGATGAATAGTACTCACCATTTATAAAGTACTGGGAAAGAGAAAATGGTAAATTGTTATTTTAGTGTTGAAAATAGAGTTTGGTTGGTGATGATTTTTCTACTCCCAACACAGTGTGGGTTGGAGATGCTCTTACATAGCTAATTTATTCACAAAACAGCAAAGTTTATAAAAAATACTATGAACTTTTTGTCAGAAACTGTGGAGAAATAATTTTAAATATTTTTGACGGATTTTATGCCACAAATAATTGATTTTTCATGTGAGAAACCATTTTTTTGGGGAAAAAAATGAGTATCGTTGGAGTGTCTAGGGGTTCCGTCGAGTATCTACACCCTCTTTTCAATGAAAATGACACTTGATTTCAAAAAAGTAGGATTGTGCGGAAAAACCGCAAACCGCTACCCGCCAGCTTAAATCGCCCGTTCCAACCCGTACTCGCCGATTGGGATTTTTTAAAATGAACCGCGGTTTAAAATTTAAACAAACCGCCACTTGGAGGGTGGGTGGCGGTTACGAGTTGAGGGCACCCCGACCCGCCCGCCTCATATTTATCTTAATTTTTTATATTAAAATATAATATTTAAATACATAAATAATAAAAATATAATCTAGTATGTGTCTTTTAGAATTGAGAGAAATTGATTCATTCTTGTTATCCTTCTTCCTCTTCCATTCTAAGTTCTAATTTTTTAAAATTCATTCGCCTTCAATTCAAGTCCATTTTCTATTATTTTTCGAAGTATCTTTTCTTTCTATGTTTGATAGGTTGCAGAATACAAATTCCAAATTACTTGAAGGATTTTAATTTTCAAGTTATAGGATTTTAATTATGTTCATCAAAATTTGCTAAAAGTGATATTATATTTATTCTTTATTATTATTTCATTTTCCGCATTGGACACCTCTTATTGATATGAAATGATTAATTTTATTGGCATGATTTAGAGAAGTAACAATCCGCCAAACCGCGCCGCAAATGCCCGCCTACACGCTTACCCGACCCGCTACGGTTTCGAAAAAAAATTAAACCGCCACGATTTGTAATTCTCCTAACCTATCTATATATAGGTGGGTCATTTTTTACGTCTAAACCCGTCCGCGCACACCCCTACAAAAAATACGCTCAATGCCAAAGGTGTGCCGAAAGCACTGGCTGTGGTGTTGATTTCTTACAATGTCCAAACAATTCAAATATCGTTGATTTATGCCCAATTATTTAGACGGGTACCGAGAGCAGTGCATTTGATGTGCCGAGAGGGAACACGGGACATATGCACTGCGTTTATGGAGAGAATCTCTATGGTTCAAAGATTTGACGGTTTTATCTTATTTAATGGATATCATAGGCACCCATAGATATTTATCGACAGATGTATTTTTTTTGGGTCTCATTCTTGTTAGACATACGAAACAGTAGGGGATTTTATTTTACTAAAATTAACTATTTTATGAATATAAATTGAAGGTTTGACTACTCTTGTTCTTTTACAAGATTGATTCATGTATTAACACTTTATTTATAGTAGCATAATATTAGACTCATGTGACACTAGTTAGAAATATATTAGGCGACGAAAATGAACGCTTTAAATATAATCGAATAATTAAAAACAAACATTCTAAATGTAGGACGAAAATTAATCCACCCAAAATCACTACAATAGGCTGGCAACCCACCACAAAACTTGATCTAATTTCGTGACACCGGGGTAGTTCGATTTCGATCAAAGGAGCATCGTGTTAAATTATGTAGACTATTCATTATTTTGTCACGTTATATTATAGATTCTCAATTTCTATACAATGAATCTTCATATTTTAAATTACTTCTCACCAGTCCCAAAGATTAAAATATTTACAATTCTTTCATCAGTCAATGTGAAAATGGGGGTACCTTCAATTGTTATATGCACGGTTTCCAAGATTTGCTAGGCGATAGTCACGTGGTGGACATACTTCTAATTTTTTAATTTATTCCGTTTAAATTTTAAACGGAATAAAATTAAAAAAAGACCGGTGAACCGATTTTTAAGTAATGACATGAGAATGTAATATTCTGCCTTGTTATAGTATGAATGATAGGAAAACATTAAAGTTGATTAACTTTCTAGGTATGTAATAAAATATACTCCTTCAGTTCCGCTAATATCGTTTTGTTTTTCTAATCGTGTCGTATTGTTCCACGATTATTGTCTTTTTTTTAAAAAAAAAGAAAAAGTTTGTCTTCAAACTCAGAAATTCTTAATTCTTAATTTTATGAAAACTTTAAATTGTTTCTTCTTTTCCTTCGGCCATGAAAACGACACATTTCTTTCGAGCGTGAAAATTAATAAAGTGAGATTATGCAGTCGATATTATTTAATTTTTTAAAAATTAATTATAATTTACATAATTTTATCATTTTAAAAAAATTATCATTTATATATCATTTTTAGTGGGACAGAAATAATATTTCATTTTATTTGACGATAAAACGCTTAGCATGTGAAGAAGTCATCCTGTCAACTCGTTTAGGTGACAAACGCTGTGGATGCGAATAAAATAATTGATACCTTTTTACAACATAAGTAGTATTATTTAATTATGTGGACCACGTCATTCATGACACAAATCTAAATTAAGAAAATAAGTTGCATGTGAAATGCAAGTAATAAAAATGTCAGTAGGACATGCATGCATTGAATATTGCTTAACAAAGTCTCACCCAACAATTCATTTATTTATCTCATGTAAACCAAGAAATTGGGTAGTAGGTTGGAAAATCAAAAAGTTTGAATGGTAAGTGTAACTATGATTTAAGTCAAATTTACGTACTGCATGCCGACTTCTTCTAATTACAGCTAAGTCTTTATAAAATAATAGTATTTGATAAAGTAATAATTTTGTTTAGATAATAATTTTTTTTTAATTTTGACTAAAATTAATAGTATATTTGCGGAAGCTTATTTTAATTGTATATCAATTTTTTGACTTCATAAGCAAGTTTTAATATTTTGGAAAAACGTGCTTCTTTACTTTAGATTCTCTAAAATTAAGAAACAAATCTACTTAAATCCATAAGCGTCTGTTGGTATATGTTTTTGTGCTTAAAACATCATAATTTTCAAAATCACCATAAATATCTACTTTTAAAATATTGCTCCCTCCGTCCCACTTGACTTGTCTTGTTTTCTTTTTCGGATTGTCCCACCCGATTTGTCTTGTTTTCAAAAAAGAAAAATAATTATTACACAAACTCCCACTTTTTATTTATGAGACCTACCTCTTTACGCACAATCATCCTCTCATATATATATATAATCACTCACTCATCTTAATCTTCATGCAAAAAAAATAAAATAAGTCGGACATGATGAAGGGAGTAAAATCAAAACTCCCTACTTTTAATTAAAATTAGTTTTTTTCAACTTTAAATAAAAATAAAAAAATAAAAAAATATTTATAATAATCAATTACAAATACATCCTAAAAAATTGAAATAATATTCGATAAAATAATAACTTCATTAACTAAATATTTTTTTAGATCTCAAAATTATTAATTTTAGAGGTTTAACATTAATTGAGAGAGAGAGGGAGAGATAAAATGATCCAACAACTCGGCCACATGATTCGGGCTATACCGAAAAATCGGTATACTGCACATATCGTACCGAAAAAATATCGAAGATACTGAATTCTCGATATATCATAATTTTCGGTACGGTAACGGTATGAGATTTTCCATACCGAGGTACACCGCATACCGAAGTTTACACCGCATATATCTTCTAGAAAAGAGTGTAAAAATATTAGTTACAAGTTTTGAACACGGGTTGTTACAAATATGTCATTCATATCAAACGATCTTAATGTTATATCATAAATTCGCTTAAATGACATAACTTTATTTGACATAAAGTCTTATTTATCTATTAAATCATGAAATGTGTAAAAAATTATATTTTTCAACTTTATAAACATTAACCCGTAATATTAACTAATTCATACAAAATAGATAGATTAATTAATTTTATTGAAAAATAATATTAATAACTTCTTGGCTTTTATAAAAAACATCGATTAAATTTACGTTATACCGTTAAATATTCGGTAGTCCTTGCTTTTTTTGGTATATTGAAGTGCAGTATGGTATACCGAAAGAGCGGTATGACAACGGTATGGATTTTTGCTATACCAAACTTTTGATATACCGAACTACGGTATACCGAAATGATCGGTACGGTAACGGTATGCTTTTTCCCATACCGACCCTTATCGGTACAGTATTCGATATGAGAAAAATAGTACGGTATACCATACCGAACACTCATAGGAGGGAGGGAGAGAGAGAGAGAGAGAGAGAGGGAGTCGCTAAGAGCATCTCCAAGAGATGCAATAGAATAGCGTTAAATGGCATAGTGGCGGGGGAAAACTCTCCAATGGGACTCTGCAATCAACGGCACACAACCGTGGAATTAATTCAACGCGGTACTACTACCGTGTTAGTGTTCACACGGTAGTAGTACCAATAATTATTTTTTTTAATGAGTAATTTAGATTAGTTTTATAAATGATTTTATATTTAATTAATGATGTATTTAATGAAATGTAATTTATATTTTAATTTATTTTAAGTTTATTAATTATTGTTATATTGAAATAAAAATAAAATAATGTAAAAACATAAAATTTAAAACAAGTTGTTACATAAATTAAATAATAATATTAAAATTACACTAGCATAAAAATATGACAACACTAAATTAAGGAGACAAAACAATCTAGTAAGCTCCAAAACCGCTATCCGAGCCTCCAAAGTCGCTTCTGGATCCTCCGAAGTCACTTCCAGATCCTCCAAGATTTGGAAAATCACCTCCAAGGCTTGACTGTACTTCTCTTTTCATAATTATTTTTTCTTGTTCATTCTTAAAGTAATTTCGCCGAATAGGATCAGAAATGCTGTCGTTGTATATCATTAAAATCTTATTATCTGATTCCCACCTTTGAAAAGCAAGAGCTCTATTCTTTGCTTCAGTAGCTTTGTTCTTTGCTTCAATCTTCTGCATTTGTAATAGCAGAAAATTCTCCCTTCTTGTGGATGAGTTCTCCATTAATTCTCCAATTCTCTTATTTCCTTGTTCGATTGCTTTCAAAACACCCGACATATCTTCATGATTTTTTCTTTTATTTTTTGTTTTTTTAACACCATCTGGACGTTGTGATGGTCCAGAACCACTACCACTACCATCACTTAAATTGATATTAAATGAGGAAGGTAACCCATCAGGTGAGATAGGAGATTCCGGTGGAGTGTTTGATAGGAAGGAAGACCTTTGTTTTCGAGAACTTTGTGGATTGCAATCAAACTTTGCAAAATCTTTCATAATAGGCCACACATGCTCGAACTTAAATCCTTTTGGAAATTTATCATCGTCTGTCATCATTTGTTTTGCACGAGTAAGCTGCATAATTAATAAAACGTGTTATACTTAGTAAAAGAAATAAAAAACAGCAAACCAAATAATGACTAGTCCTTACAATATCATGTTCAGAAGCTCCGCTTGCATTGAGAGCTTCAATATGTTGTATACAACATTTGAAAATTTTAATTGAACTCGTAATCGATTGCATGCGAGTTTCAAGTGATCTAGAGATTCGGTCAGCCATATTTGAAGAAGGTTTTTCTGAATTGTAGAGCTCCGTAATACGAATCCACAATTGAGTTGATTTTTGGTATATTCCCGTTACTAGATCTTGGGATATTTCCAAGTAACAACGACAAAGATGTTTATCTTCATCAGTTGTGTAATTGGGATTTCGAGACGAAACCATATATTTTTAAAGAGAAGAATTGAAATGGAAAAAAGTGTTGTGTGTGATAAAATGTGTTGGAAAAATCTCATATATAGAGGAAAATATTATCCGGATAGGATTTGGGTTGGATGGTACATATTTGAAGAAAATCTGAATGGATGGTGATGATTTGTTGGCCCGATTTTGTAGTTGAAAGATAGTGGATAGGTGTCTACAAAGTGGCTCCATTAATTTGATTGTGGGTAGATGTCTACAAAAAGTTGAATAGGTCTGCAAAGCTTATACAAAGCCTGTACAAAAACATGGGGGTTGTGGTTTCATATTTGGGTCTCTACACACTATTATTGATGGGATGAGTCTCTGCACACTATTATTGTAGGTATAGGTCTCTGCACACTATTATTGTAGGGATGGGATGGGTCTCTGCAAATAGGGGTGGAAATCGGTTCGGTTTCGGTTAACCGAAACCGAAGAGCGCCAAAACTACTAATCGGAACCGGAACCGATCGGTTCTTTGGTTAACCGAAACTGAATTCGGTTCGATTTCGATTAGTTAGTCGATAACCGTTTTTTTTTTGGATTTTTTGGAATTTGTGGGTGATCAAAAACATAAACAACTAAATTCAATCTCCAAGCTACAAGCTACAAAACACAGAATAAACAATCAAATTCAAAGCAAAATGGGGAATTGACCTGGTCACCACCAGGGGTCTGGTCCGTCTGGTCTGGATCTGGTGGACGAGGGCGAGGGGACGAGCGCGAGCGCAAGCCCGAGATAGATCTGGGTGCGCTGGAGGAGCACCGAGCGGGTGCGGGACTGGACGAGCGCCGAGCGGGAGCGCTGGGTGCCGATTGCAGGATGCGGGGATGGGCCGGACGGGACGTAGGCCGACGGGGACAGGCCGGACGGGACGCAACGCAGGCCGAAGAAGAGAGCGAGAGAGAAGTCGAGCCGGATAGAAGATAGATCTGTTTCTCTTCTGTTCTGTAATTTAAGGGATTAGGGATAGATAGATTAGAAATATAAAACGGATCGGTTAACCATCGGTTATATCATTAACCGGTCGGTTAACCAATGACCGAACCGGCGCAAAAATAAGGTAACCGAACCCGTAACCGAAACCGAAAATTCAGGTTCGGTTAACCGATGACCGACTGATTCGGTTTCAGTTCTCGATTATCCCAGAGAACCGAGAACAGATTTCCAGCCCTATCTGCAAAGTGGCACACAATTATTGTAGGGATGGGTCTCTTTTCCTCTTTTCTCTCAAGTTGTAGATGGGTTTCTGCAAAGTGATTAATCAACATCATATTTCTCTCTCTCTCTCTCTCTCTCTCTCTCTCTCTCTCTCTCGAATTCATTATGGGGGTGGGATCAAGTTGCCATCTCTATTTAAGATACTGCATTCTTCATATCCAAAGCATTCATCTCTTCAGCCCACTTACTAGCATGTCTACATTTTCTTCTTCTAGCTCGAGTTCATCTGAGGAGCTTGAACAGTTCATCACTGAATGCGATGATGAACATCAAATCATGGGTCAACATATTTTGAATAATAATATTATCGTAGCAAATATTATCGGATCACAAGCTGCAAGACGCCATGGAGGCTCAGTTCCTGGTCACAGGGTGATCCACCATGATCGAGAAGGAGCAGCTCATCGTCTATTGAATGACTATTTTTCTGAAAATCCAACATTCAATGAATAGATGTTTCGTAGACGTTTTCGAATGTCTCGGAGTTTATTCCTTCGAATTGTTGATGATGTCAAGAATCATAATAGTTGGTTCGAGCAACGTCGAGATTGCACTGGAAGATGGGGATTGTCCACACTACAAAAAATAATTGTTGCCTTCCTGATATTGGCGTACGTGGATCCCTGCAGATGCTACTGATGAGTACATCAATATCGGTGAGTCCACTGCAATTAAATGTGTCAAGAAATTTTGTCGTTCCATTGTGGAAATATATTCAGATCAGTATCTTAGATCTCCTACTGCTAGTGATGTTGCTAGGCTACTTTATATTGGTCAACAACGTGGCTTTCCAGGAATGTTAGGTAGTCTAGATTGTATGCATTGGAAGTGGAAAAATTGCCCTACTGGTTGGGCAGACTCGTACGCAGGTCGTAGTGGATCTCCATCAATAATTCTTGAAGTCGTCGCTGATTACAACCTTTGGATATGGCATGAAATTTTTGGTATGCCAGGATCCAATAATGATATTAATGTGTTGGAAAGATCTTCTCTTTTCAGGGACTTGGCCAGAGGTATTACTCCATCCGCATATTATGTTTTATACAAGGTAAAGAGTATAATGTGGGGTATTATTTAGCAGATGGAATATATCCAAAGTGGTCCACATTTGTGCAAACTCTTCAAGAACCGCGTACTGCAAAAAAGAAGCATTTTGCAAAGCAACAAGAATCGTGTAGGAAAGACGTGGAACGGGCATTTGGAGTTCTTCAAAGCCGATTTGCAATTGTTGCAAATCCAGCCCGATATTAGAAGAAGAAACATTTAGATCATATAATGAAAGCATGCATTATAATGCACAATATGATTATTGAGAATAAACGAAATTTGTCTGCACCAATTGAAGATGCAAGAGAAGTGTCAACTCCGAATATTGAAATGATATCAACTGAAATATGTCGTTATCAATCTTATTTTGCACGTTATAAGAAAATGAAAGACAAAACGGCACATCTTGCTCTTCGTGATGCATTAATTGATCATATGTGGGAGGAGTATTCAAATTCAGAAAATCATGATATTTAATATTAATTTTTCTATTATATCATGTAATTGTTGGATTTGTGCTTTTAAAAGTGTTGTGTATTCTTAATTTTATTATTATGAAAATAAATTAATTATTTTATATTTATTTAAATATATTTTTACTTATTTAATTTTTATTTAAAAATATTTTTATTGAGATTAATACAAAAATAAATATATTTAAATATATATAACATTAGATAATTAATAAAATATTAATAAACAAATTAGATTAATAATAAAAAATATTAAAATAGAATATTCTATTATAAATTTAAATGTAGAGTTGACAATTGGAGATTAATTCGAAAAAACTCTACATTCAACTCTACAATAGTGTGGAGAGAATTCTACAATAAAGTTGTCTAAGATTCAACAACCGGGCACGTGATATGTGGCCCACCACATTCACTTTGGCTCAATAAATACGCGCAGCAAATTCGTACTTTCGGATGACGACAAGCAGGCTGCAATCGTACGGCCAAACCAATTGAGACGTGCTCCACTTTATCTCTTCATGTTTGCTCCGCTCCGAACATAGAAAATCTTGATTTTTAAGTTTTTAAAAATTTTAGATTATTTCTTTAATTACAACATTAAAAAAAATTTTAATCAAATGCTTACTTAAACTATGCCTTATTAACATTTAGATAAATTCACATTCATTCCTACCAACCATTCATCGAAAACCGTGTCAATTTATTAATACATTTTAAACTCATTAAATATATATCCAAATAAAATTTCTTAATCTCCGTACCTATTCTCAAGTGGACATCAATAACGAAACGGAGGAAGTAATAAATAAATTATTCCCGTGCATAAAAAATATCTCATTTTTTCCCAAGTTTATTAAAAAGAGGTGTTAGCGTATGTAAATTCGTAGCCCCTCAAATATTTTTTTTAATAATTTGTAAAAATGGGAAAGAAGAGGACACATTCTATGAAATACTCGAAATCAAATAAGAAATAAGAAATAAACACTTTCTATAGAACAAAAAAAGTATTTTGTGGTTACGGTTCCAGTTTCCCTTTAATTTATCAATGGTCTAAATCTATGAATTTTTTTATATTGAACTGTGAAATCATAACCAACGGCTACAAATTACAACTAGTCCTTTAAATTTTTTGAATTGAATTAAAAATTTATAACAATAAATTTTTTCTAAGGAACCCACGGTTCAAATGGAAACTTTTGACAGAAGGTTGCGGTTCGGTTCCAATTCCACCATTTTAAAACCACGGAAACAGCGGTCCGACCCATAACCCTTCGGAACCAGGCAGTTCTAGTCTGACCAATCTAATAATTTTAAACACAGGATTTTATGTGTTTATTTAACCATTTTACTGCTAAAACTTTGTTATATTCAGTTTATTTAACTTACCAATATGTGTTACTATATAAAGACACATTAAATAATAAAATCCTGGGATTAAACTAATCCTATAAGCATGGAAAAGAGGATTAAGCAACTGAGATAATCAGTTAAACAATAACCACAAGGATTGAAAACACTACAAATTCAAACATGTAGCTGATTTTAATGGTCATTGGTTCAACATGCAACTAAATAAATAAGATGTTTTGTGGAGGCAAACAAAAATAAACTTCAAAAATCCCATAATAAGACAACTTACAGTTAATAGATGGTTACTCCTTCCACATATCGGCGAATTCATCGACTTCAAGAGGATTCTCGAGCTCATGCATCTTCCTCCTGGTCTTGGCTTTAACCTTCTTCGCGTATTTCCCAGCTTTCTGCCTTTTCTCCAACGACCGGATCTGGTGGAAATATTCAACAACGTTAACATTTATGGATTGATGATCTTAAAGAATTATGATCCATCTGACGCACAATTGATCAAAAGATTACTAGGAATAGGAAGGTGAAATCGTGATGGAATACTAGAAGAACTAACCGTGTTTGGAGACACATAAAATGGATTCTCATACAATGTTGGACCGCCGAAGCTTCCACCAAATATCTTGATTGGGTTTAAACAGAATCTCGGGCCAACCTGAGGATAAGAAACATATTAAATACAGCAATCGTGAAAGAACATATTGATGTTTGTTGATGTGGTTGTCTTTGACAAACCTCGACCAGTGTCAAGTTTTCCAAGTCTCCACGGTCTAATTTTTGTGATGTACCGGTATGGCCGCTTGATATCTGTTTCAGAAAAGTGAAGATGCCAATATAAATCGTCTTCATAGAGAAATACTTATAACCTAGGAATCTAGGATGTTTGTTACAGCAAGCGCCCAGAGATATCGGAATATAGTCTATTCAAAGCTAGCCACTTTGGAAAAGTCACCATGATTGTATTTTGCAGCAAATAATTGTTTCCCTCTTTCCCCTCTAAAAAAAACTCCACATAATTTATCAGAAACAACTCATGCATGGATGGATTCCCATCAGAAACAACTCCATGATACTTTATAATTCAAAGACTCAATACCAAAATATATCACAATTGAACATCATAAGATTATCAGTTAATAATATGACATTTTGCTGCTTTATCTTATCTTAACATTTTAATGTTACAAAAACCCATTTATTTACTTATAAAAAATAACATTATTACTCACCTGGTAATTCCGGAACCATATGTGGTCATCGACAATTGAGAAGACAAATACATGATCATGGTACGGCTTAGATTTCCTGTGGTCCTTCGGTGTCCCAAATATCTGAATTACGAAAAGCAAGATGCATGAATTAATACACAAAACATTGTAATAAACTCATCACAACAAGCAATCTAGACCTGGAAAAGCAAGATATTTGCAATAACAAGTTTACTAGACTTAACAGAGTGTTTGCACATTTTCAACTACGGCCACCAACCCACAGTACATTAATCAATAATCTTCTGATACAATCATAAAAAATCAACTGATGTAACTTTTGATGCATAATATGACAAACTTATATGCAACTTTCCCACTTACATGTCTAATTCCACATTTATCCACAAACCAACAGGACATTCATAAACAAGTTCATGCTTAAAGCAATCCATACCTGAGAAATCATCTCTTTTAAAAGCTTCCAATGAGCACTTTTATCAAAGTTAGACGAAAAAGTCAGGAGAGGACGGGAACCCTTTAGATGATTTCCAGTAAGTTTCAATTCCTCCATCGTGTGGACTTCAAACATATATACACCATACATAATTAGAGTCTTTTCAGAATTTGAAATTGGAAAACAGCAACAACTATAACCATTCATTACCTGCATTAACCAAAAACTTGACAGACGGACCATTGGGGCACTTTGCCATCCACAAGTAAAGGTCTCTGCCTTTCCTACACTGCAGAGTATACACATTACAGCTACATTAAGCCTTAAGCTTCTACCAACATTATCTCGAAATTAATCTAGAAACATCGGAATAGAGACTAGAGAGTACCTCAAAGAACAAGCAAGAGGAGCAGCTCTTGAGCTCGACAAGCTCATTTAGAGCTGCGCCTTTGCTATCCTTGGATTCAACCTTGTTATCTTTCTTACAATGGGGCAATATATCAACCAAGTTCAACATCAAATGCCGATACCTAAAACGCCATTCAACAACAAAGTGTAAGCACGTGTCGAAATAAAGTACCCAGACAAAAAACTTGCAAATGAAATCAACAAACCCTAATAATCAAAACAACAATAATGATAATAAACCTGTAACTAATGCGGCGGGAACAAGTAACCAAGACTTTCTCCTTATTCCGAAAAACAGGAAGATTATCATTCTCATTTTTATCTTCAGGATTCGTTTTGAATCCGAAGAGAGTTCTTTTCGGCCGTTCCGGCGTGGCTTCTTCCTTCTTCACATTCTCCGCCGCCTCCACTTCGCTTTGCTTTCTCTTCTTTCCCATTTCTTATCAATCAAACTCTCGTAGACGAAATTGAGGACAGAGTTGTGAAACTTCAAATGCCAAAACAGGTAAAGATTGGAGAGGCGCCTGCAACTCGAGGAAGCGAAGAAGTGGCTGCAAAACCACAAAACGGAGGGGTTTAGCAATCCGACTTCTACAATTAGGGCCTAATGGGCTTTTTAATGGGCTCCGGACAAAGTAGTTCAACGGCCCAGTTCAACTCTACAAAATCTAATTACTTCTCTCTTTACTTCCTTTCGTTCTAATTTTGTTTTTATTCGCTTAAGATTACTAATTACTTTTAAACATTTTTTTTATTATGATCATGTGAAGTGTGGACATTTGTGTTGGACCTCAGATGCCTATCCCAAAAGCAATTACATACAGTCGGCGTCACAGTTACAGTTTAACCGTTATTTCACTATATAGGGGCATGATGTTAGTAACACTACGTAATTGGAAGGATATTGGACATCACGTATTCCAACTATTTATGGGTTTGGGGTACAATTTCACATAAAAATAATAGCAAAAGTGTGAAACAAAAAAACCAATATATTGTTACCATGGTATATACTCCCTCCTATTTTTATTATATGATGTTCTACCTTTTTTCACACTGATTAATAAAAAATATTATTTATAAATTAACTTTAATTAATGATGAATAAATGAGTAAAAGGATAAATCAAAAAAATTATTCAATTAGGAAATAAAGAAAAAATATTAAATAAATAAGAGTAAATAAATAAGGTAATAAAATATAAAACATCTTACAATAGGAGGGAGTAGTAGTATAAGTATTATTCACTTGTCGAACCGCATAGTAGTAACCATGAGATTCGAATTATCCCAAGTACTTCAAGATCGAAAAGTCATCTCATTACACTTATATTTCTTTTTAAATCGTCTCATTTTACTTGTTCAATTTTTAAATAAGAAAATGAGTCTCACTCTTTACCAACTCAAATCAATTTAAAACAATTACTCCATAATTATATGAATCTCTCAATGTTATTACTAAAACCTAAGCAATTATGCCCAAATAAAAAGTTGACAAGTGAGATGTGAGATAGGAATATTATGTGAGGACAAAGTGGGGATTAAATTAATTGTTGTACACTTTAAATTTCTGCAGAATATAAATCAACGCTGAAAACCGATTGAACTCCAAAAAAGATGGATCCAGTGATTTTATTATAATCCTAAAATAAAAACCATTATTACACTGAATTTCGTGATTCCCAATCACTTCATCGTCTACAAAGTTTCAGTCACCGCCCGACCGCCACAAAGCTCAGTCGCTCAACCCGACCAGCTTCTCACTCACTTCCCATAGTTTCCGCGCTTTCTCTGCGTCGCTGGCTTCTTGCGACAGAGAGTTCTCGAACGAAGCAGAATCCTTGTTCCAGCTCCAGTAAACTCCAGATTTCGTCAAGCTCGGATCGCTCACAACCTGCAATTAACAAATCAATCCAATCAAAGTACAATTCTAGAATTCAATCTCGACATATTGATGGAATTAGTGCAGTAGTTATGATTTGGCGAAAATCAGTGGTGAAACCCTAATTTTAGGGACAAAATAGTTAATTCAATTACCTGAGCTAGTCTTTTTCCGGCGTCTTCCTCCGATACGTAGCCCTTGGTGATGAACTTCTGGAACGGCGGGAAGAGCAGGCGGAACAGAGGAATGTGCTCGCGGAAGAGTCCGGTGGTGGCGATGCAGCCGGGGTAGAGCGACGCGAAGGTGATTCCGGTGTCCTCATGGTATCGCCGGTGGAACTCCTGCATCGTGAGCATATTGCAGACCTTGCTATCCTTATACGCCTTCGCCCCGTCGAAATCCCCGCCGTCGATCATGGAGGAGGTGTTCAGCCCGTTCAATCCACCCTGGAGACCTCTCAAATCGCCTAAATTCGCCTTCGGAGGTACATTTCCGGCCAGCGTGTTCGTGTTCCCGGTGATCGATCCGACGATGATGAGCCTCTTCGACGGATAATCGGACTTCACCATGTCGTCGAGGAGCAACCGCGAGAGGAGGAAGTGGCCGAGATGATTCGTTCCGACGCTCAATTCGAATCCCTCCGCCGTGAACGACGGCTCTCTGGCTGTCGGCTGGTAGACGGCGGCGTTGCAGACGAGGACGTCGATCGGCTCGCCGGATTGTTTTAGGTTTGCGGCGAACTGGCGGACGCTTTCAAGCGAAGAGAGGTCTAAATGCATGATGGTGTAATTCTCCTTCGCCATTCCGACGGATTTCGCCGCCTTCTCCGCCTTGAGGAAGTCTCGGCACGCCATGATCACGTGCCATTTTCCGCCCTCGGCCAAGGATTTCGCGGTGGCGAGGCCTAGCCCGGATGAGGCTCCGGTGATGACCACCGTGCCCTTGCGGAGAGTCTTCTTGCCTTGCGCGGAGGCCGGAGCGAAAGTTGGGGTGGTGGCGACGGTCTGAGCTCTGACTATGCTTGTCTTCCTTAGACCAATCTCCCTCTGCAAAAAGATTCAATCTTTATCTATCAAGATTCTTGATTCAATCATCATGGGCAGATATTGTACTATAATTAGAGGTCAAATCTACAATTTATGGCTGCAAATTTATAATTTTGGTGGGTGAAATGTGCAACTCTTAAAAGTCAATTTATTTTTTTTTAATTTTTAAAAAAGCGAAGACCGTTACGTGATTTGGAAGAGGCCCACCTGTCCCTAAATTTGTCCTAATTCATATATAGTGAAAAAGATTTGATTTTGCACCTTGATTTTCAGTGAAGAATCAGCTTTGATTTGGTCCGAGAATGACACTCCAAATAGGCTTGAGTCCTTCAAAGAAGCACATTTGCCCTGCAGAAACCACACACAATAAATGAAATTAAACCACTAACACTGCATTCGTAATGCGGGATGATACGAAATTAGAAGACGATACACGATATGAAATAGAAGATCTCGTGTGAAGGTAGTGGAGAGAGGAGTAAACTAAACCTCCTTGTGGATGGAGAATGCAGAAGGGAGAAGAGTAGCAGCTTGCAATGCCATTTGAAGAGAGGTCAAAAAGAAAGATCTAAAGATATTAACAGGCTGTTTTGTTAGAGATACTTTGGAGACACAGTGTGTCCAAATATATATACTAAGAAAGGCATGTGATTTGGGACAAAAATGGATATGAAATCTTTCATGGATAAGATAATATTTTGTCACCTAGACTTGACAAGCCAATGAGGTTTTGTGGTTGAGATTTCATCTGATATATTTACTAATTTTTAATGTTTTGGGAGAGAGCCAAATGGAGAAGGTTTCCACACAGTTATGGGGTGGGAGTATGGGTGAATTTATTTAATTTTTTTTTTGATTTTTTGTATGAATGAATTTATTGAGATAATTTTGGTGGAGTCTCGTACCATTACTCCAAGAGTTTGGCAGTCTGCCTTTGAAGGGAACTGGTTAAGGATAATTAGTAGTTCTTTGCCACACATTTTAGGCTGATGTTAAGGATAACACAAATACGGGTACGAGTTTACCCAGTGCGCACCTCCAACACCTAGAGAAGTCCGTTTCGTTGATAATAACTAGATCATACCTATTGGTTCATATGAATTGTAGCAGTCTATGTTGCATGTATACACGATACGCGATAAGGGATATGCTACGATAAGATACGGACAACGTATTTTTTAAGAGCTTAGGACACAATACAGCGAATGGACACGGAGTTTGTTTTTCATTAGAATTAGGTGAAACACATGGGACACGACAATTGAAGCATCTTGTCGTTCCGAAGTTCCCACACGTGTCTGACACGATATGTTAAAGATTTTTCGAAGTGTCCGTGCAACAAATAGTTCTTACCATCAATATTCAAAAGATATTTATACAAGATTAAATAGAGGACACGAAAAGATAAACGCTTAAATGAAAATGGCATAGTCAATCATAGATTTTCATTCTTTTCTGTATAACGATAGAAATCCGTAATCATTATTGGATGCAACATATGAATGTAATTACAAATACATTGCAAAATACGCATTTAAGTTTGAACACAAACTTCGTTCAAAACTAGATCTGTACACAAACTATAGATGAATTGGTAAAGAATTTTGATTGATATAAAAGTATCCTTAGATCTACATTTTACCGAAAATAAATCGGTTTCTAAACTCAATGTATAACATCTTTACTTCCAACTACAGCCACTGTTTCAACCAACGCCGCCGGCAAGACGCCTCCGCCGTCGTGCAGGATCACCAAATCACAAAAATGAAAAAGTAAAAGAAAAAGAAAACTCACTAATATTACATCTTCTCCGAGTATCTGTACAAATTCTGCGGCGGCACGGCGGAGCTTGATCACTGAATTCAAACCCATTTCCGCCTAAATTCGAAACGGCAATCCGAAATTCTGGAAAGTCTTAATTTCTCCTTTGAGACCTGCAGTCACTATCACCATACCCCAAGCTGACCTATTCTGATGAAACCCATTCAACAAATCCACACCTAGAGGGCTACGGTTCTTAGCAGCTTCTAGAAGCTTCTCCTCCGGCCACGTAGCTGAGGTTCTATCGAAAAACAAGCTGTTTGCTCCGGTAGATGGATGTCCGTTGGCCGGGCTATTACTGCCTGCAGAAGCTAAGGGCGAGACTTCGTTGCCATTACATTCTCCAGGTGTAGTCGGATGAGACTCATTTACGGCCTCAAAATGATCGTTCGTGCCATTTGTGTCCGACAAGCCGGGCCAAGGGATGGCTGCAGAGACGTCTTGGCAGTGGAAGAGCTCGTACGACTGAGTCACCTTAACGCCTTTGCTTCTGTTGGGACGGGATTCAGTTTCGTGTCTCCATACGTAAACATATGAATCTTCGCTTGCAGCAACGACATGCTTTCCGTTGGAAGTAAGGGATGCTGAGATTTGGCTGTTTGTGTTGTGGAAGCCTGTCAATGGGCCAGCTTAGTGATTCGAAACGAATACAACCGACGTACTAAATTAGAACATAAAAAGGTTGAAACAAGAGTTACAACTCAAGGCAACTAATATAGCATGACTTCCTCTTAGTAGCCTTTCCAACAATTGCCAAATATAGATAGACCAAATCTAGTGCATGTTCGCAGTCCCCACTAAACTAAAATAGTGGCGAAGACTAAAAAACTAAAGCATAATAACATACCTTTGAACTTGTGAACTACATCAACACCATCTATGACTCGAATTCGGGAATCAGATGACGTAACAATGACCTCTGATGTACTTCCAGGTGCAAACTAAGCAAATCAAAAGAGAAATCAATCTTCTGAAAATCAGGAACGATGTCGAAGATAAGATAGCAAAAGTAATGAACTAGCTGACCTGGAAACCAGTTATTTTCTTCTGATGAGACTTCTTATTCTGCAGATTGATATTGCTTTTAGGCAGCAATTTATTTTCTGGAAAAAGAAGTGGGGCAAGAATAAATAATTTAAATACACTATCCAACTAAAGCTTTTTCTCTAAAAACATTCATTTTCGTACCTGATGTGTTGTATAAGCGACAGCTACCCTTGTACGAGCCAACTAGTGCCCCCTATGAAAGTTTCACAAATATATTGTTCAGCACATTCTAAGGTAAGCAGAGTTAGAGGGGGTTTTCCCTTAATATGAATCGAAAATTGAACGCATAGGTTCTGATGATTATGAAATATGCTTTTCACCTGTCCATCAGGTGTGTAACAAGCTGCAGTGACCATCTCATGCAAATCATTCCAATCGACGACTTGGCGATCTGGAATACTCCATATTCTCACCTTAGCATCTAAGGATCCACTGATGAAATATCTATCATCGATGGGGTTAAACTGGATGCATGTTACTGTGTCATGGAAAATTGAGAAGAAATATCAATAGATGAAACGTATTTTTATGTTCACAAGTCGTTGTGCATGCACCAACTGTTTCTAAATCAAAAAAGAACCCTGTAAGTAAGATTAAGAGACTCCACCTCAAAAGCAGTACAGCAAGAATTCAATATGCTAACCAGGTCAAACAAAGTGATCATTTCAATCAATGAATTGGAAGTTGAAACCTTACAAAAGAGGTGTTACTCTCTAAGCCCCTTGCCAGATCTTATTAAATAAACAGTCAAAACTGAGCTGCCATCTTAATTATCTAGTGACTGGTACCACCCAACAATTTTCCACCCTAATTTCACAACGGATGTATAGCGCAATTCATTTTTTCCTCTAAGGGCTCTAATAAATTCATGTCCCTTAGTAGATTTTGTAGTTTTCTTTCCTACCAAATTCGTATATGATTTCTTGCATTCATCATCTCACACAGACATGGTCCTCACATCACATATCTAAGCTGGTATTTTGAAAGGATTCCTTTTAACCATCCAAAGATCCAAGTTCTCAAAGGTGCAACAAAATCCTCGAGATTGTGTCACCCCTCCGTATGATCAAGAAATTCCATTATTGATCAATTACAAGACCCAACTGAATATTCATTGACTCCTCACTGAAGTTCTCACTTCTTTATTCTATTCCACATGCTTCCTGGCATATCTTTTATTGACCAAATGTTTAACATAGACCCAGCCGAAAAGTCATCCCAAGCCCCCAACTGTCTTGTGCAAATATTTTCCAGTCTAATGCAAACAAAGTGGGGAATACAATGCACAGCAGGAAATATTGTTTATGTGATTGCCAGCTTCTGTAATGAATTACTTTAATTCGGCATCACCCCAAGCAACACAGCACACACTCCCCAATTCCCCTTTCTAAATGCTAGGAAAAAAAATTATATGAGCGACATTAACAGTGCAAGCAATTACCGTAGTCACTGTGTGAGAAGATCTTCAAACAAGATTTGCTAGATAAATCCCATAGCCGCACCGTTTTATCCATTGAAGATGAAAGCAGTTGCTGGAGGTGACAAAGAACTGTATGACTTTACAAGCTTCATTAAGATTAAAGCAAATAATATAAAATTGTAAAAAAAACACAGATACAGAGAAGAGTAATAACATAAAATTGTTACTTGAAGAAGGTGGCTAACCAAAGTAATCTTATTAGTAAGTTACAGAAAGTATATGTAACAAAAAAGGGATGAGGTTTCCACTCTTGATAAAGAAACAAACTATTCCCCTCAATTTCTTCGCTTGCACCAGAAATCGTCCAAATATGTTTTACAACAAAACTCCAATTCTTTATAGATCATATGCTGGAAGCTTTCCTATTCCGCATTACACACTCCATAACTAGTGACACCAAGCTGAATGTCATCAAATCCAGTGAATGCCTAACGCATATCATTGAACATATCAAACTAAGCATGTATAACTTAGTCAACTTTCCTTCTTCTATTGTTTGTGGGTTTTCATCTCATTCATGTAGGGCTATGAGACAGGATTTAATACCATATCATGGGTCACTACAATTTCACTTGACCACATAAACAAAATCAACTGGAGATGTTACGATATTCCAAAAGTAGGTTCAGCTCTTGGAAGTAAACATGCATAGCATTACAGCACTAGGTAAATGGGACCAAATACAAAGCAGAATAACACAACAGTTTAATACCATAGATACTTCATCAATAGAATGATTACATCTTAGCATGCTAAAACTTATAAGATATTTCCTTCTTGGCTAAACCTTCAAGCATATATGCCCCTCCCTTCCATATAGCACTTTTCACATAAGCGAGTCATAAGGTGTGTTATGTCTTACCCAAATGGTAATGAATAAAAGTTACTAAAGGTAAAGTAGTTGATGTTGTCAAGACCACAATATAAGGACACAGATATTGTTACTTTAGATTATAGTCTAATAGAGTGAAATTCAGTCCGTGATTCAAATTTCAACAAAAAGCAATTCGAATTTCAATGTGCCAAAAAATTCAAAGAAGAAAACACCTTAATTTATTATTATTATTATTATTATTATTATTATTATATATATATATATATATATATATATATATATATATATATATATATATATATATATAAAGTAATGCCAACTGACCTGAGACTTGGACCATGATAGGTCCAGCACAACATCTAAATGTCCTTGGAATGAACACATAGGCTTCTCCAAGAGGGAAAACACTCTCTCAGGCACCAAAATCTGGTCAAGACTCAAGGATTTTCTACTCACAGATGACCTCCCTCTCCTCTTCTTCTCAAAATGACCTTCTAAATTTGGTGATACAGAAGAGAGGTCCGGAGATCCATTGGCAAGAAGTAGAAGACTGAAATTCCCATCTTCCACTTTATCAAAGAGGAAGTCTCCCTTCCTCTCCGACTTCACAACTTGCCACACATGAATCACACAGTCCTCACCAGCACTAGCAAGATATTTCCCATCCAAGCTAAACTTAATAGCCCAAATGGAACCATTATGAGCTTGTATCTCTTGGCTCTTGTACATAGCAGTAAGCTCTTTAACTGACTTCCCGTACTGCCGAACTCGGACTTTTTCCGGCCCATGAAAGGATACATCCTGGCTATCATCAGTGGCAGAGCTTGATCTCCTTCCACCCTTCTCAGATGAAGTATCTCTCTCATCACTACTACGCCATTCCTTATATCCCGTAACAGAACTTGCCACATTCTTAATACTTTTCAGCCAACTGCCCCTCTTCTTGGACTTAGATGCAGCGCCATCAGCATTTGGATCCGAGCCCTCCTTGTTCCGATCCTCAACATTCTGTCTTCTCATCAATTCCTGCACGATTGGCGAAGTTCCAACACACATTTCAGATGAGAACTCCTCCATGGTCAACTGGCGCCCTGTTTCCAATTCTTTGATCTTTTCCCAAGTCCCATCTTCCCTAACCTCCTTCACAACAAACTCCTTCCCATTGTCAAGATTCTTGATCACACACATGGCATTCTCATCATCCAATCCATTACTTTCCGAACTACCATTCAACGCCTCACTATTTGGAACAGGCAAGAAACTACTAGAATTCCCATTACAGTTGCTACCATTTCTAATTTTCACTTTGGGGGGTTTATTGGGAGAAATCGTACTGATCACTGACGATTGATTCCCCTCATTATCATTATTTATAGCTATCGCACCTGCATCAATTACCGAATTGTTCGAACAAACTTCACCATCCCTCGAATTACACTCCCCAGCTGATTTCGATCGAACCATCCCTGAAACCCTACCGTCGTGATCACCATCACCACTATCAACAATTCGGAAATCACTGTCATCACTACGGCAAGGCGTCTCAACAAGGGGGTTTAATCGATCAGATGAGAGAGAAAGCGAGGGGCGGTGGCGGAGGAGGGCGGCGTCACGAGCGAGGCCCATCCGGCTGAGGAGACGGAGGCGGCGCTCCTCCACCGACTCCGGGCGTGAGATCCAAACGTCGTAGTTGCGGGAGACGCCTTTGGGGAACTTGGGGATCGCCTCATTGTACTCGGAGCTGGAATTCGGGTCCGGAACGTAGTCCTCTTCGGGTTCGGATGCGGACGGAGAGCAGGAGCAGGAAGTGTTGGAAGAAGAAAGGAGGCGGTCGAGCGAGTCGTGGAAGCGCTCCTCGTCGTCCTCTTCCTCTTCCTCCTCGGCTCTGCTCATCGTACGCAGCTGCCCATCGAATCCGGTTCAATGCCCGATCCCTACTCCGGGCACCGGTCCAGACCGGAGAACCGGCTCTTCCGCGCGCAAAATATCTCTCTCTCTAGGTTTAAGAGAGGTATACACGGCTGATTGCAGAGAGAGAGAAGAGTGATTGGAGTGTGGATGATTGCGTGGGGAAACGGAAAGATCGGACAGTATTGGAATTTGGAAGGAGGCTAGCGTTGGGGAACTCAGATCCGATGATGGATGGGAGGAGAGAGAGAGAGAGGGAAGGAGATAACGGTAAAGCGGGTGTAGTTGGGGAAGTGAGGGCTGTTTGGTTTCTGTGAGGTATTTTGATTGGAGGAAAAACAGAAACAAATAATAAATGAGGCCTTGATTTTGATCCAATTCTTTGTTTCTTTATAATGAAAAAAATCCATAGCGTAATTAAGATAGTAGAGGTAAAGGTGTAAAGTTGTGGTGTAAAAGTATAAAGGGATGGGGTCCACTTACTTAGATTGATTGTGATCCACTCATTTATTTTCTTATTTGGTATGAGATATAAATAATGGGACAACAAAAAAAGGTAAGTGAGACTAATAATGGGATGGAGGGAGTATTACTTATTAAATTATTCTTATAAATTAAAAAAATTAAACTAATAAAATGAGACCGTACGAAAAAAAAATTTTACTAATGGAGTGGACGCGAAGTAATACATTATTTGATAAATTATAATCCCTCCATGGCTCCATTTACAAGTTACTCGTAGTCATCTTTTTGTCGTTCGATAAAAAATAATACTTAAATATAATTCATTGAGTCGCACTACTTTACACATAAAATGTATTAGCAATTCTTTTAATTTTCGCACTGAAAGATTTTTAACCAGTAATAATGGGAGATATATAGTATTTCCTCTGTCCTGTTATTATTGTCCTACTTTTCTAATCGGATTGTCTCGCTATTACTGTCATCTTTTCTAAAATGACAAATAAATTCTTAAACCTAAAATAAAGTGGGCCCTCCTTACCTACTACTCACTCCCACATTCCTATACTCTTTCTCTCCAAAAATCTCTCTCTCACACGATTTCGTTTCGTTCTAAACTCGGAAAATTATGATTTTTAACTATTTGGAAACTTTATATTATTCCTCCAATTACAACATGTTAAAAATAGAAAAAAAAAATTGATTGCCTCAATTATTCCTTGCAAAAATTTGGATGAATTCTAATTTCTTCTTACCAACCACTCTTCAAAAATTTTGTTTACTTATTAATACAATTAAAATTCATAAAACACACTTTAACAAAGTTTATTAATCTTCGTGCCGATATCCATTTATTAATATAATTAAAATTCATAAAATACACACTTTAATAAAATTTCTTAATTTCCGTGTCGAAACGAAAGGAGACAGTAATAGCGGGACGGATGGAGTATAAGAAAATTCTAGACTCATCAAATTTGATAAAAATGCAAAACCGTAATATTTTTATCATGAATACGTCAATCATTCTACTTCGTTGGTGGTTTGCACGATTTTTATTTTAGTCGGCAATTAAATTAAGCGGTGTAAGTGGATGGATGTCAAGTGTTTTGATATTTAGAAATGCATTCATATTGTAATGACAGTTTGTAACATCACTTGTAATAAATAAAGAAAAATGGTTGTAATGATAAGTATTGGTGCTATGAATCTGCAGTGATTGATGGTGCACGAAGATTAAATTCATCCGCAATTAAATTGGTGAAATTTTGACACATTAGTTATTAGTCAACACTCCATCCATCCCATTCTTACTGTCATGTAGAATTTTAGTACGAAATTTAAAAAAATTAATTTTTATGTGTAAATGATGCAGACTTACATTACTTTTGTAAAATGTAGTGTTATTTAATTTTCTTTTATAGAAAGAAGACAATATCAATGAATCTACTCGATATAGTATGCAAGATAGTTTGAATGAAACAAATAAAGTATATATTAGACTCAATTTCTAAGAAACGCAAATAATTTTTTTTTCTTAATCGATTTAACGAGAAATAATTATTTTTACAGGTATATTTGTGAATTTAGAATTTAGAATTAGAGGGCGAAATAGTAAGTTAAAAAATTTAGGAGTGGAAATATTCTCACAAAGTAGCTATAGTAAATGATTTAGCTTATAATAACATGCTATAATTAGAAGTTTGCGCCTTGTTTGATTGTTCTTTAATTTTCCAACTTTTAGAATAATGTGGGATAATGATAATGCAGAACGTGTTAGGGATTGATTAGTTCCAGACCGGCCACGTGGCTTGATTCCTAACAGGCTGTTTTAATTAGCATAATGCATTAATTTAAATTAAGTAGTAATTAATCATTTCCAACACCCAATTACACAAAAAATGAGCGTTGTAACAGAAAAGAATTTCAAGTGGCCTTTGCTTCATTAAAGGATTGCATTAGATCAATACAATAAGTTTCTTATTATTAAGCAGTCGCATATTTCCCGTAAGATTTTTATCCCATTTTTTGTGTTTCGTAATAAAACTTGTATATAATTCTAAAAAACACGTGTAAATAATTATTGAATTTAGTTTCATATTATTTATTCATTTTATAAATTACAGTATTTTGACTGCGAGAGTCTCAACTCCAAAAAACTAATCTTTCTGTCCTATCGAACTTGTCATGTTTCTTTACGGTGTGGTTCTTTAGGAAAGTTGATGTATGTTGGTAAAGGTGAGAGATCCATACAATTAATTAATTATTTATAATTGATTTATGAGGTAAAAATGTTCAATTAATTAATGTTTTTAAGTTGATTTGAGTTGATAAATGTTTACAACCTACTTTCTTATTTATAAACAAGACAGATTCGTTGAAACAACTCAAAAAAAAAAAAAAAAATACAAGACAAGTTCGGTGGTACAAAGAGAGTATTATACCTATCATTATTATCGAACCGCGCTTTGTTTGGTATTTGGACTTCTAAAAAATGGGAACTAAAACAATAAAGTTTTTGTGTTAAAACTCCAAACTATCCCCTTAAATAGAGTGGTTTTACTCAATTATACAGTCGAATTTGTCATTCATGAACGTGATAATACGATCGGACAAATAAATCGATATACTCTTTCCGTTTGGTTTGCAGGATTATGCTGCAAGAAAGTAAATCTTATTTCATGTGTTTGGTAGGAGGAGAAGAGCAAGCTAATTCCTCAGATTTTAATGTAAAGTAAAAAAATCATACAATTTTAAAAAATAGTTAAATATTCAATTATATGTTAAGTAATCTTTTTCCGTGATACAGAAATTTTCATAAATCTTCTCCCTAACAACTTTACTTTCCGAGCAACCAAACGGTTGGGTAATCTAATGTAAAGAACCGAAGGAAAATCATCATGTACCCAAAAAGAAGAGAAAATTGTATACAAACGAACAAAGCAAAACGTAGTTGCGTATTATTACATACATATAACACAACTAAACAAAGAACGAATCCTATACCAAGACAAGTAGTACTAAAGAGCAAGACGTGATCCACAAAATCCACCAAATAAGGGAACTAAGATTATTGCTAACACTCACTTAAAGGCCGTCATTCGAACTCCGGCTTCTCCTCCGTGAGTCCCGTATTTGCCTCCTCTGGCTTTCGAATAGCTAACGTAGTAAAACTGAGAGAGGATACTAGTGAAGAAGACGAAAGCCGCTCCAGCCGCGAAAACTCCCTTCCTGACGGTGTCGCAGTCGGGCTCAGTTTCGAAGAACAATCTCCTGTACTTGGTGTGGTAGGCATTCCTCACTGAGCCAGCTAGCAAGCAAGACTCAGCAATAATGAATGTAATCCTGCAATGCAAATAATTTGATCTTCATTTCTTTTTATACATATGGTTTCATTTTTCCAGAAAACAAGGTAAGCGACTGTTTGTAATGAAGTGTACCAGCAGAAGATGAAGAGGAGAAGAGCACAAGCCCTTGAGCCTCCGGGTTTGAGCGGGTTTCCGCAGCAGAAGCATCTGCTCGCGGTCATTATAACTGCTTGACTCGCCATCAGAAGTAAAAACGCACCAACGCCATATCCGGTAGCAATGTCTGAGCTATAAACACAGTATTGATAGTCAGCCTCGTTATCCTTCCTTGTTGTGCCCTGTCGATAGTGAAAGAAATCCCCAAGCTTCAATATCCCCATAGATAATCGTGTAATTAGGAGCAGAGCTAACACTACATAGTTATTGTACAACACTTGATCTAGAGCTGGAGTTATAGAATTTGGCTTTAAGTTTACGATTCCCCTGCGTCGATGCTAGGCTAAAAACAGTTTACATGCCAAGGCATTGCACTCGAAACTTCCAATGTTATTCTACGCAATCATGTGGGAATTAGTCCGGTATAGAAATGGAAATCGAAGGTGCAAGTTTTCGGTTTCAGAACTGTAAGGACTGATCGAAAGAACTTCAAATTTGGAGACATAGGTGCAGACATTCATCAAGATACATCCATTCCATAATGGCAACAGATTTCAATCAATGAGTTTCTTCAATCACCATCCTCAACTTCATAATTAGGAATTTATATTTCCAAAAGGCGAAAAATTCTCCATTACAGAATCTAAGTCAGCTTTACTTCCTCTACAAGTTCCCTATCAGTTCCTAACATTAAAACACTCTAATAAGATAAACAGTGAGATACCATAAAATTCAATTTAAATTGGCGGACAGTTCAAATATACACTACATATTTGCTTTCGATTTTTCGATAAAAAAACTCCCAGCTCTTAAACAGTTCATCAATTCGTCTCTAGTAGCATATAGATTCAGAATTGCCATGTCTATCAGAGATCACAAATAAATTAAAAGGATCCAAGAAAAACACACAGTTTTCCGCACAAACACTTGAAAATGAACTACCAATTCTACAATTATTCATAGAAACACACAGACGCGGGAAATGCGTAATGAATAGACAGAGGAAAAAAAAAAAGAAAAGGAAAATGAATCTTACATGGCTTCTTCTCTGCTCAGCTGCAACTGCCAAACCGAAAGCTATGACATCGACAATGAAGACAATGATGAGTAAAAGCTTGGAAGCCATTGAAGATTTGAAGTAGCAGTAGATCTAGATCTCTCACTTGCTCCTTCACCCCGTCGAATGACTTTCTCTCTATACATATAGTCTGATATAAAAGGTGAAGTTGAGTAGTCATCAAGCTGTAAAAAAAGACGCTAATAAATTGCGTGTGCGTGTATGTGTGTGTGTGAGAGAGAGAGAGAGAGAGAGAGAGAGAGGCAGTTCAACGCAACGCTTTACCTGCAAAGCGAAGTTACAAACCACCGAACTAATTATCTGCATTTACACTCAACTATCGACGCTCCGAATTTCGGTTGGGAGTGTGTGAAATGACACAAAAGCCCTCGGAGGTCAGACAGGTAATTCTGTTGGTTGACATCTTGGTAGTCTGTCTATCTATTACTAACTGTGGAATAATAATTGGAAATATGTGAATGAGATAAAAAAAAGCAAGGAAATATAATACATGAATTGTTTATTCAATTCACATTTCGACTATTTTACACGGACACTCCAAAAAAGTCCGCCGTACTGTGTCGGACACGTGTCGGACACGGACACGCTCGGACACGCGCCCGACACGTGTCGGACATGGGAAAAACGTGTCCACAAAATTTAATTTTTTTTTTGGACACTTTCCGGACACGGGAATTGAAGTGTCCGACTCTTCCCGGACACGGGAATTTAAGTGTCCGACTTTTTTTTTTTAAATTTTTATTACAAATCGTCCCTAACGGGAATCGAACTCAACAGTTTTGAGTTGAATGGTGATGTTGGGATTTTAGAGATTGCAAATCTCACCCTTGATGAGCCGAAAGTGGAAAAAATTTGTTGGATGAAGTACCATACACCGATTCATAAAACTTGAAAGATTAGACTTTTTATTTAGATTATTATGACTTTTAAGACTAATGTTTATTGTTGTTATCTACTTATCTTAGTATTTCACATTTTTATGCTATGATTATAAATTATGAGTTATGACTTATGTGTTTTGAGTTGATCATGTGAACAATGAGTTTGATATTGAAAAGCTTGACTTAATCATTTTTTTTATATATATATATATATATATATATATATATATATATATATATATATATTAATAATTTAATATTATTTATATCAGCGCCCGTATCGTGTCCTAAATTTTTCAAAAAATACCGTATCCCGTGTCCGTGTCGTGTCCGTATCGTACCGTGTCCCGTGTCCGTGCAACCTAGCATTTCGATTATATCTGCGATTCGCATTTCGATTATATCTGCGAGCGCTACCAAGCTATGATATATATACAATAATTTTGGGACATTGTTTACAAGAAAAACATGAGTATTTATAGAAAAATAAAATAGTCCTAATAATTCGAACCCTACTAAGAACTTAAATTGGATCACCGTTCTTAGGGCTAGATGTCCGGTACCTTCAATACTCAACAACCACAATTCAAAATCGTATTGAATTATAAACGGATCCCGTCAAAAACCCGATAAGTCAAAATCGTATTGAATTATCTACGGATCCCATCAGAAATCCGAAAGAATTGGAGTCAAGTTCCTCTCTCCATTACTTGCTGTTGGAAAAATCGTTTCTATATATATTAATTATATATATATATTTTAAATTAAGGAAAGTTAATTAGCATTTATTGCTAATTTAACTAGGGCAAAATTCAGCCCGTTTAATCGTCGTTTCGAGCCTCGATATTTATCCGATTAATATTTTGAGATATATCACGTCGATCTACGTTTCGAGTAGATAATTATAGTGTGCTTAATTTCTCGATTCCGATTTTCGGTGAGTGAGAAATAGTGGCTCGAAGTTTGGGGGGACAAAACTTAAATGTTACCTAAAGTGGAGAAACTTACCTTATTCGGGTTTTGGAGAGAATTACATTAATCATGTCCCACATCGATTAATGAATAATGTTTTGTGTGGTATTTAAGTCTCTACAATATTGTAGGAGATAACTAAGTGACATGTGGTGGGCTTGGGCCACACATGCTCATCTTGCGAGCCTTTTCGCCGACCGCCTCACACGCGGCGCGGCGCGCCCGCGCCGCGCACCGCGCCCGCGCCCGTACCCGTGCCCGGCTCCGGTTCCGGTTCGGTTCCGGTTCCGGTCCATGTCCGTGTCCGTGGACTTGGACTTGGACTTGGACTTGGATCTTGGCAATTGGTCCTTTGGGTGGTCCATCGGGTCGTTCGGCCGGGTCGGGTGTCGGGTCGGGCGGTGCGATGGGACCGGCACCTTTGGATTGCTCTCCGTGGGTGTTGTGCACCCGCCACACCCAAGTACTTTTGGATGGAAGTCTCCGGAATGAGACTCTTCGGTGTGTCCATCACTCCACTTACCATCCACGACCTCCAACATTAATGGCTCCCGCAATCAACACCTGAATTTGGGATCGCCTATAAATAGGACCGACCGCATGTCATTCCAACACCCGCAAAACAACAACATTCCATAGTTAGCTCTGCATCTCATCCTAGCTGCTTTTAGCTCAAGTCTCCCAAGCACTGTCCTCGCCGGAAAAGTCCCGTTCGGCGGAGCTCGAAGAACCTGCGGGGCTTGCAATCCTCGAGACGTCGTCGTTTCATCTTTGGGGACGAAACGCCAAAACCGAGAGCACTACCGGGGCGTTTTTCGTCTTGCGGAGAGAGGACTCCCTCGACTCGACGGTTCTTGTGTTGTTTATTTTCTTTTGTTATTTAACAGTTTACTTGTAATAGCAGCTTTTGTAACCAACAATCGCAAGACGAAAAACACATATCTGCTTCAAGTAAACTAAGAAGATGTCTTCCTCAAGTGCTGCTTTCTCCGACGTTACCGCCACCGCCGCTTCTGCTGCCACCAACCCCGCTGTATCTGACGTCATTGTCTCCTCCGGCAACACTGTTCCACCGACATCTGTCCCTACACCTGCTCCGGCCTTTGCTAATCCAACCCTAGCTGCCATTTCCGCCGCTACCGACGCCAGGATAGCACTTAACCGTGCTAATGCCGCTAACACGGCATTCAACTTCACTGCTATGTCCTCTGCCTTGCAGAGCAACGTCCCATTTGGGAGTGTGAACCACCATGGTGTGGTGGGGGGGGTTCAAACCCGACCCCGACGGCACCTCCGCACTCGCCTGCAGAGTCGTCGCCGGCCGAGAAGCCGGCCAAGTTTGGTGGAGCCGACTTCAAGAGGTGGCAACGAGAAGATGTTGTTCTATTCGACAACATTAGGGTTTACAACCGTGCTGATGGAGAATGCTCCGCCCCTCCAAGTGACAACGAAGAGAACTTGGAAGTCCGCATGCCTTTATGATAATTGGCTAACTTCGACTACTTCGTAAAAACTTCTTGCTTAGTGGACTAGATGATAGTCGCATGCAGTGTATATGCAAATGTAAAGACCTCCAAGGCAATTTGGGAGGCACTTGAAAGAAAATACCGCATCGACGATGCAGGTACCAAGAAGTTTGTAGTCGCCAAGTTCTTGGACTACAAAATGGTGGACTCTCGACCGGTCATGGACCAAGTGCAAGAGTTCCAACTCATTGTCCATGATGTCCACGCCGAAGGTATGCTTTTGCCGATGCTTTCATTATAGCAACCGTGATTGAGAAGCTTCCCCGAGCTGGAAGGACTTCAAGAGCTACTTGAAGCACAAGCGAAAGGAAATGACGCTTGAGGATCTTGTGGTTAAGCTCCGCATCGAGACCGACATGAGGACTCGAGATGGGAAGGGGAAAGCACCCGTGGAGCCAAGAGTCAACCTTGGCCGAGAAAGGTGGCAACTCCAACAATGCTAAGAGAGGGCGTCCAAATAGCAACCCCAAAGGGAAGGGCAAGGTGCAATCCCGCAAGTTTGAAGGGGACTCGCTACAACCGTGGCAAATCCGGCCACATGTCCAAGGACCGCCGAAAGCCGAAGAAGAAGAGGGCTCGTCAAGCCAATATGTTGGAGATTGACCTCACCGAAGCCGACCTTGCGGCCGTTGTCACCGAAGAAGCTAACGTCGTGGAGAATGAGGGGAAGTGGTATATTGATACCGCCGCCACGGCACATGTTTGTGGTGGACCGAGCCGCTTCACCAAGTACAAGAGCCGCCAAGGGAGGAAGCTCAATATGGGCATTCTAGCCTCGTCCGAGGTGGTTGGCTATGGTACCGTGGTGCTAAGGTTGAGCTCCGGCAAGAACCTTACTCTTGGAGAGGTGCTTCGCATGTCCCCGACATCCGGAAAAATCTTGTGTCCGGCTCGTACTAGTCAAGAGAGGGTTTAGACTAGTTTTTGAGTCGACAAATTTATTTTGTCTAAATTTGGTATGTTCCTCGGAAAAGGTTACCTGTCTGAGGGCCTTTTCAAGCTAAGTGTAATGGCGTTACGCCAAGAGGCCGTTGAGGCCAAGAATAATGATAATGAAGCCACTTCCTCTTACTTGCTTGAGTGTTCCGATTTATGGCATTCTAGATTAGGACATGTTAATCTAAATGCTATAAAAAGATTAGTTAATCTCGATCTACTTAAAGTAAATGAGTTTAACAAAACTAAGTGTGAAGTTTGTGTTGAAGCAAAATTGGCTAAACAGCCATTTCATTCTGTAGAAAGGAACACTAAACCTCTAGAACTCATTCACACTGATGTATGTGAGTTAAAGTTTGTACAAACTAGAGGTGGGAAAAAGTATTTTATTACTTTTATTGATGATCGCACTAAGTATTGTACTCTTTATCTTTTAAGGAGTAAAGATGAGGCGATTGAAGCTTTTACTAACTTCAAAGCTGAAGCCGAAAACCAACTTGATTGCAAAATCAAAATGGTACGAAGTGACAGAGGTGGAGAATACGTAGCCCCTTTTGAAGAGTTGTGTAAGACAAGTGGTATTATACATCAAACCACTGCCCCCTATTCGCCTCAATCAAATGGTGTAGCTGAAAGGAAGAACCGAACTCTAAAGGAGATGATGAATGCTTTGTTAATAAGTTCTGGACTGCCCCAGAACATGTGGGGGGAAGCCGTTTTGACGGCTAACTACTTATTAAACAAAATACATCTGAAAGGTAGAGATGTAACTCCTTATGAGTTGTGGAAAGGAAGGAAACCTTCCTATAAATACCTCAAAGTGTGGGGGTGTTTGGCTAAGGTAGAAGTGCTTTTGCCTAAGCAAGTTACTATCGGACCTAAGACTGTCGATTGTATCTTTATAGGATACGCATTGAATAGTAGTGCATATCGGTTTGTCATTCATAAGTCGGTCGTGCCCGATATGAACGTTGGAACTACTATTGAGTCAAGGAATGCTATATTCTTTGAACATATCTATCCTTGTAAAAGGGATGATAAGGTTGAGTCAAGCTCTAATGGTGAAGCAAGAGAAGTTGCTAGTAGTTCGGAAATGTGGGGGTAGAACCCACTACGCATAAAAAGGCAAGCTCCCGATCTTGAAACTTTAGAACCAAGACGTAGCTCTGAAAGCAAGAGTTGCTAAGGACTTTGGTCCCGATTATGTTGTTTTTCTTTTGGATGAAGAGCCGCGATCTATAAAAGAAGCTCTTTCTAGACCCGATGGTCCACTTTGGCAAGAAGTCAGTCCAAAGTGAAATTGATTCCATTATGCGGGAATCACACTTGGGTCTTAGCAGACTTACCCGAAGGTTGCAAGCCCTTAGGATGTAAATGGATCCTAAAAAGAAAGTATAAGGCAGATGGGTCAATTGATAAATATAAAGCTCGTTTAGTGGTTAAAGGCTTTAAGCAAATTGAAGGATATGATTTCTTCGATACTTATTCGCCTGTAACGAGAATTACGTCTATCCTTGTGCTTCTCGCGATTCTTCGCTTTGCACAATCTTGAGATTCATCAAATGGATGTGAAAACTGTCTTTCTAAATGGAGATTTAGAAGAGGAAATTTATATGGAACAACCTGAAGGGTTTGTAGTACCTGGCCAAGAGCGAAAGGTATGTAAGTTGGTGAAATCCCTATATGGTTTGAAACAAGCACCTTTGCAATGGCACTTGAAATTCGACGAGGCTATGTTGTCGAATGGTTTTAAGATTAATGAATGTGACAAGTGTGTTTACATAAAGAATACAAAGAATGGTTTTGTAATTGTTTGTCTTTATGTAGACGACATGTTAATTATGGGACAAAACCTTCAAGTCATTAATGACACCAAGCGAATGCTTAAAAGGAATTTCGATATGAAAGATATGGGAGTTGCTGATGTTATTCTTGGAGTAAAGATTCAAAGAACTCCCAAAGGGATTGTTTTGTCTCAATCTCATTATATTGAGAAAGTACTTAAGAGGTTTAATGCCTTTGATAGTGCGCCGGCAAAGACTCCTCTAGAAGTTAATGTTCATTTGAGCAAGAATAGGGGTGATCCTGTTGCTCAAGAGGATTATGCTAGAGTCATTGGTTGTCTTATGTACATCACGAATTGTACGAGGCCTGATCTAGCTTGTCCGGTGAACAAACTGAGTCGCTATACTAGTAATCCTAGTAGAGAACATTGGAAATCTCTTGTAAGAGTTATGAGGTATTTGAAATACACTCTTAACTTTGGGTTGCACTACTCGAGACATCCCCCAATACTTGAAGGGTACTGTGATGCAAATTGGATATCCGACACTAAAGACTCGTTGTCTACTAGTGGTTATGTGTTCACTATAGGGGGAGGAGCTGTGTCGTGGAGATCCACGAAACAGACATGCATAGCCCGATCCACCATGGAATCTGAATTTATAGCTTTAGATAAAGCCGGTGAGGAGGCCGAATGGCTCCGTAATTTTCTTGAAGACATTCCATGTTGGACGAAACCCGTGCCACCCGTGATGATTCATCGTGATGCCAAGCGGCTATTGGTAGGGCCAAGAGTGGGTTTTATAATGGTAAGTCGAGACATATTCGTCGTCGACATCATACTGTAAGGCATTTGATCACGAGTGGGGTTATCTCTATAGACTATGTCAAGTCTATAGATAACCTAGCGGATCCGCTTACTAAGAGTTTGAATCGAGATCAAATGTATAAGCTCGTTGAGGGAATGGGAGTTAAATCCACACGTTAAAGACGATTATAGTGGATACCCAACCTTGTAGATTGGAGATCCCATGAACTTGGTTCAATAGGAAAACTAAGCTATATGAGTCTGTTGATACCACACTCAAATAGTCTATTCCCTAAAAGAGCTCGAGAGTGTTGGTGACCTGTCAAGTGGTGAGGTTAAGTCTTTGACTTTTAATGATTCTTGGATGCCTTAAGAAGGTGGAGTATGACAGGATACTCGAGTAAGAATCACCTATGTAAGTGACAAGTGAGGGCCGCTTCTACGTAACATTTATGAATCCAAAGAGGTTGTCCATGGCCAGTAAAGGACACAAACGTGAGAACGGACGCGGTTGAGACTTTATAGTGCTAGTGCTATTGTCTAAGTATACACCATGGAGGAATAGTTCAAGGCCACGTGTCCACTAATCCGCCGGTATGCTCGATAGCACTGACTAAGGAAGGTTCAAGGTCACAAGCCACCTACCCTGATGCTTTATTGTCTCTTGAGGACAGAGCTGTGTGTCTGCATGCATGCATTTGGCTATTTCCACTCATGTGGGGGATTGTTGGAAAAATCGTTTCTATATATATTAATTATATATATATATATTTTAAATTAAGGAAAGTTAATTAGCATTTATTGCTAATTTAACTAGGGCAAAATTCAGCCCGTTTAATCGTCGTTTCGAGCCTCGATATTTATCCGATTAATATTTTGAGATATATCACGTCGATCTACGTTTCGAGTAGATAATTATAGTGTGCTTAATTTCTCGATTCCGATTTTCGGTGAGTGAGAAATAGTGGCTCGAAGTTTGGGGGGACAAAACTTAAATGTTACCTAAAGTGGAGAAACTTACCTTATTCGGGTTTTGGAGAGAATTACATTAATCATGTCCCACATCGATTAATGAATAATGTTTTGTGTGGTATTTAAGTCTCTACAATATTGTAGGAGATAACTAAGTGACATGTGGTGGGCTTGGGCCACACATGCTCATGCTCACGAGCACTTTTCGCCGACCGCCTCACACGCGGCGGCGGCGCGCCGCGGCCGCACCGCCGCGCCGCGCCCGTACCCGTGCCCGGCTCCGGTTCCGGTTCCGGTTCCGGTTCCGGTCCGTGTCCGTGTCCGTGGACTTGGACTTGGACTTGGACTTGGATCTTGGCAATTGGTCCTTTGGGTGGTCCATCGGGTCGTTCGCCGGGTCGGGTGTCGGGTCGGGCGGTGCAGTGGACCGGCTGCACTGGATTGCTCTCCGTGGGTGTTGTGCACCTGCCACACCCAAGCAGTACTTTTGGATGGAAGTCTCTGGAATGAGACTCTTCAGGTGTCCATCACTCCACTTACCATCCACGACCTCCAACATTAATGGCTCCCGCAATCAACACTGAGTGGGATCGCCTTATAAATAGGACCCGACCGCATGTCATTCCAACACCTGCAAAACAACAACATTCCATAGTTAGCTCTGCATCTCATCCTAGCTGCTTCTTAGCTCAAGTCTCCAGCAGCCTGTCCTCGCCGGAAAAGTCCAGTTCGCCGGAGCTCGAAGATCCTGCGGTGCTGCAATCCTCGAGACGTCGTCGTTTCATCTTTGGGGACGAAACGCCAAAACCGAGAGCACTACCGGGGCGTTTTTCGTCTTGCGGAGAGAGGACTCCCTCGACTCGACGGTTCTTGTGTTGTTTATTTTCTTTTGTTATTTAACAGTTTACTTGTAATAGCAGCTTTTGTAACCAACACTTGCTTCATGAACCTAACTATTATTCAAGTCCACATTATGCAAGAACTAATTCCCATCATAAATAAACTTCCATTTTCATCACATAATCAAATCATCATCAACATATTTTAAACCTAATCCTCCTCATTCTTCATCATCATCGCTTCTCCTCCATCGATTCCAATCCTCATTCTTCTGGCTAACTTTAAAGGAAGTTCTCGATCTATCTATCCGACGAACACTTGCACCTCGAACCGGCCTACCTCTTCTCAAAACCAAATTCATCAAACTAACATACCTATTCCTAATAACCATCAACGGATGCTTCTCGATCATCAGTTTCTTCCCATACGCCTCCCTCAACACCACGGTCTGCGTTTTAATCTTATTCGACACGTAGAAGATCCCCGGAAAATGGACTATAGCTTTCTTCACCCTCACCGGATCTAACCCTAGAAACTCCCCCAGACTGAAGAGATTCTCCCTCTCCGTCTTCTTCGTCACGAGCAAGCTTAGAACTTCATGGATCATCCCCACCGTCCATCTCTCTGCGTGATCGCTGTTCGGCGCTAAATGGAATGGATTCTCGTATGGGGAAATGTACGGAAGCTTCTGCCATTCGTCCACCCATTGTTGTACCCTCTTCTCCAAATCGAAGCCTCTTGGTAATTCCATCGAATACCTTATCTGCATTCTGTTTTGGTCGTCGGTTTTGCCTCTCTTCTCCATTTCTGAGACCGCCAAATCATCTCGGAAAGAAACCAGTTCTAATCCGAAAACAATTTCCCCATTCGAATCCCTAAATCCCATATCGCAAATCTGGAAATACTCGGGAAATTCAGGCAATAATGTTAGTATGTAGTCGTGGGGTAATCCTAAATCGTATTTGAACAAATCAATCAAACGCAGCGGAAGCTTTCCCGCTCGCGCGATCATCAACAGCTTCGCGAGTCTCCGAACGACGTCGTTCCGGTAATGCGACATGTTGAGCTGGAGAATCTCGTCGTAGTGGATGGAGAGAGCTCTAGGGGTGACTTTGACATGGGGGAAGGGATTCGAGACGTTTGGCGGGAGGAAGATTTTGAAAATGAAGGGGTAATTCTGGATGAATTTCTCGGCGGTGGTGGGGAGGCGGAGGTGGGGTTTTAGAGGGGAGACGGTGGAGAGAGCGAGAGATTGGGATGGCTGAGAAGCGATGAGGTTTTTGAGAGACATCAAGGATTTGAGGTTTTTTTCTCTCTCTACGGCGGCGTCTAGGTAGGGATCCCGTACCCATTTGATTCTGGCGTTTACGAAGGTGCGGATGTGGTGGCGTCGGTAATGGTGGCGCGCGGCGGCGAAGTGGAGGGCGTATAAAAGTTCTCCCATTTTGCAATCTGACAGCAGTAGTTTTACCACTCAACTATATAAACAGTATTTACTATTTAGAGACGGTGTAATTGAGTTAATGTGTCAAATGTTAAACTCGACGAGAAAGGAGAGAAATATGTCAAGGGTTTAATTTAAGTGGAACACGAAAGTATAAAAATGGAGAAAATGAAGATAAAATATAAAGTAGACGAAATACAATTTGTTCGCGGTTTAAGAAAAACTAAAACTTTAACTAGTCAAAATTGTGTTTGAATTTTTTTTTTAATGTAATTTAGTCTTATGTAATTTACTATTTCATTAATCTGATGTTCTTTCTCTTTTTAAGAACAATTGCCCCATTGGCCTCATGTAAATATGCAACTTTGTGTGAATCCCCAAGTGATAAGCTTTTTATTAAGGATGAGCACCATTGGTAATGGTAAAAAATTAGCCGTTATCGATTACCGTACCGCTAACGAATGGTAAATACTTTTTCTTACCGTTTACCGTACTTAAAAATATTGTTACCGTTACCGTTGGTAACAGCTAAAAAAGTTTACCATACTGATGGTAAACATAATTTACCGCTCATACATCCCTAGGATAATTTCACGATATCAAGATAAAATAAAAACAATAGATATTGGATCTCCATATATTACATAATAAACAGAAATCATCAAAAAAACTAAATGAACTGGAAACACACTTCAAAAACTACCAATATTAAATAAACTTGATACAAATGGCTATTTTTCGTTCTCAGCTCTTCCTAGCACTCTTCATTTTGTTCCTCATTGCAGCCAACTCTTTATGTTTGAAAGTACATGCAAAAAAGTTCGAGTAAAGCAATTCAAAGAAAATTATAAGTGACACAAATAAGCTTATTGTTTTAAAATAAATACCTGATGCAAGCTCGTGACTATATATAATTGATTTCCTCCTCTTCTGCCTCTTCTTTTATAGCCATTGCCTCATATCGAGCTTTGTTAAGTCGCTTGTGAGTAGCTAACAACAACCGCTTTCTCAAGTTCTCTTCCTTTTGAGATGAAGACATAACAACAGATGATGCAGATGCACTACTCTTTCAAACCACAAACAGAGCTATACTCCAAATATAGGCGTTCAATAATATCTTTCAAACCCCACATAAAGGAGAAAGCGACGAGAATCCAAAGTTTTTGTTATGAAAAAGGAACAAAAGTTGGGTTAAAAATAAAGTTTGAAAAGTTAATTTGAAAAAGTTAAATTTGAAAAAGTAAGTTTGAAAAGTTTGTTATGAAAATTTTTGAAAACGTAAATTTTTTATTAATTAGTAAATTATTAAATTATATAATAGAAATTAAAAATAATATTTGGTAAATTATTGGTATTAATGGTAACCGATGCATTGGTACGGTAACCGTACCAATATTTGCGGTATTCTCAAAATATTAACCATTTACCGCTTGTTTATGTGCGGTTACCGTTACCAATGGTAAAAAAAAATCATTGGTAACCGGTAAACCATTGGTAATGGTACGGTTATGCTCATCCCTACTTTTTATGATAAGTATTTGATATGTGACAAAAGTGAATTCATGATAAGTCTTTATACACTATATGACAAGTCGTTGATAAACCATGTAACAAAAAACAACCAAAAGCTCATCAAATAATATGCAACGTATCTACCACAATTACTATAGCTCACCTACATGCCTATATGTGTTTATATACATATGTACATAAAGATCACATCTCATTGAATCTAATTCTCATATTCTCTTCCTTTATAATTTTTTATTCAAATTCACTTCACAAAAATGTCTAGTAATTAAAGTTCTTCATCAAACTCTCTTCCTTTCCAAATCTCATAATTTAATAAATGACAAGAACGGTACATCAACAAAATTGTAAGATTGGATAGAATTATTGTGAATTTCATGATTCACAATGTGGCTTCTCATTCTCATAGACCTACAATCAGGAGGAGGGGGATGTATTGTACAAAGGAATTGAGGTTTTTTTTTTCTTCCTTTATTCCTCTCTCTACGGCGTCTAGGTAGGGATTGCGGACCCATTTGATTCTCGCGTTTACGAAGGTCTGGATGCAGCGGCGGCGGTAGTGGTGGCGTACGGCGGCGGGGAAGTGGAGTGTATAAGCAGTAATTAGCCATATTACATTAAACGTCTCTACCTTGTTGTTGTAAACATATTTTTTTGAATATATAATTCAAATATTACTTTGGGATTTTATTAAAATCTATAAAAACCAACATATCGTTAATTTCAAAATTAGAAAATATTCACTTTGGAGGCAAGTCGCAGTACAGTGCGCTGTATAAAAGAAGCAAATTTTATTAAAACAAAAGAATTATCCAATCTTAATTATATCACACTTACAAAGTAAATCATCAAACAACAAACAATGAAACAATAAAATTGACATTAGCAACCCCATACGCAAGGATGACACGTATAAATCGAGAAAACGACAAACTTCGACGTCGAGATGAAGGAAAAAAAAACCAAGACACCTCACAAATGGTTGGAATTGTATTTGCTATACAAAACCATGATCACCTTCTTCTTCTCCATAACTTAACCATCTTTCATCATTTTGGCAGCACCACCACACCCTGAGAGTTTGAATGCTGCATTCTGTGGAGCTTCGTTGAGGTAAGAAAAATTCAACTTCTTCGACCGAAGAAGATAAGCTTTCTGAAGCCCTTTGGGATTTTCGGAGAGATTTCGCCGTTGTTCCATTTCTTCCTTGAATTGTTTGGCTCTTGACTTGCTTCAGTGTCCGAAGGTGGAGTTGAGATGTTCATCACTGAGATTTCGGGCGAAAAGGTCAGCTTCTTCTTCTCGACTCCCTTCTCATTACTGTTCGATAGGGCGGATTTCAGATTATTTTCGGGTACATGAAGTTGCTCCTCCTTTGGCATGGATGAATCTTCTGAAGGGATGATCTGAACAGTGTTCTTCTTCTTCTTCTTCTCCTCTGAAGCATCTTTAGTGGAAACTGCAGTTGATTCTCTCGTCTCAGCTGAAGTTACAGTATGTGAAACCATATCCATCTTAGAATCTTCATTACTATTATCTCTTTCACTTTGAGCCCCTTCTGTTCTTCTAGATTCTTCCGGTACCAAAGGGGTTGCACCGTTGCTTTCCCTCCTCGAATCATTCAAACTCGTTCTCTTATCCGAAGGCTTGAGCTTATCCTTTTGCTCTTCAGTAGCCTTCGTCTTCTTCAACGTGGGAGTTGTTGCAGTTGAGGGCGCAACCTTTGATGATGGTTTCCGGTTCTGACGGGGTTTTGATTCAGTCGACGGCTGCTTCTTTGTTGTCCGAGCAGTAGCTAGACGATCGATGGTCGAGCTCCTCAGAACCGGTGTATGTGATTTCTTACTTTCATCAATTCGAACTGAATTAGACTTCTTCTTACTCTCCTTTGTATGCTTCTTCGGAACCTCAAGCTTAACAACTTTAGCAGCACTTCTTTCTGCAATCCTTTTTTGACGTTGAGCCATTAATTCCTCCATTTTTCGCCTTTTCTCTTCTTCCTGAATTCGAAGAGACAAGAAAGGAAATAAGATGCAGCACAAACAAGATCGAGGGATTGTAGTACAACATGTTGCATGCCTAAATATTCTAAAGAAATGAAACTTTGATACAAATTGCAAGATGATAATAATGTGATACCTTTTCAGCTTTGCCTCTTGTGCTTGCAGCTGTTGCCATCTTGCTCCTAGCTGGAACGTCGGATTTGCTTCGTACTAGTGACCGGTTTGGAGCTTTGGGAGTCGGTTCTTTTCCAGCCACCTTTCGTCCGAGTTCCTTACCATTCTTGACACTGCTCGCTTTACCATTTGGAGGCAATGCAGCTTCAACGCTTGCACGTGGTTCGGTTTTGGACTCGATTTCATATAATGAAATATCATTACCATAATCCATATGAAGAGCAGCAGATGTCACAGCATTCTCAGAACTAGAATTCTGTCCCATCATCATTGAGAAGTCTTCAGGTTCAAAGCAACTTCGACCTTCATCCTTTCCTTGCAAATTTCCGGTCTTGTTAGCATCGGATCGATCAGCTCCAGCTATGTCAGATACCATGAAAATATCGGGCTTAGACTGAAGCGGGCCATCCGATGGGCGTGACTGAACCATGAAAGAATCGTCTGAAAGGACATTCGGGAAATGGTTGGTGGAGATCTGTTCTCCTTGAAAGATACTATGATCTACGCTCCGTCTTGGATTTGAATACATCTCGGTTTTGCTTCCTGCGATCCAGTCTTCCTCTTTCGAGGTTCTAATGCTGGAAGATTCCGTGCCAAGATGGCCACTTTTCGAGTCGTATCCTCCTTCTCGTGTTGGCATCAACAAATCCTCATTGTTAGTCCGGTTGACAACTCCGCGGAAATCCTCCGTGCCGTCGAATGTAATGTTGGATTCTTGAACTCCATTTCTGCTTGATCTTTCAGTGGAAAGGAAATCATCACTTGCATATTTCGGTTTATCGGACTTCTTATCTGAATTCTCCTTCACAATTGAGTACTCTTCGTGAATCTGCCTGGTCTTCGAACTTGTTTGTTCGGTACTCGAGTCTGGATCCCTCATGAGGAGGTTTTGGAAGATATCCCAGTTCCCATCTTTCTTTTCTTCTTCTTTGGATTTACCACTGGCTTTATTACCATCATATCGTGGTTTATTTCTCGACTTATGCTGTTTGTTCAACGACCCAAGAGCCGCCTCGACCTGCTGTTTAATGGAGTCTTCATCTCCAGAGGAAGAGCTATCCGAATCACTACCACTTTCTTGATTCGAGGCCGAAGCAATGTAGTTTATATTACGAATAACAACTTTTCTCGAAGAACGCCTCTTATGCTTCTTGTTATCAATCTGTTCATTCGGAGAAAGTCTTGCCTCATCGTCTTTCTCGTCACTTGAATCACTCCTGGAGCTCGACTGGTCGATCTCTCCGCCTTCATCTTTTGTACTGTGTCTCCGTTTATGCTTCCCGAATTTCTCCATTTTCTTGTTGGACGACTTGTACCTCTTGCTATCTTTAACGTCTCTATCTAGATAAATGCCCGAATCCTGGAGATTAAAGGGCCATGGCGCGCTTCCTTGATAATGTGATGGCGGGACCTGCATCTGCATGCCCGGGTAAACGTACCCTGGATATGGGAGTCGTTGAGACATCGGACCTTGAGAACTTTGCATATACTGAGGAGGATTGTTTGGCCATGCTGGTACCGGAGCTGCCCCATCTGTCTGTTGCAGATTAAAGTCGACCAGTAAACCATTCTCCGTTCCTTTTGTTAACCAAATACCGTATCAGTTATCCATCCGTATAGCAGGACAGAAAATAACTCCCACATGTCAACCAGAAAAAAGCTATATGACATATATTACTAGTCAGCTAATAGCCTAATAGCATTCTTATTGAATTTGCTAGCCTTTTCCCTCTCATTCCTCACATAGTTTACGCGTTAAACCATGTAGTCTCTGTAAAGAAGTGCAAAGATTCTTCAAGCAAAATTGAATAATCACAACAATCTCTAATATTCATTCCTAGGTTGAGAATTTTTTTTTTTTTTTTTTTTTTTGTTGATGTCTCTTAACTAGTGTTCATGACTGGAACAGCGAGATTAAAAAGGAATACCTTCATAGCTTCCGGAAGCTGAACTCTTAGCTGCCCCGGTTTGATACAGATCGTTATTTTCAGCAGCAAAAATGGCTCCGGATGTTCCCAAGTACGAAGATTGCATTGCTGCGACTTCATCCAACCAAATCTTGTCATCGTTCTTCTTATGGCATAGTTCCATGAAGTTTATGCATGCTTCCCTGAATAGAGCAGATTTATAGAGCAGATTTATACGTCATTGGATGAATATATTGTCACAATATCCACGTGAAATCATATCCCACCTTAAACGTTGAGCTCCAAAAGCGTCACTGAACGATACAAGATCATATATGTTATCCATCTCAAACCCTGCCACTAAAGCACGCGCATAAGCCATCCCTTGCTCTTTCATGAGCATAGCCTTCCGAGATTCCAGAACACGTTGAAGACGAATCCTATTCATGCCCCGTTAAAACTGTTAATATCAACTGCTAGCAACTGCAAGTTGATGTACATAAATGAATTAAGTGCAAAGACTAGAGTTTACTTCGGGTTTTCCTCTGCTCCAGCATCATCCTCACCGTTGTTTTCAGATTTGGACTGGAGTTGGAGATAAATGATATATCTTCAATATAAGTTTTACAAAATAAATTCTTAATCCAACGACGAGAAAAACTCAAAGTCTACAGAGGAAGCACCTTATATGGAACAGCTGGAAATCTGAAATCTCCATGGCTTGCAGGAGTGCCTGCTAATTACAACATTTTTGTTATCTCATGTTACACGTAGGTAGGTTGATTTAAGTATAACTCCATCATAGGATTGCACAATGCTGTAATATCAAACTATCTATGACTAATAGACATCCAATTAATCAAATTACAACATTTTTGTTTGCTCATTTCACATGTAAGTAGGTCAATTAACATATAGCAGTCTATAATAGGATCTGCACAATGCTTCAATATCGAACAATCTATGACTAGCAGACACCCACTTAATCAAATATACAAATATAGATGAAGAAACTCCAACACTTTCAGTACTAAATGTTCACCGAAATTCTCTTTTTGCAGTCAGCAACGTCGACGGGATCAAGTAACTAAAACAATGCAATTAAAAACAAACAGAATATATTACAAGTACCCTATGTGAATGTCTATGGAAACAAGAGATCTCATGGCTTTCATCAACTGCATTTAATTGTGCTTCCTTTCCCTTAACCTAGGCCTACTCTCCTCTAGATACGCATAACTTGAGCACACAAAATTATCAGATAAATTATAATCCTAATAATAGAGGAAATTAAGATTCAAAATAACCAAACACAATCCATAAAGCTACAAAATCATAGAAACTGAAAGAAAACCTTGCTTCAAAATCCATTTGATCATACCTTGTAACTCCATTGTTCCATTTGCTTGTTCATTCGAGCTCTCAATCTGATTGATCTCCGTCTCAATAGTCACAACTCTCTCAAAAACTTCCGGCGTGCTAACAAACTTCACAAACCTTAAAAGTAGCAAAAACAAACGTATAAACATTTCAACAACACAACACAACACAAAAGCCTCACGAAGCAAAACCACAACATAAAATTAACACCACCTCTCAAGAGTGGCCTTAGTGAACCATGATGAAGCATCCGAGGATTGTGGTTTAAGCTTAATCGAATAACCACCTTTCGAAATTTGATCTTTAGCCGATCTCAAGTGGCCAAGGAACGGCTCCAACAACCCTGACGCTATCTTCTCACTCTTCTTCCCCGCAAATATCACGAGATCACACCTTCACATTTTTCAATTCAACCATACCACCATAATCAACACAAATTTAAACAGAATGAAGTAATTTCTTCAATTCAACTACACCACCATAATCAACACGAATTTAAACAGAATCAAGTAATTTCTTCAATTCAACAAGACTACGATAATCAACACAACACAAATTTCAACAGAATGAAGTAATTTCTTCAATCCAACCATACCACGATAATCACGTAATCAAAACAAATTCAAACACGATGAAGTAATTTCAACCGCGAAAGCGAGAGCATACCGCGTTCGCGTCGGCGTCAATTGAAACTGAGCATGATCGAGCACGGTCCTCGAATCCATAATGCGATTAACAGCACGGAAAAAACAACCTAAAATCTATTCAGAATTAAGCGAGAAGAAACCCCTCTTTATCGCAGCACCGCAAAAGCAAATCCTTGAATCTGAAGCGTTGCAGATATGGAACAGTGAGGTGGGCACATGCAGCGGATGATAGGATAGGAGTGGGATTTCTCTCAGATTGATTCCAATTCCGGGCCCTACATTTCTGGAGGCCGACACTTTGTGTGTGAGTGAATATATACATATGAGTGGGAGTTATGGGGGCAAAATCAAAATCAAAATCAATCAGAGGAACAAGAATGTAGCAGTTGTTGGAGTGTCGATTCAGTGAATGTAGGAGTATTGTAAAGTAATGAGGAAGTCTTGCTTTCGAAGGGCTCAAAAATGGCAGGTCGGGTGATGATCACTGTGCGTGAAGATTTATGGCTTGCTTCGCTTGTCTGTCACTCCCATCAGAATGGGCTATAGAATAATAAAATTGGGCGGATTAGTATTCGTAATTTCGAAACAAATTTAATAATTTTTTATATTCACTTTCACTTAATAATATCGTCTTATTTTATCTATATGATCGAAATTAAAATGTTTAATTTTTGGAGCCAGGTGCAATTTACCCCCTTTGGTTTCTAAAAGGTGTGATTGTCCCCATATGATTTGAAAAGGTGCAAAATACCTTCCTATGATTTCGATTTCGTAGCACACAGCCCCCGCGTGTATTACACAAATTTTAACTGTCATGACGAAAATACTCTTATTTTAAAGAATTTTAACTGGATGATTATGTTCATATGTATTTCAAAAAGGAGACGTATTTACGAGTGCATGATCATGCCATTCATGGAGTTCCAGGACAGAAGCACTATATTAAGACAACACATCAACCTCTTGTGCCACCAAAACTGAAAAAGGCTAAAGGAAGGAGGACAAAAATGAGGAGAAAAAGTGCAGATGAATTAGCAGAAGACATTCGATCCACTAGGATGGGCCTCATTTCTCGATGTGCAAACTGTCTCGAAACTGGCCACAATAAGAGAACTTGTCACAAAGCAACTCATCCGAAATCCAAGCTTTATAAGGTTAACATATTCGTCTTATATTTGATACTTTATCATTTCTTGTTCAAGATTATTAAGTTTATGTGTAATACTTTTTTTCCTTAATTGTTAGGGTAAGGTTCACAAACAAGTGCAGAATTTCAAAGTCAAAACTCCACCGATGTAGCTAGAGCGCATAGCGAAAGAATCAATCAAATGAGCCAAGACAAGAGTTGACTTCTGAAAAACTTGGCATTTTCTATCTAAGTATTTTGTCTGATATTTTAGGTTGAAACTTTTTTGTATCCATTATTACTTATGATCGATGTTTATGGATAATGGCATTGGTAATTATTCTAATTGTGACTTTGTTTTTTGAGTGAATTGGTTATGTTCTGCTCTTTTTTTGTTTTGCTTGTGAGTATGATTTTGAATTGGAATTGAGAAGTATTTGGTTGCGAGATGGATGAAGTTCTTTTCAGCAAATATTAAGCTTGATCTAATCTGCATTGTGAAGATGCATTTAAGTACTTCAATTCTTCGAGGGAGGTGAAATGCACCTCTTCCAAACCACAAGGGGGTTTAATGCACTTTCTAAAACCACAAGGGGGGAATTTGCACCTATGCGAAATTATATGAGGGATTTTGCACCTAACTATAAATCGATTTTTACAGTTTAAATCGCACCTGAGGCGCGTGTGATCGACTCTCTACAAGAGGGGGGCAAATTACACCTTTTTGTAAATCACAAGGAGGTTTGATGCACCTTTTGAAACTATAAGGGGGAATTTACACCTAAGTTTAACCATAAGGGGGTAATTTGCTATTAACCCTTAATTTTTGTATGTTAACAATATGTATGGTGACATGAATTTTTTTAATTTATAATGTTACTTATTTCTTTTTCGAGAAATTTGTCAGTATTATTGGGACGACGTAACTAGAAATATAAGACAATATTATTAAAAGTAGGGAGTAATTCTTAGGAAATAAAATAGTACTATCTCTGTCCTGGATGAAACGTCCTATTTCGTTTCAACACGGTAATTTATACGGTTGACTTTTGCATGTTAGAGAGAGTGGTGTGAATGGACCCCATAAGAAAGTGATTTTTTGTGAGATAATTTTTTTTTAAAGAATGGGACATTTGAATAGAGCAATCCAAAACAAAATATAAAACATTTCATCCCGGACGGAATGAGTAGTATTTTAAAAAAATAAAATAAAGTGATATATATTTTTTTAATCAAAAACTTGGGGTGCGGCAGTAGCCACACGCATTATTGTATCTGCCTATGTTCGTAACGGCTACCTAAAGATATAAAACTTGTACTAATATATATTGGTATTATTTTTCTAGTCATCGTGACTTTTATGGATCAATTTAGTTGCACGTAACATTATAAATTGGAAGTGGAAACCGTTTAATTATTAGATCTAATAAATAAGATTGTACCTTAAAAAGTGATGGTTGGTGAAGTATAAATCCAATTGGGAATGTGTCTACTTAACTTAGCTGGATAAATAGTGACTATCTATCTATAATGATAGATGACTAAATTCCCATCCCATCTAAAAAGGGTCCATAATTTTGAGTATTATCTTAGGTATAAACTTATAGTTTGCTCTCTTTTTAATGAGATAAATCCGTAACAGCTATTTAGAATATATATTATACACTTCAAAATTTAACGTCTAAATATAAAAGTAACACATTGAATTTATACTTGCTATATTTCATAATTTGTTTTATGATATTATGTCTTTATATCTATTTTATTATATAAAATATCTTTTTGAATTATCATGTCATGTGACATATAATCAAAATTTGTTTGTATTATGATATCATGGTGTATTTCTTAATTCGATCAGAATTTATTTTATAAATATAAATAATTTTGTATTGTGTGACGTGTCTACGAATAAATTTTTTAGTTAGAAAAAAAAAGGAAAAAATAGTAGTACTTCATATTTACTTGAAAGTTGAAACTACATTGCCTTTATTTTATTATAGGAAAACACTGCATATTTTTCAATAATATTGTACAAGGACCCCTACCATTTCTTTTTAAATTTCCTCGTAAATAATCACATTTGTTTATGGCCGACGCTTAGTAATAAAAATATTATATTTTGAAATATATAAGTATTATTATACAACTGGAGTAAACAAAAGTACAGAAACTTACTATATATTAAAGTTTTCAACACCAGTACTATTTACAAATCCATCGACATATGGGCTATGGTACATGTCTCTTTTGTAACAATATTAGTATTTTTGAATTATATAATAAGTATATATACATTTATGTACTAATTAAAGTAGTTATATTATTTTGTATAAATTTTGTTGGACTAGTGATTATTGAGCCCATATCAAAAGGCCCATAATCTTGGGCTTCTTTACAGGTTCAAGACCAATCAAGCCTTCTGAATGAACAAGGGTGGTTTCATGCTTTGTCTCTTGTTTTGTGTTGAGAGATGAAAACTTAGTTTGTTTGAGAATGTTGTTTATTTTACACTCCTCCATCCGTCTCACTCCAATTATACCGTTTCGTTTTACACTGAAATTAAAAAAGTTGTTGGTTGTGTGTAAAGAAGTAATAAAGTAGCGAGGCAACTCGAAAAAAAAAGTATTCTTTTACAAAATAAGGAAAGTGAATAATTCGAGTGGAATAGCCCGAAAAAGATCTTGGACAATTGGAGTGGGATGGAATGAGTATTTGTTTTGGTTCTTTCATTGAAGTTCAATTGTTGGATTATGGAATAAGTGGAAATGTGGACAGTAACTTCTATTACCATCTTATTCTTATTTTCATGCTATTTAAATATTTGTCAAGATTTTGTATCTTTTCAATTATACCCACATTCTCAATTGATCCTTCCTTCCATTACTAATATTTATTTCGTTTCCTTGAATTGGAAGCGAGGATCAAAGTTGCTTTTGCATGCTCAGCCGGTGGAAGATTTCCTTCTTAAACGTCTTGATCCGATTTTACATTGATCGAAATGAAGTTTTGCATCGGTCTAGTTTACATTAAGGATCATACCAAACGATGCTACATGCATTCAATTTGGAACAAGCGTAAAAGATAAACCAATAGTCAGGCAAGAGAGACGACAAGAAAGTAATTAACCAGTTATTGATAGATTATTATATATAGTGGTGTAGCTAGACATTTTTCTTTATATATATATATAATATATATATATGAAAGGGATCATAGGAAAACCTCGTCTTAAAATAAGAAATAAGAAGAAATCTACACTCTACATTTCATTTTGATGGTTTAGATTGAATATGCTCTGGAATATTCTTTTTGCATATTCCTTATATGTTTTATGCATAAGGGTAAAAATGTAAAAAATACAAAATGTATGCATAAACAAATTAAGGAATATGCATAAAACATATAGGTAATATGCATACTTCCTACACAACAATAGATAGTAACGAACAACTTGCATTAAAAATTTGAATAGATTAAAATTACATGACAAATTATAGCAACTACAGCTGGTTTATGATGCATTTAAAGTGGCACCAAATCACCGTGGCAATGGCAACACATTCAAGCAAAATATAATCCATGACTCTCAGTTGCCCACTTTATCACTCTTGAACAGTGATACCGAAAAATGGCAAAACTTCATCACAACTTAGTAAGGGTAAAGAATCAGCAGAAGATGTAGTCCCACTTTGATCTACATTTACTACCTTTTTAGTTGATTGCGACGAATAACTAGGAATCTGCAGACAATCAACATCACTTCCAATATTTCCAGCACTTTATTCATTGATGGACGATGATCTAGACACATTTGTATGCACCATAATGCAACTACTGTCATCTTCCGAGCAAGTAATCTCATCGTACTATCATCATCATTATTTTCGATTTCAATATCTTTGCCTTGGTGATGTGGACACGGTTCCGTCGCGGTTAGAACCGCGCGCACCAAATAAATTTATAAGTAAGGACACCCTGCACGTAAATTATCTTGGACAAGTACAGTGACAAGCAAGAGGTCGATCCTCAGGGAACGGTGATTAAGCAACAAATTCTACTGACCTAAAGGGTTTGGCTAGCAACCACCATAAATTTTGGGTGTTCTATAACTAGGCAGAAAGATAACAAAAAATAATCAACAATCAAATAACAAGTTATAAAATCAATCCAGCCAAGGTAATTCCACACCACCCCCTGTCCGATCCTAGATTACTATGTGAATCAGTTTTAGTTAAGGTTATCTGGCTAGGACGCTGTGTTGAGCACAGGGGCGTCCATTCCTTCTATTACGCTGGAACTGCCATGTTGAGCATAGAAACAGTCCCCTACCCAGGTGACTACCCTACCTTGTTTAGCAATGACTAGGGAGACACTAAGGAGCATTAAGAACAAAGGAACCAAATCAAGGCCTCTACCGATGTTTAGCATTCAAAACAGAAAACCCAGCTAGTCTACGTCTGCTCAGAGAGATGCGCACCTACCTAGGTTGATTAGATCTAAGCAGTTCTCAGCTATCCAGAACAGAGTTCAACTAAAACATACACTTAACCAATTATCAAGCACGTTTTCACATCTCACGGATTCTTAAAGGCGGTGCCTCATTACCTCGGCCAGATCTGGGGAATTAGCTACTCATATTTACTAAGGATATAAAACTAAACACGTAAAGACAAATTATGAAGCAGATCTAAAACTTAAAATGGGAACGACAAACTTTCGCAAAACAATAAAGGATTAGCATGAACAGTTAACTGAGATACAAGAGGCAACATCGTACGAAAACAAAGACATTTATGTAAAGGTGCGATAATGACAGAAGGCATGCAGTGAATTAACTTAGCTGTGAATAGTAGGGGAATTCGATAATGAACATGAAAGAGTAATAAAAGCAATAAAGACTGAACTTAAGTGCTATAAATAAACTAACCGATAACATTCACAATAGAAAGTCTTCTCCTTGGAGAGCTTCAAGCTAGTTTAGACAGAAAAGTAAAGAGGTTTTTGGAGCTACATTAATGGTGGAAATTTAGAGAAGGTTTTCTCAAGAGGAACGAACTACCCATCTCGAAGATGTGAGTAACAAAAGATATATATGTATCGGCTCGATCCCTCCTCTTTTGACTTCACAAAATATCCGGAGTAGGTGAGAAGGATCGTAGCGGTATGAGCTTGTCGACTGAAGTAAGGCTATGCTTGAACACCTAGGTCCCTAGGTCCCGCCAGAATATGCCAGAATGATGTGGGCCGAGTTTTGGGCCTATTTCAACATCTTTTTCTTCTCAAATTTCGGCCCACTGGATTCTGCATTAATTCTGGCCTGTTTTCAGGCCATTTCTCCGGTCTTCTGGGCAGTTTCATCAATCTCGGCCCGAAGACTTCTAGATCCAAGAAGACACCATCTTTTCTCCCTATTTTCTCTAAATCCAGGCCACTTATCTGCAATTGCATAACATAAAACACACAAATTAAATGGATAAATGAGCTACAAATCTAGGCTCATCAACCTCCTCACACTTAAGCAATACTTGCCCTCAAGTATGAAGAGAATTTTAAAGCTTAGACTATAGCCCGAGACGCACTCCCCGGTACACACAAACAAACAATAAAAAGAAAAGACAGAAAAACATTCAACCAATCAAACTGCCCAAGGTTCGCAATATGCCCAAACTCAAAAACAGATGAAGCACACATAGCGATTCTCGATTAGTAGAGCACAGATCATGGATTCAAAACCAATGAACATTATTATCAAACGGTCAAAAACCAGGCAAGGAATAAGGTCTTCCTTATGATTCGCTCATCACTCCCCTATTCTAGTCCAGGACAGCCGCTCAATTACACTATGTTCACTCAGCTGCCATATTGTGCCAATCACAAATGCTTCATCAAGGTGGTCTTCCTTTTCAGGTTGTAATGGGGCCAGGGACCATGAATAGATTTTGCAGAGGTGGAGTTGTCATAGTTGGTCCTAGGTTTCTTCAGTTAAGCACAAGTGTTGTGTATGCATGCATTGCAAACAATAGGAAATAGAACTGTAATGTGCAGACAGAAGCATGTAAAAGCGTAATGGGTGTGCATTTTTATATAAGGCAGCAAACTAGGGAGGTAATCATGTACTCAGATTTATTCCTCATCTTCTCTTCTCCCTTTCTTCTTTATTTCAGAATCATCATCATTTTATTTTTAATTTATTTTTAATTTTTTTTATTTTTTAAAAGACTGAATCTTTATTTGCTGCTGCCATTTTTATCTTTTTCGCACAACACCCAGTTTTGGAATTTTCTGTCTGAATAATTTTTCTTAAAGTTCACAAGAAAGCATATACAACTGGGTGAAAGGAAGGTCAGAAAGGCTAGGCTAAAAATTTTGTGAGCTAATGAATCAACAGGCCAAGGCACAATCTTTGTTCACTAGGGGATCTCTTCTTTGGTAGGATTTGAAAGAATTTAGGCTCAAGTGGGATTCCCTAATGCCTCCTATCATGTGATGCATGTGATATGATAATATAGCAGCTTTGTAAACCTATTACGGTCATGAAGGAAAGAGTTGAGGCTGCTCAACTTTAAGCTCAATTCTGACTGCCTAGGGGTTATGCTAAGAACTATTCCTGCCCTGATTCATCGTTCCAGTTTTTCATCTAATAAGTTCCTGGGAGTTGAATCTACACTCTCTCATGCTTAACAAAGAGATTTCGCTAAGTTTTTGAAATTTTTTCGCAAGAGCAGGGTAAATGAGAAGATTGGACAGAAAGAATATAGGCTGACATGCTTAGACACAAACACATGCATAAAATAAAAGCATCCCCCCTCCTCACACTTTGAGCCTTGCTTGCCCTCAAGCAAGACAAGATCAAGAATTCGGGGGAAGAAAAACAACCAGAAATAAAAGAAACATACAACACAACGACACCCCCCCTCCTCACACTTTGAGCCTTGCTTGCCCTCAAGCAAGACAAGTTAAAGGAGAACAGAGGGGACAAACAAACACAGAAACAAAGAAAGAAACAAGCAAACAGACTCACAAACAAAACAAAAATACAAAAAACTGGGGGAGGAGCTAATCCACTTACTTGGCACGCGGCTTCGCAGCGCGGTGCGTCTTCTTTCTTGGCTTCTGGGTGTCGGAGGGCTTCCTTTTCTTGAATTTGGTGGCGGGACTGGAGCCTTCCCCTCTTTTCCTTCCTTCAGGCATGGGTTGGGAGTCGTGTTTCTTCCTGGCATCGGGATTAGGTGGGGGACTCTGCTTCTTGGATGGAGGAGCGCCGGACGGAGGAGCGATTGCCATAGGGCTGCGCTTATCTTCTACGAGAGCTGCCGCTCGGATCGTGCCGGACGACACCGATTTGTTGCTTGCACCGGAGCTTTGTGAAGCTACCACGGTGATTGTCCGTTGCAGTAAGAACGGCGGTACGCTCGCCGCGAAGACTCCTTCCGGGGTCTCAAAGGCGGATGGAATGTTGTCCTCGGGCTCAACATGGGTTGGGTTCCCGCTCTTCCGGCCGAGTCTTACTAGGAGAGTTCTCATCCGGTTCAAGCATTGGACACAATGGGGTCCTTAGAGCCGAACCTCTTTGTCTGCGGATCCGGCTCCACTCCATCATTCGTAGGGGGTTCCTCATGTTCGGCCGGGTTTTCCTTCTCATCCTTGTCAACTTCGGCGGGGGCATTGTTGTCTACTTCAATTATGGTATCTTTTTATGGTACTCGACTTCACCGGGCTCAAGTTCACTTTCTTCGGATTCTATTGCGGCGACATTCCCGATCTCCCCGTGCTCTAGGTCACCTGTCCTCTTGTGACCACCTCGCCTACTCACTCCCGACCTCTCCCGGTTCGACTTTCGACCGAGCATGGCCTTTAGGAGCACGGAATTCGAGTCAGTGTCTTCCGTAGTTGGAAGATCACTCTCCTGCTGACTGTCCGCTGATCCTTCTTCACTGGCCTCAGGGGTTCCTTCTTCATTGTGTTGATCACTGCTTTCGGTAGGTGGTTCTGGCTGTTCTGCTTCTGCTGAATTGTCACCTGTGGGGGTCTCTTCGGATTCTTCTGCAATCTCCTTCCCTTTAGTCAAGTCAGTGAGCGTTCTCTGTAGTTTATTGAGCTTTGCTTGCAGGCGGCAGACTTGACTGTGCAACTGAATATTTGTCTCCCTTAGGCGTCGCACCTCCGATGGTCCTGCCTTAGAAGTGGAGACACCTGCAGCTATGTTGTGGCTCGGGAGTTTGACTCCCGGCTCAATAAACTTATAAGAATTATTAGCTCGACGACAGACCACTTTGGCACAAATAAGATGATGAATGCCAAACGGCTTTGGGGGAGGAATGGCTTTCAGCCGACGTGTACTATGTAGTAAGAAGTGCTTATGGAAAAATTTCCCCAGAAAATGACAAAGAGTGAAATGGTGAGTAGGTCGCAAAGCAATCTCAGCAAACCCCTTTTCTATCCAATATCCTAAGTTGAGTTTATAACCCTCCCTCATGCACCACATGAAAAACAGTTCCTGGTAGGACACTTTAGAGTAAGTTGTGCAATGACCAGACAGGTTATATGTGAGGAAGAGATGGCAGACTCTAAGGACCTAGTCTTGAACAGGGTATATTTCGGACTGTGAGGAACGAAACTTACCAGCCCCAGGGGCAAACTGTGACCATATCAATTGGGGTTTCTTATAGCAGGGTATTTCATTAGGGGCACCACGCAATGCATTCAAATACGGTGCATGCAGACTAACAGCAGACGGGATAATACCAAGGCAGAAATTCCATTCGGCTAGACTCAACTTATACCAACCATTTAAAATACGGAAGCTAATGCAACGATCATGTACAGACTCGAACCGCTCTATTCTAAATGAGGAACAAAATTCAGGGACCAACTCTTCGTACATCTCAGAATGTGAAAACACGTTATTAACATTTAGCAACCATGACCATCCTATGGTCTCAAATTTCTCTACGAATTCATCATGAATTCCCAAGCTGTGCAAAACAGAGGGTTCAAAGTATCTACCTGAAGAGAAAGCTTTCTGACGGTTGCCTCCCTGGCACATCTTCTTGTTCGGGAATTGCTTCAATGCCTTCACCTCCGCGCTGGACTGGAATTCAACTAGTCGCCGTCCTTCTGTGAAGAGTTGCGGATTCTGGAAGTAGAAGGTAGGGTCCGTACCGTGATTATGTAGGTTGAACTCCTCTACTCCAGGGTAGGTGCGTAAAGGCTGCGGGTTGACAGGGGGCACCTCCTCTACTGGAGGAGAGTCGGGGATTTCAATAGGTGACCACGGCGGCGTACGCACTGGCGACGGTGGTGGTTCAGTGGCTCAGCGGCGTTGGGCTCTGTTGGCTCCAGAATGGCATCATCCAGTTGTTCGAGAATGGCTTCTTCTGGCTGTTCGAGAGTCTCCTCTTCCGGCTATTCGAGAGTGGCTTCCCCCGGTGTATAGGCATGTTCTTCATCGGCGGCAGTGGTCGACTGGGGAACGGGTGAGTGTTCCGGAGTGGACGGAGTGACAGTGACCGTGATAGTGGGCTGCTTACGCGCACGGCAGCGAGCGAGCTTAGCCAAGCGACGCTTCTTGAGACTGCATTCCAGGACCTTTTCATCATGAGAGCGGCGACACTTCTTCTCTTTTCGGTGACGTTTGAGGGGCTTTGCTGTACTGTTGGTGGATCCTCGACCGCAGCGGATGAAGATTCTCCTCTGGATAGCCTCAACTTCTTCTTGCGTTTCATGGTGTGATCTTTGGCCATGGCGTGATCTTTAGCAGAATGTGTTTTGCAGAATTTTGAGAGAAAGGCGAAGAGTAGCGAGAGAGTAAATGAAATAGAAGTGGGGTTTCTTGGAAGTTGTTATGGAGAAATAGCGGGATAATGAAGGGGTGCGTCTGCGATGATGTGACGTGATGAATAGTAGCAGACACCTCCCTTTGCTTCAATTAGGTCGAAATAAGATTATTATAATCTTATTCGATATTTGCTACTTGGTCCCTCTGCCTTTCTACAGTAATAATTTCCTGGCAATTGCAATCAGGTCCCCGCGCATCTTTGCGTTGTTCCGCTACCCTCCTGCAATATCCAACAAAAAGAAAAGCGAAAACAAAATAGGAAAATACAGAATTGAAAAATAAACAATAAAATAGCGATAAAATTCCCTTTCGGGCAGGCAAAATACTTAGAGTTTCAGAAATGAGGGGAATGCCCTCCAGTGCCTGAGTTTATAGTCCTCGGCTGGACGTTCTTCTGAGCAATCAGAGGGAAGGTGGGCAATGGAGGACCATGAAGTCAGTCTCCTCCAATTGACTCTGATTGTGGTAAGCTTTCAGGCGGTTTCCATTGACGGTGAATGGTTGGGCTGTTGAGGATCCTGCGATCTCCACAGCTCCACAAGGCCAGACATGAGTGACCTTGAACGGTCCTATCCATATGGATCTCAACTTTCCAGGCATAAGCCTGAGCTTTGATTGAAATAATAGCACGAGTTGTCCGACTTGAAAACTCTTCCCCCTAATGTTCTTATCATGCCAAATCTTGGCTCTATCCTTGTACCAACTGGCTACATCGTAGGCTTCCAGTCGCAGTTCTTCCAATTCCTGCAGCTGATACTTCCTTTCTTGCCCACATTGAGTGTGCTGCATGTTCATCTGTTTGACAGCGCAGAAGGCTTTATGCTCTATCTCCACCGGCAGATGGCACATCTTTCCAAAAATTAATCTGTAGGGTGACATCCCAAGAGGTGTCTTATAAGCAGTTCGGTATGCCCACAAGGCATCATTGAGCCGAAGGCTCCAATCTTTGCGAGTTGGGTAGACTGTTTTCTCCAGAATCTGCTTAATTTCCCTATTAGAAACTTCTGCTTGGCCATTTGATTGTGGGTGATATGGTGTGGACAAGCGGTGCTGGACTCCATACTTCTTCATTAGAGACTCAATGGTCCGATTACAGAAGTGTGTCCCTTGATCGCTGATGACTGCTCTGGGTACTCCGAAGCGGATGAAGATGTGAGATCGTAAAAAGTTCGAGACGACCTTGGCGTCATTCATTCTGGTTGCCTTGGCTTCTACCCACTTGGAAACGTAGTCTACCGCCAGCAGAATGTAGAAATATCCGAATGAATTGGGGAATGGTCCCATAAAATCCATTCCCCAAACATCAAAAATTTCGCAGAACCGCATGGGCTATTGAGGCATCTCATCTCTCCTGGAAATATTGCCTGTCATTTGGCATCGGTGGCAACTCTTGCAGAATTCATAGGAGTCTCTCTGTAGAGATGGCCAGAAAAATCCACTGTCTAGGACCTTCCTGGCTGTTCTTTTCGCTCCGAAATGTCCTCCACATGAAAGGGTGTGACAGTGCTCCAAGATACTCTTTTGCTCGGACTCAGGGGCACATCTTCGTATAATTTGATCGGCCCCAATTTTCCATAAGTATGGCTCATCCCAAAAATAGTACTTACTATCACTCCTAAGTTTAAGGCGCTGTGCTCGAGTGAAGTGGGATGGAGTTTGCTTTGAGGTAAGAAAATTGACAATGGAAGCATACCAGGGAAGTCTGCCCATTCGGCTGACTGCGGCGCAGTACGTCACTTCTGGGCAGAAGGGCGAACTTGCTATGCTCATGCTGAAGACTTCCTTGATCTCATAGAGGTGTTCCTCTGGAAAGGTCTCTCGAATGGGGTCACCGTCTCATAGGCCGGGATCGACCGCTTAGGTGGTCAGCAACTCTATTTTATGTCCCCTTCCTGTCTTTAATCTCCCAGTCAAATTCCTGAAGTAATAGTATCCATCGGATTAGCCTAGGCTTGGACTCTACCTTAGACAACAGATACTTCAAAGCAGAATGGTCCATGTGGACAATGATTTTGGATCCTAACAAATAGGATCTGAATTTTTGAAAGGCGAAAACAACCGCCAATAGCTCTTTCTCAGTGGTTGTGTAGTTGCATTGGGCAGGATTCAGAGTTTTCGAAGCATAGTATATGACATGATTCTCCTTACCCAACTTCTGGCCTAAGACTGCACCGACTGCATAATCGCTGGCATCGCACATCAGTTCGAATGGTAGGTCCCAATCAGGAGCTTGCATGATTGGGGCAGAGGTGAGTTTATCCTTGAGAGTGTTGAAGGCTTCCTTGCAACTATCACTGATCTCAAAAGGTACGTCTAGTTGAAGAAGTTTGGTCAGGGGCTGAGCTATTTTAGCAAAATCTTTGATGAATCTGCGATAGAACCCTGCATAGCCAAGGAATCCACAGACTTCCTTGACATTGGTTGGATATGGCAGTTGAGAAATGATGTCTACCTTCGCTTTATCAACATCTATCCCCTTTTTTGATACTATATGGCCCAGCACGATGCCTTGTTTCACCATGAAGTGGCACTTCTCGTGGTTGAGTACAAGGTTCTTCTCAACGCACCTGGCTAGGACCTTATCTAGGCTATCCAGACAGTTATCAAACGAGCTTCCATAGACAGTAAAATTATCCATGAAAACTTCTATATATTTCTCGATCATGTCTGAAAAAAAATGCTCATCATGCATCTTTGAAATGTATCTGGTGCATTGCATAGCCCAAAGGGCATTCTCCTGTATGCGTAGGTGCCAAAGGGGCATGTGAAAGTTGTCTTCTCTTGGTCGTCGTGGCTCACATGTATCTGGAAGTATCCGCTGTAGCCATCCAAGAAGCACATATATGCTTGTCCTGCCAACCTTTCGATCATCTGGTCAATGAATGGCAGAGGGAAATGATCTTTTCGTGTGGCATTGTTGAGCTTGCGATGGTCTATACACATGCGCCATCCAACGACTGGGCGCGTCGGGACAAGTTCCTCCTTCTCATTTTCCACTAGTTGAATTCCTCCTTTCTTCGACACCACGTGTACCGGGCTGACCCACTTACTGTCTGAGATTGGGTAGATGATTCCCATCGACACAAGTTTAAGAATCTCCTTGAGGACCACTTCTCTCATGTTTGGGTTCAGTTTGCGTTGTGGATCTCTGCTCGGCTTACTGTTGGGCTCCATCAAGATGTGGTGCATGCAGATGTCTGGGCTGATCCCAGTGATATCTGCCAATGTCCACCCAATTGCAGTTTTGTGCTTCTTCAGAATTGCAACAAGTTTGGCTTCCTCTTCTTGTGTCAGGTTACTACTGATGATGATTGGCAATGTTTCCCCCTCTCCCAAGTAGGCATACTTGAGGTGTGCAGGGATAGGTTTGAGTTCCAGTTCAGGTGCCTTGATAATGGATGGTAGCGGCTTTTCTGGTATTTGATCCTGTGGCAGTCCACTCACGCTGTTGGTAACTTCCAATTCTGGTTGAGAATATAAACTCATAACAGCTTCTTTGACTTCTTCATCACTCATCCCCTGAATGTCCAATTCTGTTATACCTTGGGTAACGACTACCTCCATTTTGTCTTTTGCAAATTCTGTTTCCAAATGATGTTGAATCATTGGAACGAAAACATCAACAATATTCATATTCTCTGCATCGGCAGGCTGCTTCATGGCTGCATAAATGTTGTGTGTGTATTTCTCCCCATTCCATGATATACCGATTGTTCCTTCGTGTACATTGATGACTGCCCTTATGGAGTCCAGAAAGGGCCTTCCTAAAAGTACTCCAGCAGTCCCCTTTATCCTTTCATCATTGGTGTTGATGACAAAGAAATCAGCAGGGTAAATAAACTCGTTCACCTTAACCAAGACATTCTCTAGCAGTCCTACTGGGTAGATGCATGATCTATCTGCAAGTTGCATCACTACCCTAGTCTCTTTCAGTTCTACTCCCACCAATGTGTTGTAAACCGATAGTGGCATCACACTTATAGATGCTCCCAAGTCACACATGGCATTGAGAATCAACTTCTTTCCAATTAAGCACGGAAGTGTAAACGCACCTGGGTCTACACATTTCTCTGGGAGGTTTTTTCGTATCATTACTGAAGCTGCCTTCTGCATGATCACCTTCTTTGCATTTTCTCTATCATATTCTTTTGTGGAGTCCACCAGTCTCTGGATATACTTTCTGGCCTCACTAACCTTAAAGTGAGTGAATCCTCCTCCACTTCCGGAGTTCACCATGTGTTTGTACTTCATGGTTAGGCCTTGGTAGAAGAATTGAAATAGCTCCCCGTCTCTATACTTGTGGTTTGGGCAGTCTTCCACTAATCTGCTGAATCGCTCCCAATACTCACTTAGGGATTCATCACCTTCTTGTTGGATGCCTGAGATCTCCTTTCTCAAGGCACTTGTCTTCGTGGCTGGAAAGTAGTATTTAAGAAAAGTGGTCTCCATCTGTGGCCAGTTAGCAATGGTGTCTATGCGCAAACTTGAGTACCAAGTGTTAGCACGATCACACAGGGCATAAGGAAATGCCATTAGCTTTACTTCATCTTCAGATTGCTGGCCAGTTCTCTTTTGTAACCTGCATATCTTCTCGAACTCGTTCAGAAATGAGAAAGGGTTCTCATTCTTTTTTCCGTAAAATTTGGGCAGAGCATTCAGTACTACGCCTTGAGTTCCACCTGGGTTCTCTCCATAGGCAGCAATCTGCACAGGATTCCTCCTCTTCCTCGCAGTGTGCTCATTAACTTCAAGGACCTGCCTATCTTCCTCGTCCATTTCTATTTCTGATTCTGTTTTTGATTCAGAATCAGATTCTTCCTTGTCAGTTTGGTCCTTCTCAGCTTGGTTCTCTGTCCGGAGAAACTGAGTATCTCGGACTTCTAGGCGGCTGATTTCAGTACCAGCGTCGCTTGCTGCTCCTGTATGGGCAGTTTCTTCGCCTTGCGACTCCAGTTGAACTTGTCGCTTGCGCAGTTGTGTCTCCTTCCGGTTTCTCCTTGTTGTCTTCTCTATTTCGGGATCGTACCAAAAATTAGGGTTGACAAAACTGCTCATAAACACCTGGAAGAGATACTGTTGACAATAACAAACTGGTCAATAGAAAAAGTAACTTAAATATTAAAAATGTCGTTCCCCGGCAACGACGCCAATTTGATGTGGACACGGTTCCGTCGCTGTTAGAACCGCGCGCACCAAATAAATTTATAAGTAAGAACACCTACACAGAAACTATACTGGACAAGTACAGTGACAAGCAAGAGGTCGATCCTCAGGGAACGGTGATTAAGCAACAAATTCTACTGACCTAAAGGGTTTGGCTAGCAGCCACCATAAATTTTGGGTGTTCTATAACTAGGCAGAAAGATAACATAAAATAATCAACAATCAAATAACAAGTTATAAAATCAATCCAGCCAAGGTAATTCCACACCACCCCCTGTCCGATCCTAGATTACTATGTGAATCAGTTTTAGTTAAGGTTATCTGGCTAAGACACTGTGTTGAGCACAGGGGCGTCCATTCCTTCTATTACGCTGGAACTGCCATGTTGAGCATAGAAACAGTCCCCTACCCAGGTGACTACCCTACATTGTTTAGCAATGACTAGGGAGGCACTAGGGAGCATTAAGAACAAAGGAACCAAATCAAGGCCTCTACCGATGTTTAGCATTCAAAGCAGAAAACCCAGCTAGTCTACGTCTGCTCAGAGAGATGCGCACCTACCTAGGTTGATCAGATCTAAGCAGTTCTCAGCTATCCAGAACAGAGTTCAACTAAAACATACACTTAACCAATTATCAAGCACGTTTTCACATCTCACGGATTCTTAAAGGCGGTGCCTCATTACCTTGGCCAGATCTGGGGAATTAGCTACTCATATTTACTAAGGATATAAAACTAAACACGTAAAGACAAAGCATGAAGCAGATCTAAAACTTAAAATGGGAACGACAAACTTTCGCAAAACAATAAAGGATTAGCATGAACAGTTAACTGAGATACAAGAGGCAACATCGTACGAAAACAAAGACATTTATGTAAAGGTGCGATAATGACAGAAGGCATGCAGTGAATTAACTTAGCTGTGAATAGTAGAGGAATTCGATAATGAACATGAAAGAGTAATAAAAGCAATAAAGACTGAACTTAAGTGCTATAAATAAACTAACCGATAACATTCACAATAGAAAGTCTTCTCCCTGGAGAGCTTCAAGCTAGTTTAGACAGAAAAGTAAAGAGGTTTTTGGAGCTACATTAATGGTGGAAATTTAGAGAAGGTTTTCTCAAGAGGAACGAACTACCCATCTCGAAGATGTGAGTAACAAAAGATATATATGTATCAGCTCGATCCCTCCTCTTTTGACTTCACAAAATATCTGGAGTAGGTGAGAAGGACTGTAGCGGTATGAGCTTGCTGACCAAAAGTAAGGCTATGCTGAACACCTAGGTCCCTAGGTCCCGCCAGAATATGCCAGAATGATGTGGGCCGAGTTTTGGGCCTATTTCAACATCTTTTTCTTCTCAAAATTTGGCCCACTGGATTCTGCATTATTTCTGGCCTGTTTTCAGGCGATTTCTCCGGTCTTCTGGGCAGTTTCATCAATCTCGGCCCGAAGACTTCTAGATCCAGCAGCACTATCTTTTCTCCCTATTTTCTCTAAATCCAGGCCACTTATCTGCAATTGCATAACATAAAACACACAAATTAAATGGATAAATGAGCTACAAATCTAGGCTCATCACTTGGCTAAAATAGTCATATATCTAGTAAGGGAAATACATGCTCGAATCACTCTTGTGTTAACTCAAGTCTTTTTTCAAACTCACCATTACGTTAGTAGCATCCCGAAACTATAAACGTCAGCCTTGTACGAGACTGCACCACTGCTTCTGGTGATCAATTTAGAAGCAATATACCCTATGGTTCCTCTAGCAGCCGTCATCGTTCTTTGCATTCTTGTCTGATGAGTAAAATTTTGCTAGCCCAAAATAAGATATTTTAGGAACAAATTTATCATCAAAAAGTACATTGTGAGGCTTGATGTCGAAATGAAGTATCTGGACATCACACCCTTTGTGCAAATATTCAATCCCGCGAGCAACTCCAACTGCAATCTTAAAGTTTGTGTCCAAATTCAAGGAAACCACTTTTTTCGATTGAAGAGATACTTCTCAAGGAAACCATTAAGCATGAAATCAAAGAGAAGGGCACGCTTAGAGCCTTGTACACAATATCCAACTAGTGTGATGACATTTACGTGGTGTATCCTTCCAATTGTTGAAATTTCATTGATGAAGCCTTGGTCATTCCCTCCTGATTTCTTAAACATTTTTACGCCTACATCACGTCCACTTCGGAGCTTTCCTTTGTAAACGGAACCGTAACCTTCACCTAATTTATCTTTAAAACCAACTGTCATTTTATTAATGTCTGAATATGAATACCTGATTGGTGCGAGTTTGTTGTCACTTCGTAAAAACCTTTCTATTATACAAGTCATACAAGTCACATTTCCAAATTGTACAAAAAACTTTCTATTATACAAGTCATACGAGTTTGGTGAAATAGCGAGATAACCTATTTTGATTACGAATTATTATACATGTATGGTCCTTCTATTATCTAATCTTCAAATTGAATATCGAGTATGGAATTAAATCGAAAACTCAATAATTCAATATATACATTTCATTCAATTTAATAACATATTTATTAATCATATTCATCATGCCTTGGCCAAGGTTTTCGAGTTATAAATAATGAAACAGTAGAAGAATCTCTAAATTAAATTGAGTAATATACTCATTAATATCCATATTCACTCTAGTGTTATCCAACATAATCCTTTTATGATTATCCAAAGATCGGAGAATATATCAAAATAAAACCGAGCAAATACAAGATTACTATGGTGTCTCAAGTCAAAAGACTAATAATGTACTATCGTAATATAGAAATTATTATTCATTGATGCGGGTCACATTAATCAGGAATATGTAGACGTTCAAAATCACCTCTTAACATTTCCTACACTTTATTCATTGATGGACGATCATTCGGGCACATCTATATGCACCCTAAGGCAACTATTGTCATCATTCGAACAAGTCTTCCGTACTATCATCATCATCACCGCTTTCAATTTAAATATATTGCCTTGGTTAAAGCAGTCATATATCCAATACAGAAAATACAGGTTTGAGTCATCCTGGTTTCCAATCAAGTCTTTGTTCAAGCTCACCATTTTCATTAACAACATTTCAAAACTATACATATCAGCCTTATAAGAGACAACACCAATACTTCTATTGTTCAATTCAGGCACAACATATCCTTTTGTTACTCTAGCAACCGTCATCGTTACATCATTCTTGTATGTTGAGAATGTTAATGTGATTGCGGTTGCGGTTGCTGGGCTGAGTAACCAAAGCCCCAATGTTATTATGGTTGCGAATTCGGTTCTCGAGTCGAATCTTTGGAATCCGAATGATATTCTTTCCAAGGCATTTCAGGTTGATAGCAAGACAGTCGGTTTTATCTGATTCAAAACTCTCTCCGCAAGATTGGTCTATCATCAAACTGCAGTACTTTCAGATCTAGCCTTGCCGCAGTACTTTCAAATCTGATTCGGAACTCTCTTGCGCAAATCATCAAAGATCCTCGATCGAGCTTCGCCGTTGTGATATAAGATGAACTGACTGTTCCAAAAGGGAGAAACACACTCTTAGACGAAGAACTGGATTAGATGACATCGTGGTGATGAGCCATGGGAGTGGTAGTTGTGTGTTTCTGAGAAGCTGGTGATTCTCGACTTGAGGAGCCATGAGAGTGGTTGAAGAATTGACGGTGGTGTTAGACCAATTTCTTGGGTTGCGGGTGACGCTGACTACTATATTTGGAGAGTGGAGCTCACTCATTGTGTTCGATTTGAAATTGTGTGAAGGAGGACCCACCATTTTTAAAATTAAAGGATTAAAATCGAACGTAAGCCATATTAAAGGACCTAAAAGCAGACGTAGGCCATATTAAATGACCGAAATTGATATTTTCCCATTTCTTTATGAAGAAATTGATATGTTCTAATTCGTAAAAATAAATTAAATTTTTTAAAAATATATATGTTCTAAATTGTAAAAGTTAGAAAGTTCATAATTTAATTCACATAATACTTGTTACTAAAAACGACGTTGTGTGGTATTGTCCACGTAGGCCTCAACCTCGACTTTCTGCACCGGAAAAAATTGGGGATTAGAATGTGTTTGAATTCCGAAAAAATTGAAACTTCATGTTTATTTCGCCAAGTTTACAATTTTGTGTTAAAATGACAAAATTTAAAAAGTTTATTCCGCACCAGTCTGGTACGATGCCGACCTTTATGTAATATCTGAGGCTGGGGTTGGATGAATTAGAATAAGTAAAATTCTGTGTAAAGAGGAATTCTTCAACAGATATGGGCAGCTCATCAAACTTATAGGCTGGCGGGAACGAGGATCGAGTGTTGGGTGTAGGTAGAAAAAACCAAGTTTTTTGCTAGAATCTTGATACAGAGAGGACAGCCAGGCTGATGGTGGTGTTGTGGTAGTTGATTTCTTTGACATAGTATTTTTTAGAGTTGATAGAGAATGAGGCGACATCTTTCTCGCATTCCAATTCAGCTCCGGGATCACCACAGTTCTCGGGATCGCCTTTAAAGTGGAAAGGGGAATATTGGTAATGGTGCCACTAGCAGCAGTGGTGCCGGGAGGAATAGAATGGAGAGAGATGAAAATTAAATGTATGGAGGAGCTTTTGAGTTGCCATTAATGTTAACCGGAGCTCATTACAAATCAATCCTCTAACATATATTGTTATGATTGAGTGGACTTGGATCAAGTCTTCTCTTCTCCAAAGAGGATTTGTGAGAAATTGGATCTTGAAATAATAGCAGACGCATAACACCCATACTTGGTCAAAAGAAGGTGACACTGCACATATTTTGTTTTGCTATAGAACAAGACATTGAAGAAAATTCAATATTACAGGCCAATCTCTTTCAACTTCAAATCGGCCATTAATGCCATTAATTACTGATGGAAACAATAGATAGTAACTAACAACTTGCAATAAAGCTTTGAATAGATTAAAATTACATATCAAATCATAGCAACTACAACTGATGTCTGATACATTTGAAGTGGCACCAAATCACCGTGGCAACTACAACACATTCAAGCAAAATATAATTCATGACTCTCAGTTGCCCACTTTGTCACTCTTGAACAGTTATACCGAAAGAGGGCAAAACATCATCACAACCTGGCCAGGGTAAAGAATCAGCATAAGATGTAGTCCCACTTTGATCGACATTTACTACATTTTGAGTTGATTGAGACGGATAATTAGGAACCTGTAGACAATCAATATCACTTTCCAACATTTCCAACACTTTATTCATTGATGGACGATCATTTGGACACATTTGTATGCACCATAATGCAACTACTGTCATCTTCCGAGCAAGTAATCTCATTGTACTATTATCATAATCGTCATCATTATTTTCGAATTCAATATCTTTGCCTTGGCTAAAATAGTCATATATCCAGTAAGGGAAGTACATGCTCGAATTACTCTTGTGTCCGCTCAAGTCTTTTTTCAAGCTCACCATTTCCATTAGCAGCATTCCGAAACTATAAACATCAGCCTTATAAGAAACTGCACCAATGCTTCTGGTGATCAATTCAGGAGCAATATAGCCTATGGTTCCTCTAGCAGCTGTCATCGTCACTGCATTCTTGTCTGATGAGTAAAATTTTGCTAGCCCAAAATCAGATATTTTAGGAACAAATTTATCATCAAGAAGCATATTGTGAGGCTTGATGTCGAAATGAAGTATATGGACATCACACCCTCTGTGCAAATACTCAATCCCGCGAGCAATTCCAACTGCAATCTTAAACTTTGTGTCCAAATTCAAGGAAACCACTTTTTCTCGATTGAAGAGATACTTCTCAAGGGAACCATTAAGCATGAAATCGAAGACAAGGGCACGCTTAGAGCCTTGTACACAATATCCAACTAGTGTGATGATATTTATGTGGTGTATCCTTCCAATAGTTGAAATTTCATTGATGAAGTCTTGGTCGTTCCCTCCTGATTTCTTAAGCATTTTTACACCTACATCACGTCCACTTCGGAGCTTCCCTTTATAAACAGAACCGTAGCCACCTTCACCTAATTTATCTTTAAAACCACTTGTCATTTTCTTAATGTCTGAATATGAATACCTGATTGGTGCGAGTTTGTCATCCCTTCGTAAGAAACTTTCTATTCTGTTGTAAACTGACAAATGCCTTCTTCGGAATTTGTAGATCAGTAGCCACAAGGCGATTGGAAAACAGATGAATCTTGTTGCAAAAATGGAGATGACTGCAATGACATGGAAAAAAGGAAACGATCCATAACAAATTCAAAAACGCATTCATGAATTGTACACTTTTATATCTTTTCACATTAACAACTAAGAAAATGGCGGGTAAGATTTATCAGTAACTTTTGTTGGATCTCATGTCTTATAATTATATGCACACATGTATCAATAAGCTACCATTTATTAAATTCTTTATCCGTACTGAAAAAATATGTGACTCATATTAACTTAATCATAGAACAACACATTTTGACAGCATAAATTAAGAGCTCACCAATGAGCAGCCGAATGTAGTCCGCTAGATAATCCGTGCCATCAGAACAGGTACATAATGTGTAGAAAAGAATATATGAGATAATTAATGAAACTAATTAAAAAATCAAAGAAAGGATTTATTCTTACGGGCATTTTCCAACGAGAACATATCCAGAGCTTGATATATGAGTAGTGATACAGCGGCGAAACCGATGACAGTCAGTAAAGGAGGGCATACCAGTGCACATGTAAGACCTGCAATGTTGTACACTACTAAATCAGAATTTATTAACACCTACAACTCTCGAGTGGTTAATATCATAAAATTGACAATAAAATTAAAAATATTGGAATGCCTGGAGAAGCAAATATTGAACCTATAATGACCAGAAGAATTACAAGAATTGGAAGAATTGATAACATCCCTGCAAATAGAGACGATTAATTAGCAGTGAAGAGAATGAGAGTAATCCTTAATTACTGTAGGTTAGTGTAACTTATTAAAGGTTCATTCTTACGCAGCAGTATATATACTGTAGGTAGTCTGCTATACAAGTCGACGAAGGTGAGTTCAAATCCATACAAGAGGGAGTGGTGGATTTCTGAAAGTGAAACGTTTTTCAAATCCTTGAATTTCCATGATGTCATAACTACCACGTCTATTCCACACCTTTCTGGTACCTCTGATGCATTCATGTGGCCGACCTTTATATAACTATATTTGGGGTTGGCGGGGTGGGATGAATTAGAAAAAGAGGAGGTGGAATGAGTAATAAATATTATGTGTAAAGAGGGACGAATTCTTCAAGGGGTATGGGCAGTTCATCAAATTTAAAGGCAGGGGTAAATAATCGTACGGATAGGTAGAATTACTCGGGATTCGATAAGGATAAGCATATGGATAGCTGAAGTTAAATGTGTAAGCATAACTTAGTGTTTGAATATCATCTGGATCGGTAAGTATGCTGTAATACAGAGCAGGTGTTGTTGTTTATGGAAGCATCAGCCAGCCTGATGGTGGAGTTGGGATAGTTGATCTCTTTGACATAGTATCTTTGAGAGTCGAGAGAGAGCGAAGCGACATCGTTTTCGCATGCTAATTCAAATCTGCTGTCTCCGCACTTCTTTGGATCACCTTTGAGACGGAAAGGGTAGCTGATATTGGTAATGGTGCCGCAAGAAGGGATGCAATTAGCGTCACAAGTTCGAAAGAAATCAAGTAGAAGAATCGAGAGAGAAGCAGAGGCAAAGAAGAGGGTTTGAGACACAGGCGTCATCATAAACAAGTTCTGATCGCACACATGCAAATGATTGAGTCTTTATAATAATTGTTTATGCATAAATTATTGTAATGAAGTAACTATGAAATATAAAATTGTAATGATAATGACAGTAGAAAAAATCATAAAAATCTGGCATGATTGAATTTATATGAGTGGACATAATTTACTCATCTCCAAAAGGAATATATATATAAAGAAAAGCTACTCATTCATTTTGGCCCGGCCGATCTCATCACCTTTAGAAAATGATGAACAAATAAGGATCCGTTTAGAAAATAATTTAAATAAATTATTATCGCAAAAGATTTATTGTATAAAGAATTATGATAAAAGTTTTTAAATTTAATAAGCTGTTCGTGTCTAGATCCACACATTACTAATAATTTATACAATATAAAAAAATTAAAATTCCCATATAAAAAATTGTAGCTGTCATGATTCGATGGTGGATCTTTGCATAAGCTTCTTATAAGTTACCATAAGTTATAAATATTAACTTATAAAAATAAATCAAAAGTAACTTATAGAGTATAAAAATAAGCCAATTATGAAACAAGCTAGATTATGATTCTTTCGCAAGCAAGCCTAATCCACTGCTAGCTAGACCAAATAACACCAAATCTAATAGACTTAGTCAGGCGTGCCAAATTTTTGCAAAATATAGTTGAGGCAATCGATTTTTTTCTATTTTCTTTTTTTTTCATATTGTGTTTTAAGAAATAATCTAAAGTTTTCAAAAAGTTAAAAATCATAAATTTTTGAGTTCGCGGTGGAACGAAAATCGTGTGAGAGATATATATTTAAAGAGAGAGAGTATGATAATGGGGGGATGTAAGTCGGAGGAGTCCACTTCATTTTTTTTATTTAAGAGTATTTTTTGATATTTTAAAAAAGATGACAGTACTAGCGGGTCAACCCAATTAGAAAAGTATGACGGTAATAGCGGGTTCTATTAAATTAAAAAAATTAGGGCTTGGAAACGGTTATGTTGGATCTAGTTTGTACTCTTTATCAATAAAAGGCACACAACGGGAATGATTCTTGTAACCTTATAAGGTACTTATTAATTGTAAAAATAACATGTGAAAATATTTAATTGAATGGCAAATAAAAAGGTTGCTTATATTAATAATTTTTTGAGTGAAATTTGAGTTAAGAGCAACGTATGAGATGGTCGGGCTGACCTACAAAGTCTTCACAAGACTGCTTTTTTTATTAGTCCATTATTTTCCAAAAATGATGCAGACCCAAGACCAGCATAATTCTCTTATCTTTAATTTGTTGGAGTTCATTTGTTTTTCTTATCACAAATCATACTTAACAATTAGGAATAAGTCATTTCTAAGGAAACACTTATGTATTTAACCATAAGACAGTTTTTTAGATAAGGTAAATAACTATGGCTTCAAGTCATTACCCGAAACTAACAAGGGCATGCTTTCTGAAAACTTGATTGCAAAGTTTTGGTTTGCATACTCCCTCCGTCCCGCCCGACTTGTTTTGTTTCTTTCCGGCACAGAGATCAAGAAGAGTGGGTGATTATGTACAGATGAGTCAGTGATTGTGTGTAAAGAGGTAGACCCCACAAAGAAAAAATGGTAAGTTGTGTAATAATTATTTTCCTTTTATGGAAATAAGACAAGTCGGGCGGAACGGAGAGAGTACATAACAATTTCAAACTAATGGTGTAATGTGATTGTATTAAATTATAAATTTAGTGTAATAGTTGTGGACTTTTTTAATTAAAGATTAACATATAAACTATTCAAAATAAATATTATCAAATATAAGTTCGGACATAATATTGTTGGTTGTAAATTATTTTACTCGGACTTCATGCGAAATTATTTTATACGTCATCGGTGATGTAAAGTTCCCCATTCCCCACTATGAAGAACTGGAAATATCTCCATCTTCCCAGCTAAGTTGCTCCGCAGTTTGACCAAGTCTTCTCAAAGATGAGATTAATTCTATAATCAATTCTCAACTGGAGCTAGTCATCGGTGGGCTATTAATTTATGTTTTAGTTACTATTTCAAATTTGTTCTAATGTATATTTCACTTTTTGATCCCCTCTTAATCGTTAATATTTTTTTCATTCTTTTTAAAAAAATAATTTATACATAATCATTATATATTCTTATATAATTTACGATGCATAAAATAAAAAGATTTTGCGAAAAAGTAATAAAGTAAGAAAATAATAAAAAAGAGAAAAGGGATTAGCAACTCTCTTCTTGCTACTAGAAATGGAAGATATGGGGCCGCGAAGGTCTGCACGAACAAGGCCTAGTTTAGAAGGCATTTTGAATTTTGATAGCAAGAAATTTTTCATATTTCACTTTCTATGAGGAGCGTTTATATTCTATGTTATTATTTAGTGTCATAAAACATGATTTAATCTATTGAATCAAGAGTTTGTTTAAAGAACGACAAGCCGGTGATGTTGATGTTGTTAAATAGCCAATTTTCCTCGGAACAGACTTACAAAATAATAAAACTTAGTTGAAATTACAATAAGAATAATGTCATAAAATTACAACCATTTTGGGATCCAATTGAATGGGGTTTAGGCCTTATGATCAAATCATGCAGATGACTTTCAGGTCTTCTGAACGACTGACTTATTGTTCTTCTAGATATGACGGGAATGATATAGACCGAAAACACTTGAGTGGAGTCAACTCACCTTTTTCTGCAAAATAGTATTGTCCCGGTGACGAGGAGAAGAAATTAATTTGGATTTTAATTAATATAATATATTTGGGCTTTTGTTTCTTGGGCTTTAACGTTTTATTTTTGTTTCTATATATTTCTATCATTTGAGTTGTAATAGGGTGGATTTGTAGAATTAAAGAAAATCAATAGTGCGATCGTTCGTCTCCCATTTCCGTCCATTAGGCGGACCGGCTTTGGATGCCATTATCCTACGTATTCGTGTTCAAATCAATTGGTTAACGAAGGTCAACTTCCAACATTCGTACACGAATAAACGAATTTTGATTAATATTTGTAAATCATCTCCGGCATTCCGAAGAATCAACGGATTCGATTGGTATCTCTTATCCTGTTTATCTATTGTGTGTTTTTATTTAATCTTCCGCTGCATCACCCGACTAGTGTTTACGAATTGACAAATAAAACGATTTTTCATTCTCGGTAGAAACCACAAACTAAGAAGGCTCCAGTGAACTGAATAAGGCACGAACTTGGCCGAAAATAAACTAGACTATAGATATTAGATTTGATGCTTTGTGATTTTTCATGACTTATGATCTTATTTCAACTTGTATGAAATGTTGGCAAATACCTCTATTTATAGGTATACCAACACATGCGAAAGGCCTTAGAGCATTAAATAATCTCTCCACTACTAACTCATTAAAAGCCACAACTTTAGACTATTGGAATACTCTTACAACTTTAGATCATCAAATCTCTTGATGCACCAAGTATTCACAGGTCAATTGGACAGGCTCATAAGCCCAAGCCAATTGTGAAATAAGCTAGATTGGGATTCTCTCGCAAACAAGCCTAATTCACTGTTAGCTAGACCAAATAACACCAAGTCTAATAGATTTAGGCGTGCCAACCTCAAACTCAATATCAAAAAGACCGTTGGTCCAAACGCGGGCCAAGCAATAGGTCAGGTTAAGTGGCAACACTTATATATCAATTTTTAGAAATTTCTCTTACAAGTGACCAATTTCATACGCATATTTCTCACTCAACGAAATTCAATTTTGAGAACACATATATATTATGACAATCTAGATTTCGTGTAGATTTACAATTTGGAATTTAATAACAACGAGATTAAATCTATGGTCACAAATAAGTTAATGACAATAAGATTGAATATCGAATTGCTGAAAACCAATTTTCAATGGTGGATAAATAAGCAAAAAATTCTCAAGAGTTGTATTAAATGACCATATGCATCTACTTGGTGCATTTGGACTCGAAATATCAAACTGGCGGATTTCTGTTGGCCAATATCCCTAAACATGTATTAATTCTGAATATTTTTTATAGTTCTTAGAAATTAAATATTATATCATACCAGCACACGGCTCTTTTATTATTACTAGAAATTTTGCACCGCGCTGGCCCGATAAATGTTAATTATTGGAATATGGCGCAACTATGGAATTCTTCGTTGTGGATCAGACGACTTTATAATATCTAAAATTAATAGGAAGAAGTGATTTCAACTTCCACGAATGATCAAAATGAGCATGCAAATAACACATTAACCAATTTAAGAAAACACAACATAGTGCCATCAAACCTGATGTCCGATAGAATCATGAATTGCAGCGCGGCAGACGTCGCTAGCTTTCTTTCCGGGGCAAATAGCGTCAGCTCATATGCCAGCAACGCTTGAAATGGAACCATCACCTGTAAATGCAACCTTACAACTATTTAACTGCCCTCACACCAACTGCTTTAACACGAAATCGATACTGAGGTTGAGAATCATCATCATCTTCATCATCAGTATCCTCATCTTCTTCTTCTTCTTCGCTGGAGTCATCTTGTACCCTGTCCCACCTTGAGTAGTCTAGCTGAGAGTGTCCTTTTGGTTTTGGAATTGTCCGCTAGCTTGACTGTTGATCATATGGTAGTCTGATCTTATTCTGGCAAGGTACTATTCAAGATCATCAACCACTTCATCTTTTTGTTCTTCATATTTTTCATGTTTCACTTCATCTCCATATCCATCATCATCTTCAAACTCTGCTTCATCTTCGGGTATTGGAGCAAGTGCCTTTCCTTGAACAAAAGACACCGTCACTATTGACAAAGCACCAAGATAGAAACTAAGGTTTCCAGAAAAATGAAAAATGCAAATCAATCAACTAATGCAATACAGACCAGTAGGCCACCAATGGACCAACCCTATAGATGATCTAACAGCACAATAATATTTTCAATATTATATTTTTCATTGGACAGGAAAGAGATGGAAATAATAAGAGTACAATCATCCAAGTGATCTATAAGAATCCAAACGTTTAAGAAAAAGTTAATTACAGTCGCGTGAAGTTTTTGGGTCAGTCAGATATCACTCTACACTCACATGAGAAGAAAGTCAATAGCATTACACTATGACTGAAGATTATGAAAGAGAAAACACATCCTTACTGTAGTAGTTCAGAGCTTGTTTCTTGAATCCTAACTACATGAATAAATCACTTGGAGTTGAAAATCTACTTAGGCTTGTGGATAGTTCAAATGCTTAGATATAACATATCTAATTTGTGAGTATTAGGTAAGAGATGATAGATGGTTTTGCACAATTCGCTTCCTAAAGTTTCTCCTTAAACCGAATATTCATCCTAAGCAGGGAATGTCCCAAAGAGTGCAGAGAAGCTGCATCGTCTTTGATGTTTGCAGCAGCAAGATTTGCTGATCTGCCTGAGCTGCGTGAGTTAAGAATTATGTTTTCTGAGAGATACGGGAACTCCCTCGATTCTCATGTCAACAAACAGGTATCATGCATCCAATCACAAGAGATTTGAGTTTTCATTTACTCAGAAAACTAAGACCGAATGTGTTTCATTTAGTTCGCTGAGAAGTTGAAGTTGGATCTTCCTTCAAAAGATATGAAGCTTCAATTGCTGCAAGAAATAGCTGCAGAATCCGGCTTAGACAGGAAGTTGAAAGCTCTAGAAAATAAGCTCGTTAAAGAGTCCGCACCTGATAAGGTATCTTTCTTTAACAACCCTCGTAAAATAACCCTACGCATTTGTTAATTAGGTTGTTTTTAAGAGGCTGAGTTTGTATGTTTTATCTATTGCAGAAGCTCGTTACGGAAGGCAACGACGTTAAGAATGGATATACTCAAAAGGGATCCACAAGAAGAGAGATTGGTTATGAGAGAAAGAAGGACCTTCCATATTATGAAAGAAAGGAAACTACTGCAAATGAAGACAGAATTCATAAGAAGCGAGAAGTTATAAGCCCTCCAAATAAGATCAAGGATATACAAGTGGACAAGCTTAAGAAAATTGCAAAGGCTAATGAAGCCAATACTGCAAGAATGGTTCACAAGATAGAAGAGCCCATCAACCACATCATGATTCCTCCTCCTTACACTAAACCCGACATAAACAAGGCGGGTGATGCAGCACCAGGGGCGGATCCAAGGGAGGGCGCCCGGCAGCGGCGGCCCCCCCGAACTCGTATCGAAACACGATTTTATATATGTAATTTTTAAGAAATTTCATATTTCGCCCCCCGAATGTACACTTCACCCTCTTCTCTATCAAATTTTTAAGTTTCGCCCCCCTCCCTCGTAATCCTGGATCCACCCCTGTGCAGCACTTGGGTCTAAGCCAGCTAAACCTAATGAAACAAAGGCTCCCAAGACAGAAGAGCCCCTGAGACAGAATTCTACCACGTTTCCCGTACGAACAGTTAATCTCAAACTTCACAACCAAATCCAACACTAAATAAATCGAAAACAATTTCATCCGACTCAAAAACGCATAATATTCCGGAAATCGACGTACCTAATCCCGATCCAGTCCATCTCCAGTTAGGAATCACGGCAGTCGAAGCCTCGAGAAGGGCTCCAAATTCACGGCAGTCGAAACCCGACATAAACAAGGCGGGTGATGCAGCACCAGGGGCGGATCCAAGGGAGGGCGCCCGGCAGCGGCGGCCCCCCCGAACTCGTGTCGAAACACGATTTTATATATGTAATTTTTAAGAAATTTCATATTTCGCCCCCCGAATGTACACTTCACCCTCTTCTCTATCAAATTTTTAAGTTTCGCCCCCCTCCCTCGTAATCCCGGATCCCCCTTGTGCAAAGCACTTGGGTCTAAGCCAGCTAAACCTAATGAAACAAAGGCTCCCAAGAAAGAAGAGCCCCTGAGACAGAATTCTACCACGTTTCCCGTACGAACAGTTAATCTCAAACTTCACAACCAAATCCAACACTAAATAAATCGAAAACAATTTCATCCGACTCAAAAACGCATAATATTCCGGAAATCGACGTACCTAATCCCGATCCAGTCCATCTCCAGTTAGGAATCACGGCGATCGAAGCCTCGAGAAGGGCTCCAAATTGCAGGCTGCGAGAGCTGGCGGTGAACGAGAAAGACAATTCACGAGGAACAAGAGATGAAAAACTGCTAGATAAACTTGAGAAAAATTGAGAAGATCAGTAAGTCAAAAAAGAGAAGCAACTGAACAGAACATTCTGTAAATTGAGAAGATCACTAAGTCGACATTCAAAAAAAAAAAAAAAGTAGAAAATCAATAGTTAACAAGAAAATAGATAATATCATGAGCGGTCATGCAGGCTGATAGTTGCAAAATGTTTACACAATGTCTCAATCAGTTTGTTTATATGCTAATAATCAGATATACATGAATGAATAGCCTAACTGATCAGCAGTTCAGCACTTGTCTATAAGAAGTGAACACAATGGGAGATATTTTTCATTGGAAAAATGGGGAAATCAATTTCAAATTGATCTCAACACAACAATGGCCAGAGAGAGAAAGATGACACCTTAAAATGAATAAACTTGAGCTCTTTTGGCAAACTTTAAGCACAAAAACCAATTGCATTTATGCTTTTCTCAGAAGACCTATCAGAAGCACAAACACGTTAAGAGTGCAAAAACATGCATTCATATTGGGCAGGATGAAACCATAAGAAATCAGATGAACTTTAGCGTTAACACAAGCATAATTGCAAAAAAGTTAAGCCCATTTCACAAGTATTCGACTTCACACATCAAACAAAAGCTAAAGCAATTTTAAACATTAAATCTGACGGCATGCACAAAACATATACGGATTACAGTTGCTCAATATGCTAACTGATATCAGCAACGTAGTGCTTATGAAGTCAAAATTGGTTGAAAATCAATAAAATTGAAATTGCTAGGGCTTCACATTGGGGAAAAACAAATTAGGGTATAAATTCTGATAAACTCAACGCTGGACTTCAATTGGGCTTAATCATTATTCCAACAAACGATCAAATCAAACAATCGAGCTAGAAGATGAACACACTAACTGGGCAATCAAACAGCTCTAATAAATTGAAAGCGCCACGTACGAGAGCCTGAGCGAACAGATAAATATGCGAAGAAACTTAGAATGCCAAACGAGGCAGCTACGGCGGCGCAGGATGGCGCTGGAATTCAACCGGCGCTCGGGCAGATTAAGGCGGAAACAATTAGTTGATTTAGATTTTTGGATTTTAGCTACGGCTAGCACTGTTGATAGGAACAGTGCATATTGTTATTCTCTCATATATATAAAAAAAAAAAAAAAAAAAGATAAAATACAAACCACTCGAATTCGTCCTCGCTGGGGACGAAGAATCAGAAATTAGTTATTTTTTGCTTGATGAGGCTACCGTTGGTAGTAACAGTAGCCTCATATCTTCTTATAATATAGGGTAAAAAAATAAAATACAAACCACTCGAATTCGTCCTCGCTGGGACGAAGGACTCCGGCGGGAGATCGGAGGCGGTTTCCGGTAGAGCTGGCTTTGATTCGGAAGACATTGATTGGAATTGGGGGAGAGAGATGGTGGGGGCGAGGGATAGAATGAAAAGGGTTTTTTTTTTTTGTTATTGGAGTTGTTGGAAGAAAAAGTAGGGTTGGTGGGGTATTTGCTTTTTCTTTATCGGAAATTAGTTATTTTTTGCTTGATGAGGCTACTGTTGGTAGTAATAGTAGCCTCATATCTTCTTATAGGGTAATAATTTTTAGTTTTAGTTCCCTTTGAAACAAAGTTTAATACTTCCTCAAGTCTCTATTAAAAACATGAATTTTTTCCTTATTTATCGAATCAAGAATTCACAAAAGTAACAGATAGATTTCTTCTGATCATTAATATCAATAAACTTACTAGTCACCCGCAAAACATACAATATCTCCAATATAATGTCCCAAAATAGAGAACTTTTTCTTCCATAAGTTTCAATTTTGACTTTCCTATAATCATTAAGTTCTTCGCCGATGAATCATAAATAAAATAGCTGGAGAAATTGAATAAACAACTAAATGATATAAATCGCAAACGTATTAATTAAAGAAAATATTTGTAGGTATTTGCAAACGAATTAGATTAATATAAAAATAGAAATAATTTGTGGAGTGTAAGTATTTATTAGAAGATATCAGAATATCCCATTTTGCATCTGGGTGCCATTCCGGCGTCAATGTCCGGCTGGTTGATGCTCCGACAATTGACTTGGAAGGGATCATAATCGCTCTTCATACGAATCTGCCCCTTCATAGACACATCGATCATCAGCATGTGCGCTTCGGCTCTAGTCTGAAAATCACGCGCCAACCCAGCATCCATCACCATATCCTTGAGGCCTGCCGCCACCACCAGGGTCGTCGAATTCTTCGGTGGCTGCCGCACGTCGGGCAGCCAGACGACGCCGAAATGAGCGCCGCTCACCACCACGTAAGCCTCCATTTCTTTGTAGCGCAGCTCCGTCTTGCGGTTGCCGTTAGAGGCCTCGAGGAAGACGGCCACGTTGGCAGTCACCTTCATTGCGGCATCAATATTCGTCGCACCAACGTCGATTTCGCCGACTTCGATACGCAGTATGCGCACGCCCGGCAGGTTCTGATCAGCTACGCTCTTGCAGATGGCGTAGATCAAGCCGGCGATGAATATGCCAAAAGCGAGTATGATGAGCCAGCAGCAACATGCTTCGGCCCAGCCCTTGCGGCGAGGGTCGTTGGGAAGTGGTGGTGATTCTATGTCGAGAACGGCCATGTCTTCTTGCTTATTTTTTGATATCTAGCTAGCTACGGGATGCATGTATTTATACTAGAGCTAGATTAGAGTTTAGGATATATAATAATTTAGAATAATAGCTTACTAATCCCTCACTAATTCGGAGTTTAGGATATATAATAATTTAGAATAATGGCTTACTTATCCCTCACTAAATCAGAGTTTAGGATATAATAATTTAGAATAATAGCTTACTAATCCCTTACTAGATATGTTATGTATGTATCTCATAGAATCTAATATATCATTATATCTATTAGAAATCTTTTAGGCATATCGAATATAAATTAGTTTATGCTATGCGTACTAAATATCTGGATGACCATATAAATAAGATGCAAATCACATATATAACATAGGAGTAGTATAAAATAATATACCCTCCATCCCCCTACAAGTGACCAGTTTTTTTTGGGTGCGGGAATTAAGAATGTGGAAGATAAAGCATGAGAGAAAAGTGGATGATAAAAGTAAAGAGAGAGAAAATTAGTGAGACTATTTACTGGACCTAGGCTTGACTCGTTTCGACATCCTGGTGGCCGGGTTGAAGAGAGTTATGTCTCTGTTTAGGGTGACCTCGCAGAATGTGCCGAGCTGAGGGCCCATCATTTCGATAATGTGTTCCGAATGGGGGAAAAGGTCGGGCTCGGGCTCTATGAAGCGCTCGATCCGCTTGCACGGAGTTCGGAGACTGAAATCCATGGTGTAGTGGCGAAGGACGAGGCGGTCGTGGTCGTGGTCATGACGGTAATGGCGGTCTATGAAACTGCGGCTTTAGATGAGAGAGAGCCAGTGCTTGCAGACAGTAGATGATATTCGACGGAATATTCATATGGTTGCGCCGCTCATTGACTAATTGCTAAGAAAAATAAAAATAAATTATCGAGTAGAGAAATCAACTAATACAATTTGAAAAATCTTGAAAATCACAGTGCCGGCGTACAGTTGGGAAGAGACTCCATGTAGGATTTACGTGAATATAATTAAACTCGATAGAGTAATAAGTTTGTTTAAATAATAATATTATTTCGGTTAATATATTAAAATAATATTTGATGAAGTAATAACTTTATTAAATTAATAATAATATTATTATTTTAAAAAGTGTGAATTGTATTAGTGCTTGATGCTAATCCTATAAATTTCTCGATTTCTCTTCAACAAATTACTAAAGCGAACATATTTGGCAGTCCATGATTTCATCATTACGAGATTTCCGCAGAATTTATCAAGAAATCTGCATACCAAATTGCTGATCGTTTGGGAATTCTTTTCAAAGTCTGACAATCAACACGATATATTCCGAACTTGACGCCATATCCGCTCGTCCATTCAAAGTTATCCATCAAACTCCATATAAAATACCCTCGCACGTCTGCCCCCTTCCTGCAAATTATCAATCGAAAAGAGAGATATTGTTGAAAATTGAAAAATGACAAAAAAATATTCCGTGTTAAATTGAAATTACGTTTCCATGCATTTCGAGAGTAGAGAGGAAGAAACAAACACCGTTATTTCAGTTTCTGATGTTCGAATTTCCAGATTGCTTATTTTCTGTTGGTTGCTTTAAATTTTCATTGTTAGGAGAGATCGAAGACTAAATCGGTACTCTCATTGTAGATGATACTCAGCTGTTCTAGGGTTAAAAGAAATTGGGGGAAATCATAGTAGTACCATGGAATTGAAGATCCCAAAACCGAGCTGATATCAGTAGATTAGTGTGTCGATAGGATTAGCTGATGTATAGGTTAGACTTGCTATATTGTTTTATTATTTTGTCTATGTCCTGTACGGGGTAAGTGTTGAACTGATCTTCTGCTGAAGATACTTTTCAGAACCCCACGTCATCAGTGTAATCGCTTGCGTTCTTCGTCAGCAGCTGATATCTAACTCAGTTGAAGATCTCGCATCAGCTGGACCTCAGTAGAAGTATACTCTTCAGCCGATGGTCATCAGTAGAAGAACCGATGCAAGCAGTATACCTTCGCAGTCAGAAACTGACCTTCAGAAGTACATTCCTTCGGTCAGTTGACTCAGCCGAAGAAGACAGAGACTTCTCAGTCTACTGTATCCGACAGAAAGCGACCCATCACTTGAAGTCCTTTCAAGTGTTCAGCAGAAGACATACGAGGTTGAATGGTCAACTCTGACATTCTCACCAACTATAAACCTCGACCAATGAGAAGCCAACAACGCTTACCTACTCTACACAGTAAAGCTGCTCTCATGTACAGTGCATTAACTGTCCTACTGCAACAAAGTTGAATAGTGGCCGTTTTCTTTGGACGCTTGTGACACGTGGCATCGTCGTCTCCAACGGACATATGCCACAACTCACAGCTATAAATAGAGAAGTATTTGAAGATTTCACACACGGAATATACACGAAATCAAGGGAAATCATTCAAGCTCACAAACGCTCTAGAACCTTCAAGTTTATCCAGAGACGAACTAGATTTCATAGAACACTTCTTGTAGTTCATCTCTCTAGAGCTCTTTGATCCCTTTCTTCTCTAGACTAAGCTCATTGCTACATTAATAGCTTAGATTCGAAGGAGTTCACATTTAGTGAATTGTTCTTGTTGTAAGAACTCCTTCTCAGTTGGAGAATATTCCCTCCCTTCTAAACTTAGGTTTGGATTGTAAAAGTCGCTAAGGACTATAACTTAGAAGGATCTGTCCTGCGTACAGTTTCCTTGCTGAGACTTGCTCAGATTAATCAACAAGTTTCTCCTGCTGAGTTCAAGACCGTGGATGTAGGATTTGTTATCCGAACCACGTTAAAATCGCTTGTGTTATTTACTGTTTTATCGCACTGCATTTAACTCAATTTTAAATCATCGGCTTGCATAAAACATATCTTAAAAAGCGCACAGCCAAAAGGCTTTATATTGCGAAAACACGTTTTCAAAAGAAACGACTCCGGGCCTAACACTTATCTGCACTACAGTCTCCGACTGAGTTTCGTAATACTGACATCGATCGGCAGAAGAGCTCGGAGCGACTCACTTTGACCCGATGATCGAAGGCTTATTTCGGCAATGTTCATCGGTTGCAACCATCGGCTTACCGTGACCTTCACCGAGAAAAAGAAACGAGCTCAGGTGTATTCACCCCCCCCCTCTACACCTGACTTTTCGTCTCCGAACCAACAATTGGTATCAGAGCACACGGTGTTCAACTGATTGCCGGTTCTGTAATACTGGTCCTCTTGAACTGATCCCGAAAACGTTTTCTCTGCACAAGCATCTCTTCATATCATCCCTATACTCGTTTATAATGTCTGATATGTCAGGTATTTGGATAGTGCCGATGTTTTCAGTCGAAAACTTCACAGTATGGCGTGTATGTATGGAGGCACACCTAACGTCACTCCACGACAGCATGGCGGATGTCCTAGAGTCAGGACCATAATCCCCATGATTGATAGTGTCGCATTTGCTGAAGGAGGAGGCGTAGGAGCACAGACTGGTGCTAAGGTTGCGAAAGACAAATCTGCCTTCACGCCTGAAGAGAAAAAGCTGCACAATCTCGACCGAGTAGCACGCAATGCTATACTAACCACACTCAGTGACTCACATCTCGGAAGAGTACAGGATTGTAAGACGGCTAAAGAGCTATGGGATGCTCTGGCTGTACTGAGCCAGGGAACCCCTCAGATTAAGGAGAACAAGCTCGAACTAGAGCTTCAGAAGTTCGACGCCCTTACAATGGAGCCAAATGAGACGATTGACGAGCTCAGTGTCAGATTCACAAACCAAGTCAATGTCATCAATGGGCTGGGAAAGATGTTCACCAACAAAGAGATGAACACCAAGATCTTAAGAGCGTTACCTCGACAGAAGTGGCTTCCTTTTGCTACTTATTTATGACGTTCTGATCTAAATGCTCTAACTCCTGATGTTATATTTTTAGAATTAAAGACGGAGGAATTCGAGCACAGCCTACCGCAAAGATGCTCCAGTGCTCCAGCTGACACCCAGATAGATCATGCCTTCAAGGCAACAGTCAGCAAAACTGGGAGCAAAAACATTTCTTCTAGCAAAGCAGTAGCTGCAGCTGAAGCAAAGAATTCAGAAATATCTGCTACTGAACAGCTCGCACTGATGGCTCTCAAGTACCAAAGAGAAAAGGAGAGAGTCAGAAAGCTAAAGAAATATCACCGAGATTCTTCCTCTGGTAAGAAAGACTATCATAAAAGGGAAGAATCTAATCCTTCTACTGAATGCAGGACATCAGAACCTGTTGCAAGTCCATCAATGGATTCAGCTGGAAAAGGCATCAGCAGGACAATCACATGCTATAACTGCAAGAAGGAGGGACATTATCAGTACGACTGTCCTGAACTCTCAGCTGCTCAAAGAGCAGAACGGCAAGCAAGAAGAAAGAAGTTTGCCGAACGAAGGCAATCTTACATAGCCGGAGAGATATCTGACAACTCAATCGAGGAAGATACTTTCATGTATTCCTCTGATGATGAGGCTGCATTCGTCGCGATTGAGGTGGCAGAGACAGTTCCTGAAGAGTCAGTTGGATACTGTCTGATGGCTGGAGAAGAGGCTGAGGTAAATTCTAAACTTAAAACCTCTCATTCACACAGCACACACGACACGTGTTCTGTATTAGAAGATCCTCTAGATGTTGTGCACGCCTACGATGAGCTGCTAGAGGAACAGATTCAGCTGAGCAGAGAATTCAGCAGAACGATTCAGGAACTTGAACAGGTAAAAGCTGAAAATCAGAGACTTTCTTCTGATTGTCAGGTCTCTACTGAGTCAGTGGATCTAGTTGCGAGACTCAAGGAAGAGGTTAAATCTCTTATGACTAAGTCTCAGCTTCAAGAGACTCAGATCTCAGTTCTGACCAAGGACAATTCTGAGAAAGAGACTGAAATAGCTCAACTCAGTCAAAAGCTCTCAGACGTACAGAGGGATTATGACTCACTCAGAAGAAGTGACGAAGTCTGGAGAGGACTGATGACTGAACAGTATCTAGGAGCTAAAGAGAAGCTGGAAAACATGCTCAGAGCACAACAGCCAACTATGGTGAAAGAAGGCCTTGGCTATACACACGAAGCTTCCACTTCTAGAAGCTCAGAACTGCTGGCTGATAGGTTCGTCAGAGGGAAAGTACAAGCTACTGAAATCACACCTCAGGCGAAGAACAAACAGAAAGTATATGCACCTCAGCCGAGCAATCACAAGAAGCAACTGACCAATGGTTCTAGCCCCAGAACACCACGATCAAACTCAGGGGGATCCAAGAAGGTCAGGTGGGCAGAACAGTATAGAGAACCACTGTATGAGCATCCGGCTCAGTACGGTTCATACTACTATGAGCCCAGGGTCAGGAGAAGCACTAAGACTCAAAAGAAGAAAGCTCCTGAACCCAAAGTCAACAAGAAGTCAGTATCTCCAAGTCATAAGGAGAGAAAAGCTGACAAGGTTCAGAAGAAGAAGTCTCAGACTTCTAAGGTTCCTAGGCAGATCTGGGTTCCGAAATCACCCACTAACCTGTAAGGACCCAACTGAACCAAAGGGTACCTAAAAATGTTTCTGCTTTGCAGGTGCATAAGGACCCTTGGATAGTGGACGGCTGCTCGAGACACATGACACATCAGAAGAGCCTGCTGACCAACTACGTACAAGAAGATGGTCCCAAAATTGAGTTTGGTGACAACTCCAAAGGCTATACAAGGGGATATGGAACACTGAACATTGGGACTGCCTCAGTTCCAAGAGTAACATATGTTGAAGGACTTCAACATAATCTCCTTTTTGTCAGTCAATTCTGTGATAATCTTAACAGAGTTATCTTTGACGCTGGTTTCTGTGATGTTGTTGATAAATCTACAGGGAAAACAGTGTTATCAGGTTCACGGAGGAAGAACATATATGTTGCAAACTAGAATACCGCAGAACTTGAAGCTTGCTTGCTCGCACAGACAAAATCTAGTGACAAGTCAGGCTGGCTCTGGCACAAGAGACTCAGCCACCTAAACTTCAAGACTATGAACAAGCTTGCTAAGAACTCAAAAGTCAGAGGACTGCCCAATGAATCGTTCATCAAAGATAGAAATTGTGAGGCGTGTCTGAAGGGAAAGCAAACTAAGAAGAGTCATCCACCTATTCCGTCACCTTCCACTGATGGAATCCTTCAGCTGCTCCACATGGATCTTTTCGGGCCAGTCTCTCCAGTGACTATAAGAGGCAAGAAGTATGCCCTAGTCGTCATAGACGACTACTCGAGATATACTTGGGTCATCTTCATCGCCAATAAGTCTCGATGTTCGGGACCGAGGCCGCCTAATCTACTGAAGAAGCTCAGTGTGGAAAAGGACATCAAGATACAGAGGATACGCTCAGACAGAGGAACAGAGTTTCTAAACTCAGTAGTTAAGGAGTACTGCGATAAAGAGGGAATTCAACACGAGACATCAGCTGCACGCACCCCTCAGCAGAACGGACTTGCTGAACGAAAGAACAGAACACTCAAAGAAGCAGCAAGAACGCTCCTAGCAGACTCTGGACTACCCTCAAAGTTTTGGGCAGATGCTACTGACACAGCCTGCTACACTCAGAACCGCTCACTACTTACAATGCAACACATGAAGACGCCTTACGAACTGTGGAAAGGGAGAATTCCTTCTATTTCTCATTTCCATATTTTTGGCTGTCCTTGCTTTATCCACAATAATGGGAAAGATCAGTTGAAGGTCTTTGACAGCAAATCTGATCAAGGAGTATTCTTAGGATACTCTCGGGTCAGTAAAGCTTTCAGAGTCTTTAACTATCGGACTCTTTGCGTGGAGGAAAGTCCTCATGTTGTTTTTGATGAGTTTGTTACTGAAGACAGGAAAGATACAGAGACAAATACTGAAGATGTCAGCAGCAAGCTACAGGATCTCGGACTGAACGATAAAGCTGAAAAGATCCAGCATTGTTGGGATGATGAGTCAGACGATGAAGAAATTCAGACTCAGCCAACAAACAATGTAGCTAACCTAGTTGATTCTCTCGAACAGAATCAACAACAGGTAACAACGGTCGATGAGGAAGCCCCCGTGGTAACTGAGACCTCTACTGAGAATATAAACTCAGGGGGAACGATAAATGTTCCTGAGCCAAGTGCCCCTGAACCTGGAAACTTAGTAGATCCTAACATTCTTACTGAATTGCTTCAGTCACAGAACAGTACTACTGAAATGCCTAATACTCCTACTGACTGTGCAGAAGTAGTGTCAGAAGAAGAAGCCAGACTCAGACGTTCATGGCTCGACGCTCATTCTTCAGATCTCATCATTGGAGATCCATCAGCAACCATAAGGACTAGATCAAGATTAAGTCAAGGTGAAAGCTCACTTTACTCTTGTTTTCTGTCTACAGAAGAACCTCAGTCGATAGAGGAAGCAATCAATGATGCTGACTGGATCATAGCTATGCAAGAAGAGCTGAACCAGTTCGTTAGAAACGAAGTTTGGGAGCTTGTTGACAGACCTAGACATCAGCACGTGATCGGAACAAAGTGGGTCTTCAAGAACAAGCGAGATGAAAACAACGTCATTGTCAGAAATAAAGCTCGACTAGTTGCAAAAGGATACAGTCAAGCAGAAGGAATCGACTTTGATGAAACTTTCGCTCCAGTCGCTAGATTGGAAGCAATTCGTCTTTTCCTAGCATATGCAACACATCAAGGATTTAAAGTATATCAGATGGATGTGAAGTCAGCTTTTCTAAACGGCGTACTGAAGGAAGAAGTCTACGTGGAACAACCGCCCGGCTTTCGACGGGGACATCAGTGTCTGGACTTAGGAAAGCTCTGTATGGGTTAAAACAAGCACCCGGGGCTTGGTATGATACCCTATCGGACTTTCTACTTGAAAGGTTTTCGAAGGGGACGATGTAGATCGCACCCTATTCAGCATAAAGTCAGGAGATGACATTCTACTGGTGCAAATCTACGTGGACGACATCATTTTCGGCTGCAGAAACGAAGTCATATGTCAGCAGTTCGAGAAGATGATGAAGGAGAAATTCGAGATGTCCATGATGGGAGAGATGAATTATTTCCTTGGATTTCAAGTAAAGCAATCAGCTGAAGGAATCTTCATCAATCAAGCCAAATACACTCGAGATCTTCTCAAAAGATTCGGCTGCGACTCCAGCAAGCCAGTCAAAATCCCCATGAACACGAACTTTAAAATCGATCTAGACAAAGAGGGAGCTTCTGTTAATTCTACTGATTATAGAGCCATTATTGGTTCTTTACTTTATTTAACAGCTAGCCGACCTGACATAACTTATGCTGTAGGTGTATGTGCAAGATTTCAGGCGGATCCCAAGCGAAGTCATCTAGACTCTGCGAAGAAGATCCTGCGCTATCTAAGAGGAACACCTGACGCTGGGTTATGGTATCCTGCTGATGATAATCTAATACTGACAGGTTATTCTGATGCTGATTATGCAGGTTGCAGGATAGATCGAAAGTCGACTTCCGGAACTTGTCAGTTCCTAGGCAGCAAGCTGATATCTTGGTTTTCAAAGAAACAGCACTCAGTAGCTACGTCCACTACTGAAGCTGAGTATATGGCTGCAGGAAGTTGTTGTGCCCAGATCCTTTGGCTTCGACAACAACTGAGAGATTATGGTATAACTCAGGATGAAGTGCCCATCTACTGTGACTCCACCAGTACTATTGCCATAACACAGAACCCAGTTCTACATACGAGATGCAAGCACGTGGATATTCGACACCACTTCATCAGAGACCATGTCGAGAAGAAGGACATCAGAATGGAGAAAATCCATACTGACAAGCAAAGGGCAAATATACTGACCAAGCCACTAGCTGAGAACAGGTTCAGAGAACTATCAATTGAGCTAGGTCTGCTGGATCCTACTGAGACAAGTCAGTAGAAGCCAACTACTGATTATGATATACTTAGCAACATTTGGTATCAGTAAGGACTCAGCACGACAGGTCAGAAAACTTCGTACAGTGACTCAGTTGGGAGAGACACACTGTACACAGCAAGGGGGAACAAGGTCATCAGCATGACAATCACCCTCCTGTTAAATGATGGTAACCAGCTGATAATATCAGCTGAAGAGGTTTGCGTAGTATCGTACTTTAATTTATTAAGAAGCATGCTTGCATTTATTATATCAGTCGCACGCAGTCAGTTGTTAAGGTGTATTTATTTCCCGCCTTTAATTGTTTAAGGTAAAGTCAGTAGGAAACCTTAAAGTGAGTAATTAATGATGTTTGTCGCGCATTTAATGCATGTCTTCTCACTTACCTTTATTACGTATATATATGATATAGGCGGCTAATGTAATCAATCTGTTTATAACATTAAATCCTAGCCGTCCATTGATTTTGAAAAATTAAAATTGAACCGTCGGATTCAAACTGAAGATCAAAACAATTTATACAAAATCTTTCATCTTCACGAATCTCCTCACTTCTCGCCATTGTTCAACTTCCAGAGCTTAAAATCGCAAATTCGTTTTCTTTCTCAAAACTCAAACTGACTTGCATTTAGATCATTTAAAGCTCTTATACACGGTAATGTATTTAATATCTGCTGATAGCTACTGACTCACTCTATTTTCAAGTGCTAACAAGCTTTTCTACAGATTTCGATGGCGACCGTACAGACTCCTGAGCCGATAGTGGAGATCATGGCCATCCGAATACAATTTGAGCCTACGATGGCCTTCCGCCAGGTGGGCATTCCTTACCTGGTACCCATGTTTGATGCCCTCGAGAGATCTGGGCTGGAGACCATTGTGACAAAGCGCCCTCGTTCTCAACTGCCGAGGCAAGTAGCAGAAGCCTACTTTAACTGGACCTCTTTGCCTGCTGGAGGAGAGGAAGCCTTGTTCATTTATGCTAAGGAGGTAGCAACCAATGACTAGAGAACGACTGAGCACTCTTTTAATGTCAAGGACGCCTTGATACAAGCATTTGGTCTGAGGGACTCAGGAATCTCCCCCATTGGATATAAGGAGAGGGAGATAAACGACTACGTCCAAAAGTTCTGTGGACGAAAGGATGTGGCTTTCAAGACAGCCCTTATAAGGAATCTACTGCTACCTCAGTACAGAGGTTTAGCATACGTCGTATCTCATATACTGACGAGCTCAGCTGGATCATATGATCAACTATCCAAACCAAGGATCCAGCTGATGATGGCAATAGACGACGGAGTGGAAGTGAACTGGGCCGAGTATTACACGACTCAGATGAAGGCGCAGGCTCAGAAGTTCACTACACTGCCTACTGGCGAGAGGAGATTGGCCAGTGTAGGCAAGTTGCTCTTTGGGACTAAGATGTCAGTCCTGATCGAGAGCGTCGTTCAGAGACACTCAGCTTTTGAGGACTCAAAAGCCTACGACACCAAGCTGGTGAAGTTCCAGACGAAGGCTGGAACTGAGAAATCAATTGGCAAGGGGCCACCTGAGCCGAAGAGAGCAGCTTCAGCTCTGCCCCCTACTCTACATGTGCCAAAGAAGAGGAGGTTGGCCAAGACTAGACCTGCTGAGGTCACTGTTGCTCAGCCGCTGGCCATACTAGCCCCAACCCCTACTTCACCTCCTCATGAGCAGATCCAGGATTCAGATATTGGAATCGAAGGAGCTACTCTGAAGGATAAGGTTCAGATAATCAGCTCAGAGGAAACCCAGTCGGACAGCAGAATACCGATTGAGGAGCCATCTGCTGAGTGGAACACCACTGATTCCACTCGTGCCCGTGCTACAGCTGAGATTCACGAGCTGATACCCAAAATCGCTGGGCACGCGGACTTGGTAGAGATTGCCACCAGGGCACGAGCTCATATGCTACTGAGATTCCTGCACTGGGACATTCTCATAGACTTTTCTGAGAATCAGTCAGGAACTGAGTTGTTGGCCGAGGAGCAAGAGCTGCAGAATGCCATAGGCTTTGGTGAGCCCGCTGATCTGGGCTGTTTTGAAGATTTACGAGCTGCTATGCTCTACTTGCTAATCCAGAGGGAATCAGCTCCAGGCAACACTCCCCCGCCCCCTTCTCCTCCTGCTGATAAGGGAGATGATGATGATAAGGAGAAGGACGAGGCACCCAAGGATGCAGAAATGGGAGATTCTGCTGAGGGACAAACTCCCCGTGAGAAGAGCCCATCACCACCACCTGCTACATCTGGTGAGGCTCCTACTGCCCCTAAGTACTCAAGGGAGCAGCTTCTCACGTTCTCAGAACAGAGGCTCGGAACCAGCTCCTATCAGATACAACAAATAGGTTCCATGTCCTCAAAGGCTGTCAACAAGGCGATCAGACGCCAAGGAGAGAAAAATCGCCTTCTCGCCAAAGATGTACACATTAAATGGGAGAAGTACACAAAGGCGCAGACTGAAAGCCTGAAAAAGCTATCTGCCGACGTCTCCAAACCTCAAGAGGCTCCTTCTCAGCCTGATCATAAGGAGATGATCGAGCAGGCTCTAGCTGCCCAGAAAATTGATCTGCAAGCCCAGAGTCAGCAGCTTCTTGAAGCTAAGCGCCTATCTTTCTCACAAGAGCTGACTCAGGCCCTCGCAAACATTCAAGCTCAGATGGATGAGCGTAATAAGCTGGCTACCACCTCTCTCCAAACAGCCATTAAACAGCAAGCTGAGGCTCTCAAGACTATTCAGAAAGAGATGAGCGAATCCTATGATACAGCTCTGCTGAACCTTCGCAAAGAATCAGCCGCTCAGCTACTGAAATTCAGGAAAGAGCAAGAATTGGACTGGGATGGCTACACCAGTATGGTGTTTGACTTTGATAAGACTGTTGATGAAGTCAAAGATTCTGTTGCCAAAGTGGCTGAAGAAGTGAAAGAACTCCGTACCTCCCTTGGACTTATTGCTGATGCCAAAAAGGGGGAAGGTAGTAAGGGAGAAGGTAGTAAGGGGGAAGGAAAGTGAGAGAGTGGAAGTTAGAAGGATTGAAGGAGTGATGGGGACAGCTGATGTACCGCTTCTCAGCAGAAGGGTACAGGAGGAAGGACCCTACACAGCTGAAGGACCCTCACAGACTCAGGGGGAAAAGGCACAGGAGGAAGGACCCTCTACTCGAACTGAAGAAGTCTCAGCAGCTCAGGCAAAAGACAATACTGACGAGGTACTTCTCCTTAAATTTCCATTACAAGCCACCCCCATCTCCTCTTCTGCTGCACACATAGAAGAGATCGCTCAGTTCTTAGACGAGCCAGGAGAAGAAGAAGAGTCACAACAGCTGCCGCAGAGGCCGGGGAAGGAGACTGCTACTGAATCTACTCCTCCTTCCTCCCCGGTCCGAAAATTTAAATCAAAAGCGGAGCAGGAGGCTTTCGACCTCAGAGTCGCCCAACAGCTACAGGACAAACTTGATCATGAGCGGAAATTAGAAGAAGCAGCTGAGGCAGCCAAAAAGCCTAAGGGCAAGGCTGTAAGGGGCAGAGGTAAGAAGAAGCTGATCGGGACAGTTGAAGAGCAGAAAAAGAAAGCTCAAGAAGAATTCACCAAGGCTTCTTCAACTGATATCCCAGCTACTGCGCAGAGTCAACCCTCTACGACTCCTACGCCTGCGCAGGTAGCAGAAGATCAAGCAACGTGGGAGGCAGTGCTCGATGGACTGTCTAGCAGACATGGAGATAAGAGAGCAGCCGCGCTCCGAGAAAAGAAAAGGATGGTTGATCTGGAGAAAATGCGAAGATTATCCTTTAAACCAACAGCTGATCCAAGAAGGCAGATCCCAAGAGGATCTAAGTTCATCAGGGGCCCACACATCAAGCAACAACCGATTCAGCATGTGGATAAGTGGGTGCCGGCTGATATGAACGAACACTGGGAGAGATTGAAAGAGACTTTTATCAAAGGCTACTACGTATGGCGCATTTACCCACTCGACTGCTCAGCCGATCAGCTCTTGAGGAGTTGGTTACGATGTTTAATGCTGAATTCAGTGAACGGCTGAAGCAAGTCATGGAATCACAGAACATACCCTTCCGTGCCCCAGCTTTCCGACGAATTCCACCGCCGAGACTTGCTAGTGGACTGCTGAGCACGAAGGACATAGAAAGAGAAGTGGAAGAAGCCGCATACAGTTTGAGCCTACTCCCTGAAAGGCCAGAAGATAACTTGGAGATCCAGGAGATTCGAGCTAGAGTGTATAAATACTATTATCTGGATCCTCCCGCTGAGAAATCCGCTGACTTCAAGAAGAAGACGCAGAAGTTTAAGAAGCAGCAGCAGTGATTTTCTCTTTCTCATCTTTTGTAATAGCAGTAGGAACTCTGTAATTCCTTGATCATATATATATCAGTTCCTCTGCTTGCTAGACAATTACTCATTGTCTTTCAACCTTTTACTTTGTGTTCACACGACTGATCACTAAGTGATCTGACACACACTCACTCAGTTTCTCTGATTGTGCCTATCTCTCACCTACTGATACTTTGTAGTATCTTACTGTTTTTCTCCGAATATGTAATTAAGGGGGAAATTGTTGTCAGTAGGACAGTATCGTTATAGACTTTTGAGAGTTAAGAGGTTTTGGCATCATCAATTAGGGGGAAATTGTTGGATATGAGTCAGTAGATGATACTCAGCTGTTCTAGGGTTAAAAGAAATTGGGGGAAATCATAGTAGTACTATGGAATTGAAGATCCCAAAACCGAGCTGATATCAGTAGATTAGTGTGTCGATAGGATTAGCTGATGTATAGGTTAGACTTGCTGTATTGTTTTATTATTTTGTCTAAGTCCTGTACGGGGTAAGTGTTGAACTGATCTTCTGCTGAAGATACTTTTCAGAACCCCACGTCATCAGTGTAATCGCTTGCGTTCTTCGTCAGCAGCTGATATCTAACTCAGTTGAAGATCTCGCATCAGCTGACTGGACCTCAGTAGAAGTATACTCTTCAGCCGATGGTCATCAGTAGAAGAACCGATGCAAGCAGTATACCTTCGCAGTCAGAAACTGACCTTCAGAAGTACATTCCTTCGGTCAGTTGACTCAGCCGAAGAAGACAGAGACTTTCCAGTCTACTGTATCCGACAGAAAGCGACCCAGGAATTGAAGTCCTTTCAAATGTTCAGCAGAAGACATACGAGGTTGAACGGTCAACTCTGACATTCTCACCAACTACAAACCTCGACCAATGAGAAGCCGACAACGCTTACCTACTCTACACAGTAAAGCTGCTCTCATGTACAGTGCATTAACTGCCCTGCTGCAACAAAGTTGAATAGTGGCCGTTTTCTTTGGACGCTTGTGACACGTGGCATCGTCGTCTCCAATGGACATATGCCTCAACTCACAGCTATAAATAGAGAAGGATTTGAAGATTTCACACACGGAATATACACGAAATCAAGGGAAATCATTCAAGCTCACAAACGCTCTAGAACCTTCAAGTTTATCCAGAGACGAACTAGATTTCATAGAACACTTCTTGTAGTTCATCTCTCTAGAGCTCTTTGATCCCTTTCTTCTCTAGACTAAGCTCATTGCTAGATTCATAGCTTAGATTCGAAGGAGTTCACATTTAGTGAATTGTTCTTGTTGTAAGAACTCCTTCTCAGTTGGAGAATATTCCCTCCCTTCTAAACTTAGGTTTGGATTGTAAAAGTCGCTAAGGACTATAACTTAGAAGGATCTGTCCTGTGTACAGTTTCCTTGCTGAGACTTGCTTAGATTAATCAACAAGTTTCTCCTGCTGAGTTCAGGACCGTGGACGTCGGATTTGTTATCCGAACCACGTTAAAATCGCTTATGTTATTTACTGTTTTATCGCACTGCATTTAACTTAGTTTTAAATCATCGGCTTGCATAAAACGTATCTTAAAAAGCGCACAGCCAAAAGACTTTATATTGCGAAAACACGTTTTCAAAAGAGACGACTCCGGGCCTAACACTTATCCGCACTACAGTCTCCGACTGAGTTTCGTAATACTGACATCAGTCAGTAGAAGAGCTCAGAAGCTGACTCACTTTGACCCAGTGATCGAAGGCTTATTTGGCACTGTTGCAACCATCAGCTTCAGCTGACCTTCACTGAGAAAAAGAAATAGAGCTCAGGTGTATTCACCCCCCCCCTCTACACCTGACTTTTCGTCTCCGGACCAACACTCATTCTTAACTTTCGTCTATGTTTTAATTCCAGTTACTATCTCGTTTTTTAGTTTTATTTCATATTTATTATCTTGTTCTTAAATTCTGTGCATGCTAGAATTAGGGTTACGAATGTTCACTGTTTTGTTTTGCAAAGTGTCTTACCTGCGTAGTCCGGATATTTTTATGAGTAGCTAAAACTTTTAGTGGTCCGAAAGAATGTAAAACACACACGTCAACAATACATTAGACTTAGGTGCTTATAATTAATTGAAAGAGTTTGGGGTTAATAATTAATTAATTAATCTGACTAGTAATTTAGGCTTGATCACCCTAGTTGTGCAGTCATAGCTAACTTAGTACTTCCATCGTTTCAAGGCAAGGATTAAGAGCTTTAGATCTCCTAGAAAGTAGTCTAGCTTGATTGTGTTGATAGCTTTCCTAATATAGCATTGACATATTTAATATAAAAAAAACATTAAAATATTTAATACATATTCAAGCTCTATGGACTTCCGTTGCTTGAAGACAAAATGCATTAAAATATATTTAATATACAAAAAAATATTAAAATATTTATGTTCGGCAACTAAATGGTCAAACCGATACTGAACCAAGCACTTTTAATTCGGTTCAGTTTCGATTCGATTTAAAAAATTTGATTTGGTCAGATTCGGTCGGTTAACTGACCATATTCACAGCCCATGTATACCTCCTTACTTTTATGATTTTCTATGAAATTTAATTACTTATCTTGGCAAGTTATTGTTTCTATATGTTTGAACTTTAAATTTTGCATTTGAGAAAATAACTTTTGATATTTGATGATCTCCCGATTGTAAGTTTATCACCCTACCCATTAATTACCATTTGTTTACATGTGCTTATTCCTTACCAAAAGAGGCGGATTCAAAGGGGAGCCGGTGTTAAAATTAAGAATTAGTGTGAACGTAACCACTAATTTAGGCAAATATTAAAAAATGTATATTACGTGTCACTAATTTTAATTTTAGTAAAGGTCTAGAATTTGAAGTTTTCGATATCTATTTTGATAAAGTTACATATATAATATAACATATATCTTTATGCATCTATATGTTATGTTTGTGTTTTCATTTTTTTATACTTGATTGTCCTTAAAGTAAATTAACAACATTTGAAGCATAAAAAACTCCATCTTTCAAATACTTGATTAATTCATAAGTTAGAGATTGTTATTCTTAGTAATATCTTCCAACTAAATCTAGGCATCGTCAAAATACGATTTTGTACTATTATTTTTTAATAAATTACAAACAACATATAACGGCTATTCGTAAAAGAAAATATAATATCGCTAAAAAAGCCTAATTGGTAATAATATTTAGACCAAAAATACCCAAAAAAAAAATTTATCGGGGGCGAACCCCCGGATAAATACAACTCATCCTCGTAAATTTCGCTACCCCTAACAATAAATCCTGGATCCGCCCCTGATTACCAATGATAAAAATTATTATCGATATTCTGTACCCTTCATCACATAATCCATCGACGAAAAGGATATTTTTGTTTTCCAACTTAATTCTTTCGGAAAAATTAATTTGCTAATTAAACCATATTTAATTTTAAATAGAAGCAGGTTATTGCAATTTCGAAAGCAATGAAAAACTTTGAAACTCTCTCTATATATTTCTCGATTTCTCTTCAACAAAATTATTAAATCGAACATATATGGCAGTTTTCCCCTGAGGAGAACTGCCAAACCATTTGACTCTTCACCCAGTTCAATATAAAGGACTGATCAATCAAATAATAGATAGTAAATGTGTCAGTTTGAAAATAAACGAATTGCTAGTGGTAGAGTATTATTCTCGTCAAACTTAATGAAACCTAAACTTAAATAAAATAGTATGGGTTCGGGGAATTTTATTCCCTTTTATCAAATTAAATTAACCTAAGGTTAAGTAAGAAAAATACAGGTTTGTGTCCGATTTTATTTCATTGATGCATCATAGCCCGAGGGATTTCATCATTATGAGATTTCCGCAGAATTTGTCAAGAAATCTGCATACCAAATTGCTGATCGGTTGGGAATTCTTTTCATAGTCTGACGATCAACATGATATATTCCAAACTTAACGCCATATCCGCTCGTCCATTCAAAGTTATCCATCAAACTCCATATAAAATACCCTCGCACGTCTGCCCCCTTCCTGCAAATTATCAATCGAAAAGAGAGATATTGTTGAAAATCGAAAAATGACAAAAAAAATATTCCGTGTTAAATTGAAATTACGTCAATTTACACTATGTTTGTTTTATGGGAAAAAGAAAGTCTAAAAAAATACTCCTAAATCAAGTATACTTCAGAAAATTCGTAGTTAGTCCAAACTGATTTGCGGGAGAAATAGAAATAGATAAATCTTAGTTGTCCAATATATCCCTATCCAATAAGTATCTGATTCAAAATGATGTAGTTTTGTATTGAAAAATAATAAATTAAAAGGATAAGATTGAAAAAATAATTTAATAAATAATTAAATAGTGCATTTTTATAATACAAAACTACGTTATTTTAAATCAGACACCAATTAGACAGGGATTTATCGGACGGAGCACAAATATATCAACGTTTAATTGACCAAGTAACGGAGCAAAGAAATTTAGAGTTTGTGAATCTCACACGTGGTTAAAAAACACGTAGAGGTTTTTATGCAAAGCGGTTTTTCTGGCCCAAATCTCGTGGACCACTCAGTAGCCCACCAATTACGTGGTGCCACGCGTGCATTGGTGGGCCATATTATCATTAAAATAATATTTGAATTATAACTTGGTGGCCCACCAATATATGCGTGGCGCGGTGTGATTGGTGGGCCACCAAGTGGTCCACAAGATTTTGGGCCGGATGAAACATTATTCAGAAAAACTTAACATTATTCAGAAAAACTTTTTTTTTTCTTTTTGGCAGTAAAACAAGCTCGATATAGTTTGACGTAATTTCAAGTGAACAGTAACATAAATACCTTATAGTTTGAGCAAGATATGCAAGATAGGACTGATGAAACTGGATCCTCCCAAAATCATGATCAAAGTCATCATCTTCATTGCCAGGAGAGGAATAGCCTAATCACATTCATGCACATCATCAGCATTCCAAAATCAAGAAATTTGTAGGCATTTTTTTCCATGAATAAAAACTCACCATTTTCAGTGATAAACATCGACATGTTATCGTATCTCCACTTAACATACTCCACTATATCTTCCATCCCCTTCGGAACCACGAAAAATCGGGCCATCCCCGTCTGCAAGAGGAACAAATAAGATCAAACAGAACGATCCGCATTGTGCAAGCGTGTAACAAATAAGTGACTCATACCGGCTCTCCAATTGGGACGCCATGGCGCTCCCCGATAGTGTACACGAATCCCCGGATCGGACAATCGCTGCCTTGGGTGCAGCTCGTGTCGTTGCATACGCAGCTCGATTCGATGCAGTCCTTCGCATAGAGAGAGCCGTAATGGTTTATCCCAATGAAGTCTATACTCTTGCTTACAAGCAGCCTTTCTTCTGAAGAGAATGTCGGTAGGTCGGTTTTGAGGATCCGCCTCATCTCCGGAGGGTAATCCCCAAACACAAGTGGATCCAAAGTCCTTTTTCATCAACCAAACAAGCATCATATGATCAGAAGAAACATTTTAATTTTGTCTAAAGTCTAAATTCCTTTCTCTATTTTGGCCCTTCGTTAGTTTTGGCTGTAAAGTCTAAACAAGAAACAGAGAAAAAACACATTCTTGCTCTAAAGTCTAACTTCCTTTCTTTCCCTTCTTCTTCAATATGTAAAACTCACCAAGCAATGTTGTACGCTAATGCCCGGTTTGCAGCTTCCTTATCAGCGTCGCTGTCTGTCAAAGGTACGTACATGAAAGCCGAAACAGTGATGCCCAACACACCACCAATCTTGGACTGCATCAAGAATTCAATTCCACTTTACACATAATGAAGAGAAGCATATTCTCTTAAGGTTATTTAGTTACCTTAAATTTTTCGCGATACACCTTAGCCGCTTTAGCATGGGCCAACAGCATGTTGTGAGTTACAATCAGAGGCTCAACATCAGAATTCCCACTTTCGCAGTCGCCAAAAGGAGGCGAGCAACGCATAGGTGGGAATCAGCCCTCTCGTAGCCAAACTCCGAGTACAAGTTGACCTCGTTTAATGTCAACCAGTACTTAACACGATCACCGAAGTTTGTGAAACATACCTCAGCAAAATGGACGTACTCCTCTCTGTAATAACACACAATCACTACTTACAACGAGCTAACTGCTCCCTAAACACATATCTTTACCTAGTAAATGAGTATAATTTCTATTTCATGAAATCAATTCGGAATTAAGGCTAATTAGATGCATTTGCTTACTGCATTAAAGGACTGAGCCAGCCCCCGAATCTAGCCTCGAGTTCTTGAGGAAACTCGAAGTGGAAAAGTGTCACAAATGGCTCTATGCCTGTGTTAAACCTTATCATGCATCAACTCATCAAACAAACTAATTTCAATCAAAGCAATTGATTATTAGTACCTCTAAGGAGGAGGCTATCTATAATCTTGTTGTAAAAATCAATTGCAGCTTGATTAACCTCACCAAGTTTCCCTCCTATATCATAAACAGAAATCCCATAATCACCAAATCAAGAAAACCACCAAACATTAATAAAAAAGAAGTCAACGTTTATTGAAAATCTCATACTGGGAAGAACTCTGCTCCATGAAATTGATAACCGGTAAGCAGTCAACCCAATTGAATCCATTATCTCAATATCTTCCTGGGATTTTGAAGCAAGAACAGATTCTTAAATAGTTAAATTAAAGTTTTACTTTACCTCATCAAGGAATCTTGAATTGTAGATACAAAGTTGCAAGGCTTGTACAATTATACCAAGTAACGATGGTAATGATCATCAGCTACATCAGCATTAGTCCCATCTATTACATTTCCTGATCATTTTTACAAACATTTAAAGTCAAACCCACAAACAAAAGTACAAACAAATCAAGAAACCCCAGCAAAACAGATTAATGTAATTACTGATTACCTTCGATGTGGCAAAAAACGTCCCAGTTGCTTAAACTCTTACCTTCATCATGAAATGCTCCTTCCACCTGAACAAGAGAAATAGAAAACTTCATCCCAAGTGATTTCGGACCCAAAAAAAAGAAAAAAGTTGCAGTATTCAAAAACACTAACTTGATAAGCAGAAGTGGCAGCTCCGAAGAGAAACCCATTTGGGAAATCATCTTTTTTGACGTCAACTTGTTCTTGAATTGATAGAATGAACAACGCAAAGTTTGTGCGGAAGTGAATTTCATTAAGAAAACATCCCATATAAATACATCATGAAAAGTCCTAACTAAGGAAAGAAAATCAATAATTATGTACATATATTACGACCATAATATCATAAAATATATTTGGAAGAGTGAATCTCCCAAATCCCTTGAATCTCGCCCCAAATCACTTGATTCTCTCCAACACTCCCCCTCAAGATGGCGTATGTAAGTCTCGAATACCCATCTTGCTACGTAGAAACGCAAAGCGATCACTTCCCAAAGCTTTTGTGAAAATATCTGCAAGTTGTAGCCGCGAAGATATTGGTAAAGTCGCCACCTCTTTGGACTCAACACGCTCTCGAACAAAGAAACAATCCATTTCAACATGTTTTGTGCGCTCATGAAAAACTGGATTTGCCGCAATGTGTCTCGCAGCTTGATTATCACAAAACAAAGTTGTAGGGGTTGTTATTACAACTTTAAGATCACTTAATAGCCACCGTAACCACAAAACTTCACTCACTGTTCCTGCCATGGCTCGATACTCAGCCTCTGCAGATGAACGGGCAACAACAGTCTGCTTCTTTGTAGGCCAAGAGATGGGAGCTCCACCAAGAGTGATAAAATAACCAGTTCGTGATTGTCGTGTTAACGGACAACCTCCCCAATCTGCATCACAGTATGCTTCTAACATTAAGTCTCCCACAACTGGTAAGAAAATACCTTGTCCAGGACTTCCCTTTAAATACCGAAGTACACGATAAACGGCATCAAGATGACTACGCCGTGGACTGCTCACAAATTGACTCAACACATTCACAGCATACGAAATATCCGGACGTGTGACAGTCAGATATTGTAGTCGGCCAAGAAGACGTCTATATTGGCCAGCATCAACCTTTTCTCCATCTTCGTTCTTGTCAAAACGCACATTCTACTCCATTGGAAAAGTATAAGGTTTCGAACCTTGCATCCCACTCTCCTTGAGTATATCTAAGGTGTATTTTCTTTGGCTAAGCATAAAACCAGTAGGCGATCGAGCTACCTCAATTCCTATAAAATATTTGAGTGTGCCTAGGTCTTTAATACTAAATTGCTCATGCAGATAATCCTTTGTATGCTTGATTCGATCAAGGTCCATCCCTGCAAGTATTACATCATCCACATAAATCAAAACAACTAGATAAGTGGAGCCCTTTTCGTAGATGAAAAGAGAATAATCAGCTTTGCTTTGCCGAAACCCTATCCGTTGGAGTGCGGCTGTGAATTTTTGGTACCAATTGCGAGAAGCCTGACGAAGTCCGTAAAGTGACTTTCTTAACTTACAGACTCTGGTCTCCCCATTTCGAGCAAAACCTTGGGGAATTGTCGTATAAATATCTTCTGATAAATCACCATGAAGAAAGGCATTGTTGTCATCAAGCTGATGAACGTGCCAATGTCGCTTGGCTGCCACGGCTAAAACGGTGCGAACAGTAACTAATTTAGCGACAGGAGCAAATGTTTCATGAAAATCGAGCCCTTCAATTTGGGTAAAACCCTTGGCCACTAAGCGAGCTTTATAACGTTCCACCTCACCATTCGGCTTATACTTTATTTTGTACACCCATTTAGAATTCACAACATGTTGCCCAGGTGGAAGAGACACGAGTTCCCAAGTACCATTATCTTCCAAAGCTTTGACTTCTTTACGCATGGCCTCGCACCATTCAGGATGCATTACGGCCTGCTGAAAATACTTAGGCTCATCATATTGAGTGATGGCCGCAAGATAAGCACGGCGAGTGGGAGAAAAACGATGATAAGAAACATAATTAGAAAGAGGATGTACCGTCGAGGACTCGGAGTTGGGGTTGGAGTGCGAATGGTCTAGAGATGTGGGAATATCTACCACATAATCTTGAAAGTGAACTGGAGGTCGGCGAAGACGTGCGCTGTGCCGAGAAGTATGTGAATTAATTCCTTGCAAAGTACTGGTTTCATCGGCAATTGTCTCAGCATAAAATTCTGAATTATTGAGAGTCGACACGGAAGTGGACTGATGTGGAGATCGAGATTCTGGACTTGAAGTATTGTCAGAGTCAGACTGCCCAATGAGTGATTGAGAATTGGTGGGCTCATTATTAATGGATTCATCATGAGGCCTAGTTGTAGGTGTTGGTGTAGAATGAGTGGGCTCATCATCATATCCAATCCCAAAGTCAAGTGCAGAAGGCTCATTAATTGTGTTAGCCGTGGATGTCCAGGTAGAAGATTTTGAAGTCGTGCCCATCTTGAACGGAAAAACGTCCTCAAAAAATCGACCATCACGGGAAGTGTATATTTTCTTAGTATCAAGATCGTAGACTCGATATCCCCTTTGTGAACTTGGATATCCAACAAAAACATATGGGCGAGAACGAGACGCAAATTTATCAATTCCTTTATGATTGTCATGAGCATAGACAAGGCACCCAAAAACTCGAAGCCAATTATAAGAGGGTCGCTTACCATATATCATTTCATAAGGGGATTTATAATTAAGGAGTTTAGAGGGTAGACGATTAATTAGATAAGTGGCCGTCATCACACACTCCCCCCAAAATTCAATAGGTAACCCACTATTAAATCTTAAAGCTCTGGCGACCTCAAGAAGGTATCTATGTTTACGCTCAACGACCCCGTTTTGTTGTGGAGTATCGGTACATGATGTCTCAAAAACAATACCACTAGCAGCGTAAAATTCCATCATCTCACCACTTTGAAACTCCTTCCCATTATCAGTTCTAATCCTTTTAACAACCTTACTAAATTGTGTCTTGATTAAGTTGTAAAAGGCAATCAAGAACTTACCCATTTCAGATTTTGACTTCAGCAAGAATACCCATACAGCCCTACTATAGTCATCAACAATTGTCAGTAAATAACGGGCTCCAGAGAAGGATTCAACTTTGTAACCACCCCAAATATCACAATGTAACAATTCAAAACATTCCGTGGTTTTAATAAAACTGTGAGGAAAAGAAGTTCGAGTTTGCTTTGCCCGGAGGCAAGAATCACAAATAAAATTATCTGAAGTACCAGAAATTGAACTAATACGCCTTATCATATCAAGAGGAGGATGACCAAGCCGTTGATGCCAAGTCTTGTAGTCCCTTTTCACTGCTAGAGTAGTGCCACGTACTTGGATAGGCTCCATGCAACAGAGACCATCGCACTCTTTACCCGCTCCAATCAGAGTCCTCGAGGCCAAGTTCTGTAATACACAGAAATTCGGGAAAACGTGAATGCACATTGGATGTCTTTTGCTAAACGACTCACAGATAACAAATTACACTTGAATTTAGGAATGTGTAAAACATTCTTAAGTGTGATATCATTAACCAAATTAGCGGTCCCGATTCCTTCAACAGGTACCCCATCACCATTAGGTATTTTCACAACCTCGCCACCATTTGGTGAATATACATCCTGCAACAGATTAATATCGCTAGCAATATGTTCAGTAGCCCCGGAGTCTACGACCCAAGGGCGAGTAGAAATATCCTTACCCTCCATTCGAGCGGATAAAGCAAGATTTGCATGGGAAGAACCCTCATTATTTTCAGTTTTGGTTGATGTGAACTCCCCCTGACTTGAAGAACCAAAGTACTCCAACAACTTCGCATATTGCTCTCCTGAAAGACCAGCTATGGAACTTGAAGTATCGTGAACTGCAGTAGCCTTATTTGGAGTCCGTGAGTTCCGTGAACTGTTACCGCCACGTCGGCCTCGACCTTGTCCTCCGTCACGCCCTATACGTTTGTCAAAATTATTGGGATAGCCAATAAGTTTGTAGCATTTGTCCTTCGTGTGCCCTATGCGTTGACAATAGGAGCACTGCAACTGTCCTTCGAAAGTTCCTCCTTCCACGGAATCACGTACGGGCAGCGAAGATTGTGGAAGTGCAGCCTTGGAAACACTCGTTTGGAAAGCCGAAACATCTGCTTGGGATCGGCGATTATGTGTAATTTGTCGATGACTCTCCTCCTCCAAAACCATGTGATAAATCGTTCCCACGCTTGGCATAGGATCCGAACTCAAGACCCTTGACTTGATTACTGAATAAATATCATCCAAACCAGCAAGGAATTCGTATAATCGTTGTCGCTGCAACAACGCTCTAATATGCTTGTCATTTCCACATTTACAACAATCACATGAAGGTATAACATCAAGCGTATCTAATTCATCCCATAAGGCACATAATTTGTTGTAGTATGAAGCAATAGTACCTCCTTCTTGGCGAGTTACCATGATTTGGCTTCGGAGATCGAACGCACGTGGGGCATTAGCCTTGCCATATCGTTCACGAAGATCACTCCATATTCCACTAGCTGACTTGATCATTTTAACGCTAACTCGAACCTCCTTCGTCATCGAGCTAACGAGCCAACCGCGCACCATAGCATCACATCGAGTCCAGTGCTCATACATTTTGTCAGTCTTCGCAGGTTCTTTAATTGAACCATCCACAAAACCAAGCTTGTTCTTGGCTTGTAAAGCATTCTCCATTTCGTCGATCCAAACGACAAAATTACCATCATGCAAAGCATCCATAACGAATGTCTGACCCGAATTGTCAGAAGGATGCAAATAATAAGCGGACATAATGTCAACAATGTTTTCTTTTGCAGTCGTCATGTGGTGGGAAATAGAATGAAAATAGGGTTTGTGAAATAGAACGACAACTCTTAGGGTAAAGAACAACGAATATAAAAGCGGGATCTGACCCGCTCTGATACCATGATAGAATGAACAACGCAAAGTTTGTGCGGAAGTGAATTTCATTAAGAAAACATCCCATATAAATACATCATGAAAAGTCCTAATTAAGGAAAGAAAATCAATAATTATGTACATATATTACGACCATAATATCATAAGATATATTTGGAAGAGTGAATCTCCCAAATCCCTTGAATCTCGCCCCAAATCACTTGATTCTCTCCAACATGAATTGAAGATTCGACTGTACAAATTGATGAAATGTATAAGATCAAGAAATGGGTAGCGAAATTCGTAGTCTTCATTTCTCTCTGTAGCTATTAGATTATGTTTAAAATATAATACAAGTGTATTAAGGCAGTTAAGAAGTAGTTAAGTAGTTAGCCACGTAAGCAAGGCTATTAAGCCACGTCAACAAGTAGTTAGGATAAACTGTATATATATGTGAAGGAGAGAACAAACAAATCACGTTTTCATTTTTACAATACAATTCTATCTTCATTCTCTGTTAATCTTCTTCAATATGGTATCAGAGCCATAGAACATTCTAGATCTCGATCCTCTCGATTCTTCTCCGATCATCTTCCCCGGCGACTCACTGTTCTTTTTCCGGCGGATTTCTTCCTTTCGTATCTCTATTTCTTCCTTTCGTATCTCGATTCAAAATGTCTACCGATCAAAATACGGTTGTTCTACCGAACATTCATCCAATATCCATCAAGCTCGACAAGAGCAATTATGTGTTCTGGAAAACACAAGAAGGGAATATCAAAACCAATAACACCCATCCTATGTGCACCCGAGCCAAGAAGGGAATATCAAAACCAAAGGTATATAATGCTGAAACAACCTCTCTACCATCAGAACCCCTCACAGATACAGAGGCTCTAGCTCACCCGTTATGGAAACAAGCTATGCAGGATGAGTACAGTGCGCTGATAAGGAATGATACCTGGAGATTAGTTCCTGCAGCACCAGATATGAATCTTATTAAAAGCAGATGGGTATATAAAGTAAAAAACAAAAGCTGATGGTTCAGTGGATAGATTCAAAGCAAGGTTAGTTGCAAAAGGATTTCAGCAGCAAGCTGGAATAGTTATCAAGAAACCTTTAGCCCGGTTGTCAAACCAGTTTCTGTTAGAATAATGTTTTCTCTGGCAATATCAAATGGATGACCTATACAATATATAGATATCAACAATGCCTTCCTAAATGGCCTCTTGGAAAAACCAGTTTACATGTATCAACCTACTGGATTTATTGACACAGAAAAGCCACATCATGTATGCAAGTTACAGAGGTCCTTATATGGCTTAAGGCAAGCTCCTAGGGCCTGGTATGACAGGCTCAAAAATAACCTACTAGCAACAAAGTTTCAGAGGTCGGCATCAGATCATTCTCTATTCTTCAGACGAGTTCAAAGCAAACTTCTATTGGTGCTTGTTTATGTAGATGACATTTTAATCACTGGAGAAGATTCTACTCAAGTAACAAAGTTTATTCAACAGTTGTCTACAGAATTTGCACTTAAAACACTGGGAGAAGTAGCTTACTTCCTTGGGATACAAGTGGTTAGAAACTCATCATATACTATATTACATCAAGCAAAGTATATTAGAGAGTTGTTGGCCAAGGCAAATCTAGTGGATTGTCACCCCTACCACCTCCGTATGATGTAGGACAAAAGCTATCAACAAAGGACAGTAATACCTTCTCAAATCCTACTCTATACCGCAACTTAGTTGGTGGTTACAATACCTAACTCTGACCAGACCAGATATAGCATTCATGGTCAACAAACTCTCTCATTTCATGCAGGCTCCCACAGATCTGCAATGGCGTGCTTGTAAGAGGCTCCTAAGATATCTAAAAGGAACTATGTTTACTGGGTTAGTGTTCAAACCAGGTTCAAATCTGTCCTTAGTTGGCTACTCAGATGCAGACTGGGCAAGCTCTATAGATGATAGAAGATCCACGGGTGGATATTGTGTATATCTTGGTCACAACATGTTATCATGGAGTTCAAGGAAGCAGAAGGTTGTATCGAGAAGCAATTCAGAATCTGAATACAGATCACTGGCAGACACAGCAGTAGAGTTGGTTTGGATAAAGTCCCTGCTAGATGAATTAGGTATTCGGTTATCTGTACCAGCAGTAATTTGGTGTGACAATCAGAGTGCAGCATCACTTGCTGAAAACCCAGTCCAGCATGCCAGAACTAAACACATAGAAATAGATGCTCACTTCATACGTGACAAAGTAATGGAAAAGACACTTGAGGTTAGGTATATTCCTTCTCAAGATCAGATAGCGGATGTGTTCACAAAGCCAGTACAAATCAACCGGTTCCAGGAAGTTATTAACAAGCTCCCTCTCAAAGACGTTGAGAAATGATCGCTCGCTCCCTCTCAGAGACATTGAGAAATGATCAAGCCATTCGGGGAATATTAGATTATGTTTAAAATATAATACAAGTGTATTAAGGCAGTTAAGAAGTAGTTAAGAAGTTAGCCACGTAAACAAGGCTGTTAAGCCACGTCAGCAAGTAGTTAAGATAAACTGTATATATATGTGAAGGAGAGAACAAGCAAATCACGTTTTCATTTTTACAATACAATTCTATCTTCATTCTCTGTTAATCTTCTTCAATAGAAGCAATTCGTAACGGTAACGAAATACTCTCTCCGTCCCATTAAGCTGTGCTCATTTCTTTTTTGCACGTAGATTAAGGAGAGTTGTTAGATGTGAGTAAAGTGGTAGGTCCTATAAAAGAGAGTGAGTAATTGTGTATAAAAATTTGCTTTTTTGGGAAACAGGAATAGATGAGTGGGACAAACTAAAAAGGAAAACGAGCACAGCTCGTTGGGACAGAGGGAGTATTAATTATAGCCTGCCTATCTACCCTTCAATCTAGCTTGGGTTTTTTTCTTTTTTTAATGAACGACGAAAGAAAGCCACCCGCTGGTCTTGATACTTGAGTACTGAGTTGTAATAAAAAAATATTATTTTCTTCTTGTAGACCGGAATAGATTGCATCTGTAATATATTACGAATTAAATACTTACATCCAAAAGCGTAAGTATGATGGGCATGCTATAAACATTAACTAAATTATCTTATACTCTATTAGAGAAAGGACCTTTATGTCATTTTCCTTTTTTATTTTGAGAAATATTTAAAGGCATTTTCTGTTTGATGTATAAAGCAAACATAAATGTAATAATTTCTCCGTCATATTAGAAAGAAACGATGTGTTTTTCTTATTGAACTGTCTCACTAAAAATGACGTATTTCCAAAAATGGTAAAAATTGTGTGGACTATTATTAAAAAGTCAAACTATCTATACCATATAACACTATTTTTCTAATTCTCACGCCCCAAAAAAAAGGTATCATTTCTAGTGACGGTGGAAGTAGTTTATAACTGATAACTTTGCAAGCTTAAATAACTCATAAAAATAAATTATTCGATAAATCAAATTACAGAAAAGAAAGAATAATTGTATAAAGTAAATAAATCATTAGGTGAAAAACAAGAAGAATTATTCAAGTGACAAATTGGATCAGGGTGAATCTGCGAAAGTCAAACTAGAATTAATTGGGATAATACACTAGTGTAATTCCTCTACCTAATCAGATTTTGCATAGATCGTACGGTCCCACATTTATTAATGATTTAAAATGCCAACATTTGTCATCGACTACTTTTATGACATAATGTCAGCTTCTATTAACACTAAATTGAATGCTATGATCTCACTAGTCACTAAGACTTTTAAAATCAGCATCTGTAACACATAATTGATCTAATTTAATATATTTTCCTTTAAATTTATAAATTATTAAAAATAACAATATTAACTTAGTGCATACCTCATTTCATCCCTTTTGGAAGGGTTTATCAAAAATTTGTTTCAGCTTATTCTAAAAACATTTATACATACGTTTGAGATGGCTTATCAAAAATAAGTTAAAAATAATTTATAAAAATAGATTTTAATATCAAATCCTCTTACAATAATTTTTATCTTTTCACCATTTAAAAACTTATATATAAAAATATATCAAAATGCATTAATTTAATTATCTAAAATACTTATGCTATAAGCACATATTTAAGCTGTTTTTGTAAACGGATAAAAAACAATCACAAATTCGTTGGTCAATAATTTGGGCATGGGTTCAGAAAATTAATCCTTCCGACAAAATATATCAAGGAAGCTAGGGCTTTTAAATATCAATGGGCCTCGAATAAAATAATTGGACTCTTTTGGGCTTAAATAGTATTTCAAATGATTTTTAGGTTACTAAATCAAAAAATGTCATATTACGTTTATATTGTTAGAAAATATGAATCACATGGGAAAGTCCAAATATATATAATTTCTAGAAATTCAACAAAATCGGCCATATTCTATTACCAAATCGAAGTTAGAAACATTAGATAATATGTCTTGTTCCAAATTTGGGGAATGTGGGCATGCAATCGAAGATGACGGCATGCTTAGAACCTTGTGCGCAATATCGAACTAGTTTGACGATATTTACGTGATGTATCCTTTTAATAGTTGAATTTTCAATGATGAAATCTCGCCCATTTATACAAGATTTACTTTGTAATTTTACAGTTCCGTCTTGGCCACTTTGAGCTTTCCTATGTAAACAGAACCGTAGCCACCTCCAATCGACAAAGACAACTGCGACTTTCAATGAAAGTGATATTTCCAGCGGGCAATTAAAAGGGGGCCGGGTATGACCTTCTTCTTCATCATCTCTCCCTTTTCTCTTTCTTCCTGAAGAAATGGATTTCTTGTATTTCAATTTATGGGATTTCTAATATTTAGAGGACAAAGAAGCTGGTAATTTCTTATATTCTTGAAGAAATTGATTTGAGTATTTAATTTTTGAGATTTCAATAGGGGTAATTTCTTAAATACCCAAATTGATATTACAAAACTCAAATTTACCCAATCCTTATATTTGCTATACAAAATACCCAATTTTACATTAAAACCCCTACTTTTCAGACTTGTCAGACTGCGTAAATGATTGAAATCGGATATCTGAAGTGGAACACGGAATCCCGCTCACGTCCTGTTCAAATCCCGCTCACGTGCTCAAATCCCGCTCACGCCCAGTCAAATCCCGCTCATGCCCAGTCAAATCCCGCTCACGCCCAGTCAAATCCCGCTCACTGCGCTCAAATCCTGCTCACTGCGCTCAAATCCCGCTCACTGCGCTCAAATCCCGCTCATGTCTAGCTCAAATCCCGCTCACTGTCCTCAAATCCCGCTCGGGGAATCCCGCTTGGGAAATCCCGCTCTCCCTGTCAAAACCCGCCCAACTTTTTGACTTTTTGATAAAGTTAGGGGTAGTGTAGGTAAAATTGGGTATTTTGTATAGCAAATATAAGGATCGGGTAAATTTGAGTTTTGTTATATGAAATTGGGTATAAGATAATAATACCAGATTTCAATATGTGGGATTTCGACTATTTAATGGACAAAGATGCTAGTATTTAATTCTTTCGAGAAAATATTGACTTTGATCCTTTTTTGTAGCATATGTCCTTTTTTGTCCTTGTAACTGCGTCTAATTTTAGTTCTTTAACTTTAAAAATGGTCCGATTTTGATCCTAAATTGTATTACACACTCAATTTCTGGTTCTTAAACTCACTCGCCTTAACATAAGAAAATTAATATTAAATTCTTGCAAGGGTGTTCACAGGCATTACGTCTCCTCTCCCCTAGAATCAAAAGTTTTGCAGATTCTGGGCTCCGGGGCATCAGCCGCCCTCACACACCCTCGCGCAACCGATATTCTTACGCTTCTAGAAGGTTCCCTCGGAATGGGCTTCATCACGTTTAACCTGGGCAAGAGTCTTATGACGAGGGGTGCTGAATCAAGGAGATGTGTTTGTGTTTCCTCAGGGACTTGTCCATTTTCAGCTTAATGTTGGGAATGTTAATTTGATTGCGGATGCGGTTGCGGTTGCTGGGCTGAGTAACCAAAGCCCCAGTGTTATTACGGTTGCGAATTCGGTTCTCGAGTCGAATCTTTGGAATCTGAATGATATTCTTGCCAAGGCGTTTCAGGTTGATAGCAAGACGGTCGGTTTTATCTGAGTCAAAACTCTCTTCGCTATCATCAAACTGCAGTACTTTCAGATCGAGCCTTGCAGTACTTTCAAATCTGATTCGGAACTCTCTTGCGCAAATCATCAAAAATCCTCGATCGAGCTTCGCCGTCGTGATATAAGATGAACTGACTGTTCCGAAAGGGAGAAACACACTCTTAGACGAAGAGCTAGATCAGATGACATCGTGGTGATGAGCCATGGGAGTGGTAGTTGTGTGTTTATGAGAAGCTGGTGATTCTCGACTTGAGGAGCCATGAGAGTGGTTAAAGAATTGACGGTGACTACTATATTTGGAGAGTGGAGCTCACTCATTGTGTTCGATTTGAAATTGTGTGATGGAGGACCCACCACTTTTAAAATTAAAGCACTAAAATCAAACACATCTATATTCATCGACCTAAAACAGACGTAGGCCACATTAAATGATCGAAATTGATATTTTCCTATTTCTTTATGAAGAAATTGATATGTTCTAATTCGTAAAGGTAATTAAAATTAAAAAAAAATATGTTCTAAATTACAAAAGTTAGAAAGTTTATACTACCTCCGTCCCATAGAAAGTGTCTTCTTTTTATGGGACACGGAGTTTTAGGAGAGTTGATTTTAGTTTGTAAAGATGTGGGACCTATACAATTAATAAATTATTTAAAATTAGTTTGTGAGGTAGAGAGGTGGGACCCATGTAATTAATTAATTGTTTTGAATTGATTTTAGTTTGTAAAGGTGTACGGCCCACTTCCTTTTAGGGAAAGGAGACACTTTCTATGGGACACCCCGAAAAGGAAAAGGAGACACTTTCTATGGGACGGAGGGAGTAATTTATTTCACAAAATACTTATTATTAAAAACGATGTTGTGTGGTATTGTCCACGTAGGCCTCCACCTCAGCTTTCTGGCAGCCGAAAAAAATGGGGATTAGAATGCGTCTCGAATTGCAAAAAAATTGAAACTTCGTGTTTAATTCGCCAAGTTTACAATTTCGTGTTAAAATGGCAAAATTTAAAAAGTTCATGCTTTATTTGGTCATTACCCATGAATAACCAAAAAATTCCTAATTAAGTTTATTAGTGTGTGTTAAACATTTAACACAAACTTAATGCATCTTTCTAATGACCTATCTTTGATATTCGCCAGCGGGTATTGGTAAAGAATATGTTTTCATATCCATACGCAAGAGATTGGTGGATTTCGGAAATTGAAGCGCTATTCAAACCCTTAAAAGTGGAAAGGGTAGCTAATAACTATACGCAAGAGATTGGTGGATTCCATGATGGCATAACTATCTCGTCTACTCCGCACCAGTTCTCGGGATCGCCTTTAAAGTGGAAAGGGTAGCTAATATTGGTAATGGTGCCACTAGCAGAAGGGGTGCAGGGAGGATTACAATCCTCGAACATATATTGTTATGATTGAGTGGACTTGGATCAAGTCTTCTCTTCTCCAAAGAGGATTTGTGAGAAATTGGATCTTGAAATTATAAGAAATTTGTATATGATGATTTTTTTTTCTCTTTAAAATAGAGCTTTAGAAGCTATCTCCTAAATCAATACAACATTAATGTACATAATATTAAATCACTACAAATCAAGAAGATGATTATAAATCACTACTAATCATGATTGTAAATCACTAACAATCATGATTTGGAAGAGATATCCTTATTATGATTTGTAAATCACAACCAATCATGACTTACAACAAAATAATTAGTCATGATTTGGAAGAGATATCCTTAATAGGTAACAGGCCAATCTCTTCAACTTCAAATCGACCATTAATTACTAATGGAAACAATAGATAGTAACTAACAACTTGCAATAAAGCTTTGAATTGATTAAAATTACATATCAAATCATAGCAACTACAACTGATGTCTGATACATTGGAAGTGGCACCAAATCACTGTGGCAACTACAACACATTCAAGCAAAATATAATTCATGTCTCTCAGTTGCCCACTTTCACTCTTGAACAGTTATACCGAAAGAGGGCAAAACATCATCAAAACCTGGCAAGGGTAAAGAATTAGCAGAAGAAGTAGTCCCACTTTGATCGACATTTACTACATTTTGAGTTGATTGAGACGGATAATTAGGAACCTGCACACAATCAATATCACTTTCCAACATTTCCAACACTTTATTCATCGATGGACGATCATCTGGACACATTTGTATGCACCATAATGCAACTACTGTCATCTTCCGAGCAAGTAATCTCATTGTACTATCATCATATTCGCCATCATTATTTTCGAATTCAATATCTTTGCCTTGGCTAAAATAGTCATATATCCAGTAAGGGAAGTACATGCTCGAATTACTCTTGTGTCCGCTCAAGTCTTTTTTCAAGCTCACCATTTCCATTAGCAGCATCCCGAAACTATAAACGTCAGCCTTATAAGAGACTGCACCAATGCTTCTGGTGATCAATTCAGGAGCAATATAACCTATGGTTCCTCTAGCAGCCGTCATCGTCACTGCATTCTTGTCTGATGAGTAAAATTTTGCTAGCCCAAAATCAGATATTTTAGGAACAAATTTATCATCAAGAAGCACATTGTGAGGCTTGATGTCGAAATGAAGTATCTGGACATCACACCCTCTGTGCAAATACTCAATCCCGCGAGCAACTCCAACTGCAATCTTAAACTTTGTGTCCAAATTCAAGGAAACCACTTTTTCTCGATTGAAGAGATACTTATCAAGGGAGCCATTGAGCATGAAATCAAAGACAAGGGCACGCTTAGAGCCTTGTACACAATATCCAACTAGTGTGATGATATTTATGTGGTGTATCCTTCCAATAGTTGAAATTTCATTGATGAAGTCTTGGTCTTTCCCTCCTGATTTCTTAAGCATTTTTACACCTACATCACGTCCACTTCGGAGCTTCCCTTTGTAAACAGAACCGTAGCCACCTTCACCTAATTTATCTTTAAAACCACTCGTCATTTTCTTAATGTCTGAATATGAATACCTGATTGGTGCGAGTTTGTCATCCCTTCGTAAGAAACTTTCTATTTTGTTGTACACGGACAAATGCCTTCTTCGGAATTTGTAGATCAGTAGCCACAAGGCGATTGGAAAACAGATGAATCTTGTTGCACAAATGGAGATGACTGCAATGACATGGAAAAAAGGAAACGATCCATAACAAATTCAAAAACGCATTCATGAATTGTACACTTTTGTTTCTTTTCACATTAACAACTAAGAAAATGGCGGGTAAGATTATTTATCAGTAAGTTTTGTTGGATCTCATGTTTTATAACTATATGCACACGTGTCAATAAGCTACCATGTATTAAATTCTTTATCCGTACTGAAAAAGTGTGACTCATATTAACTTAATCATTGAACAACACATTTTGACATTGTTACGAGAGCATAAATTAAGAGCTCACCAATGAACAGCGTAATGTAGTCCCCTAGATAATCTGTGCCATCAGAACAGGTATATAATGTGTAGAAAAGAATATATGAGACAATTAATGAAACTAATTAAAAAATCAAAGAAAGGATTTATTCTTACGGGCTTTTTCAACCGAGAGTATCATAACCACAGCTAGAGTTATGATTAGTGATACAGCGGCGAAACCGATGATAGTCAGTAAAGGAGGGCATACCAGTGCACATGCAAGACCTGCAATGTTGTACACTACTAAATCAGAATTTATTAACACCTATAACTCTCTAGTGGTTAATATCATAAAATTGACAATGAAATAAAAATATTGGAATGCCTAGAGAAGCATATATTGAACCTATAATGGCCAGAGGAATTAGAAGAAGTGACAACATCCCTGCATATAGAGACGATTATTTAATTAGCAGTGAAGAGAATGAGAGTAATCCTTAATTAATGTAGGTTAGTGTAACTTATTAACATTCAAACAAGGTTCATTCTTACGCAGCAGTAGTCCGCTAGACAAGTCGACGATGGTGAGTTCAAATCCATACAAGAGGGAGTGGTGGATTTCTGAGAGTGAAACGTTTTTCAAATCCTTGAATTTCCATGATGTCATAACTATCACGTCTATTCCACACCTTTCTGGTACCTCTGATGCAGTCATGTGGCCGACCTTTATATAACTATATTTGGGGTTGGTGGGGTGGGATGAATTAGAAAAAGAGGAGGCGCAATGAGTAATATTATGTGTAAAGAGGGACGAATTCTTCAAGGGGTATGGGCAGCTCATCAAATTTAAATAGGCATGATTACTCGGGATTCGATAAGGATAGCTGAAGTTAGAGTAAGCAGAATCCAGTGTTGGATCAGTAAAATATTTGAATATACTGTAATACAGAGAGGTGTTGGGGAAAGAGCAGGTGTTGTTGTTTATGGAAGCATCAGCCAGCCTGATGGTGGAGTTGGGATAGTTGATCTCTTTGACATAGTATCTTTGAGAGTCGAGAGAGAGCGAAGCGACATCGTTTTCGCATGCTAATTCAAATCTGCTGTCTCCGCACTTCTTTGGATCACCTTTGAGACGGAAAGGGTAGCTGATATTGGTAATGGTGCCGCAAGAAGAAGGGATGCAATTAGCATCACAAGTTCGAAAGAAATCAAGTAGAAGAATCGAGAGAGAAGCAGAGGCAAAGAAGAGGGTTTGAGACACAGGCGTCATCATAAATCTTGGAGATAACAAGTTCTGATCGCACACTTGCAAATGATTGAGTCTTTATAATAATTGTTTATGCATAAATTATTGTAGTGAAGTAATTATGAAATATAAAATTGTAATGATAATGACAGTAGAAAAAATCATAAAAATCTGGCATATTGAATTTATATGAGTGGACATAATTTACTCATCTCCAAAAGGAATATATATATATATATATATATATATATATATATATATATAAAGATAAGCTACTCATTCATTTTTGGCCCGGCCGGTCTCCGTCATCTTTAGAAAGTGATGAACAAATAAGATCCGTTTAGAAAAACAACTTAAATAAATTATTATGGCAAATGATTTATTGTATAAAGAATTATGATAAATATTTTTAAAATTAATAAGTTGGTGTTTCGATCCACATATTACTAATAATTTATACAACATAAAAAAATAAAAATACCCATATAAGTTTGTTAACACGGCGTCAGTCTATGAACAAGTAAACAACCAAAAATTAGAATGTACTGCTGCTTTCACTGGCAGAAATAGAAGGACCTTCGGACTTCACACGAGTTCCACCATTGTTGATGTCGAGTCCTTGGAAACTCCCGAGAGGATCCGCGGTTGGGCGGGATGGCGGGCCGGCGGGCGGCGGCTGCTGGCTGGTGGTGGTGGCAGCCTAGAGGGCCGGAGGAGAGGGCTCAGATGTCGCCCGTCGGTCGGAGGGAGAGATTCGAAGATTTGATTTTTTCAATCTTTTCGCGACTCGCCCGTATACGCAATGCACAACACAAACACTTTATGATATATATTACTATATTAGTGTATTAATATATAATATATTTACAATATATGATTTAATTATTAATTAAACGGTTAATCGGTTATACGGTTTACCGTTAACCGTTCGTAGCCTGTAACCATTAACCGAAACCGATACCGTTAACCGAAAAATGGTTGATCAGTTACCGTTAACCGGTAGTTTCGGTTCGGTAACGGTATTAACCGATTAACCGCGAACCGTTTTGCACTCCTAGGAACATCCAATTTTAAATTATAGAGGAAGTGGGTTGAGGATGGGAAAAGTGAAGCATTTGGTATAGATGATGAGGATGAGATAGAGAAGCAAGATGGAGTTAGGGGTGTTTGTAACAGTTTAAACTTTTTTTAAGTGTTTAAATTAAGGAGAAGTTGGTAAAAGTAGGTTATTAGAGAATTTAGGGTGTGTTTGCAAAATTGCTTAAAAGAAGAAAAAATTGAAAAATAGTGTATGCAAAATTTATATGCGCCGACTCAAGGATCAAGAATGATTATATTGAGGTGGAGCAGCTGTACTCTTTTTCCTTCGATCAGTTTTTATCCCAATAGGTTTTTCTGATAAGGTTTTAACGAGGCAACAGTTTATTTTAGGAATAGTCAATCAAGGGGGAGTGTTGTAAATACATTTTATATATATACTTACCATATATTGTGATGACCATGTAAATCCTAAAAGTCCATGAGCCCATCTTGTACTCTATAAATAGAGGTCTTCACCCTCATAATAATACATATCTCATTCCCTCATAATAGAGGCATTTAGGGTTTTTTCTGGCAAGGTTTTAACGAGGCATCAGTTTCTTTTAGGGAGGGTCAATCAAGGGGGGTGTTGTAAATATATTTTATATATATACTTATCATATATTTTATATATATACTTATCATAGAAAGTTTGTTTAAGTGTAAATTTTATTAATTTTAATTATATTAAGAAATGGACACAATTTTTGAAGATTGGATGGTGGAAGAAATGAGAATTCGTCCAAATTTTCGCAAGACATAATTGAGACAATCGATTTTTTTCTATTTCTTTTTTTTATATTGTATTTTAAGAAATAATCTAAAGTTTTCAAAGAGTTAAAAATTACAAATTTTTGAGTTCGGGGTAGAACGAAAATCGTGTGAGAGATAGATATTTGAAGAGAGAGAGTATGATAATGTGAGGATGAGTAGTAAGTCGGAGGGGTCTACTTCTTTTTTTGTTTAAGAGTATTTTTATTATTTTGAAAAAGTAGACACTAATAGCGGGACAACCCGATTATGAAAGTAGGACAGTAATAGCGGAACAACCCGTTTCTACTAAATTAAAAAAATTAGGGCTTGGAAACGGTTATATCGGATCTAGTTTGTACTCTTTATCAATAAAAGGCACACAACGGGAATGATTCTTGTAACCTTAGGTACTTATTAATTGTAAAAATAACATGTGAAAAATATTTAATTGAATGGCAAATAAAAAGGTTGCTTACATTAATAATTTTTGGAGTGAAATTTGAGTTAAAGAGCAACGTATGAGAAGGTCGGGCTGACCTACAAAGTCTTCACAAGACTGCTATTATTAATCCATTATTTTCCAAAAATGATGCAGACCCAAGACCAGCATAATTCTCTTATCTTTAATTTGTTGGAGTTCATTTGTTTTTCTTATCATACTTAATTAGGAATAAGTCATTTCTAAGGAAACACTTATGTATTTAACCATAAGACTGTTTTTTAGATAAGATAAATAACTATGGCTTCAAATCATTATCCGAAACTAACAAGGGCATGCTTTTTTTTCTGCCCGACTTGTGTTTGTTTTTTTCCGGCATGGAAATTAAGAAGAGTGAGTGATTATGTGTAGATGAGTAGGTGATTGTGTGTAAATGTAAGAATTAAATCGTGTAATTCACGTTATAATCATAATAGCCCTATGTCGATATACCGAGATCTAAAGCGGAAGCATACCTGAATTGGAAGCCATGGATCGAAGATTGAAAAATGAATCTGGACTTCCAAGAGTTACTGCAGCGCCGTTTTGTGATCTCTTAGATGGGGAAAAGAAAACCCTAGCGTCTGCAGCCTCTCGGGGACCAGGTATATATAGGGGAATATTATATTAATATTTGGCCCCTTCAACAAATATTAATATAGAAATAAACATAAATTAGGGATACACATACCATAAATAACACTTTATACATAATTACATATTTTGCCCATAATTAGATTTTAGATATTATCCAACAATCTCCCACTTGGGCAACATATGTTACATTATATGTATAACTTAATGAGCTCAAAATGTGTTATTTAATAACATGTATTCTTTAGTGGTCTCGTCCATCAACTATATTTATATAGGATCAAAGCAGTCTTATCATATTAATCATGACTGGACTCATCAATGGTCACATATACAAAAATAGCCAAATGACATAGACCAACTGGTCCTCCTTAAACTTAAGTGAGGTTATAAAGCAGAGTGATTGTACTGAATACTTTATTCTTTATTTCTGATCAGAAAATTAATTATAAAAGGCTAAAATAACCATAAAGCAACTAAAATTTAAACTCCCACTAAACCATAATATCATCAAGTGATACGACACCCATATGAGCAGTGTGCTCATGAAAGACCTTGGGTGATAAGCCCTTTGTGAGTGGATCCGCTAACATGGAGTTTGTCCCAATGTGCTCTATAGATATCTGTTTACTCTGCACTCTTTCTTTCACAACTAGAAACTTTATGTCAATATGTTTTGACTTGGAAGAGCTCCTATTGTTGTTGGAATACAACACTGCTGACTTATTGTCACAAAACAACTTGAGTGGTCTTTCTACGTCTTGCAAAATACGCAGCCCAGTGACAAAATTTCGCAGCCATATCCCATGATTTGACGCCTCATAGCATGCTACAAATTCTGCTGCCATAGTGGAAGAAGCTACGAGTGTCTGTTTGACACTTTTCCATGAAATAGCTCCTCCAGCTAACATATAAATGTAACATGAGGTAGACTTTCAGCTATCTTGGCACCCAGCGAAATCAGAATCAGAATATCCCAATACCTCCAAATGATCTGATTTCTTGTATGTGAGCATGTAATCTTTTGTTCTCTGAAGATACCTCATAACCCTTTTGGCTGCTATCCAATGGTTCATACCAGGGTTGCTCAAATATCTGCCTAACATTCCAACTATGTATGCAATATCCGGACGCGTACATACTTGAGCATACATTAAAGTCCCAACTGCTGATGCATAGGGAATCTTTTGCATTTCTTGAACATCAAGATCACTTTTAGGACACTGTTCGAGACTGAATTTGTCTCCTTTAGCAACAGGGGTATCACCTGGTCTACAATCTTGCATGCCAAACCTTTTGAGAACTTTATTGATATAGCTCTTTTGTGATAATCCAAGAATACCTCGAGGTCGATCTCGATGTATCTGAATTCCTAAGACAAAAGAGGCATCTCCAAGATCTTTCATCTCAAAATGCTTCGATAGAAATCTCTTGGTTTCATGCAATAAGCCTATATCATTAGTGGCAAGCAATATGTCATCAACATATAGAACCAGATACATAAACTTACTCCCACTGAACTTGTGGTATACACAATCATCAACAATATTCATCTCAAAACCGAATGAGATAATAACTTGTTGAAACTTGTGGTACCACTGACGAGAAGCTTGTTTGAGCCCATAGATGGATTTCTTTAACGTGCAAACCATATTCTTCGGGTCTCCAGACTCAAATCTTTCCGGTTGCAACATATATATCGATTCTTCAATGTCTCCATTGAGAAATGCTGTCTTAACATCCATCTGATGCAACTCAAGGTCATGATGAGCTACAAGTGCCATAATTGTCCTAAAAGAGTCTTTCGATGAAACCGGAGAGAAAGTCTCTGTATAGTCAATGCCTTCCTTCTGAGTATATCCTTTTGCTACAAGACGTGCCTTATACCTCTCCACATTACCATCTGTGTCCCTTTTGGTTTTAAATATCCATTTACAACCAATTGGTTTCGCACCTTCAGGTAATGGGACAAGTTCCCAAACTTTATTGTCTTGCATAGACTTATACTCTTCTTGCATGGCATCATTCCACTTATGAGAGTTTGAACTATTCATGGCCTGATGACAGTTGATCGGATCATCTTCCATCATTCCATTTCCTTCCTCAAGTTCACTGAGAAATACTATATAATCATCTGATATAGCACTTCTCCTCTCTCTCGTGGACCTCCTTAATGGCCCTTGTTCATGAGGCTGTTGAGTTTGTTCTTCTAGAACAATTACCTCATCCTGAGTAGGAGATTGTACTACATTGTCTTGTAGAGGTTCTGGATTCACTTCTAGATCAATGACAGGTGTCCGAACCTGATCAATATCAAAAGTGATAATAGGAATTGAGAGTGAACTCAAATCCTCCTCAAAAGCAATGTTCCTAACTTGATTTCTCCCTCCAAACTCAACATCCTCAAAAAATATTGCAGTTCCCGTCTCAAAAATATTTCTAGTAGTGGGATCATAAAATTTATAGCCCCTAGATCTTTCAGAATAACCAATAAAGTAGATGCTCACAGTTTTGGAGTCCAATTTCTTTTCATGTGGCATATAAGGCCTTGCCTCAGCTGGACATCCCCAAATGTGAAAGTGATTAAGACTGGGCTTTCGACCGGTCCAAAGCTCATAAGGAGTTTTAGCTGCTACTTTAGTTGGTACTCTATTCAAAATATAAGCTGCTGTTTTTAATGCTTCACCCCAGAGAGACTCAGGTAATGTAGAATGAGCAATCATGCTCCTTACCATATCCTTAAGAGTCCTGTTCCGTCTTTCAGCTACACCATTCATGCTAGGTGAACCCGGCTTGGTGTACTGAGGAACAATACCACATTCCTCTAGGAATTTAGCAAAAGGTCCTGGACGTTGTTCGCCTGAGCCATCAGATCTACCATAGTACTCACCACCACGATCAGATCTAATGCTCTTAATCTTTTTGTCGAGTTGATTCTCAACTTCAGCTTTAAAGGCTTTGAACACATCCAAAGACTGTGATTTTTCATGAATGAGATATAGGTAGCCATAACGTGAGTAGTCGTCTATGAATGTTATAAAATATTGTTGACCATTCCAAGATGCCGTAGGGAATGGCCCACAAATGTCGGTGTGAATTAATTCTAAGACGCCTGAAGATATGTTTGCACCTAATCTCTTATTTTTGGTCTGTTTTCCTTTGATACAATCTACACAAACATCAAAGTCTGTGAAGTCAAGAGACTTTAAAATGTCATCTGACACGAGTCACTCAATTCTACCTTTTGAGATGTGACCTAATCGCTTATGCCATAATGACGTCGAATTTTCTTTATTTAATTTTCGTTTCGTACCACGTGATTCCACATGCAAGGTTTCATTATAAGATGCAATTATATCCAACATGTAAAGGTTGTCAAAAGCATGTAGAAAACTAGTTCCAACCATATCAGAATTTAAAGACAAACGAAATTTACTGTTCCCAAATGAACAATCATAACCCAATTTGTCCAACAAACGAACAGAAACCAAATTCCGTCTAAAAAACGGCACAATAAAAGTGTGTTTTAAATCCAAATAAGAACCAGAACTTAATAACAACCTAAAATGCCCAATTGCTTCAACTTCTACCGGCTTCGAATCCCCCACAAAGATGTATCTTTCAGCATCATTAGGTTTTCGGTAGCTCAGGCAACCCTGCATAGAAACACTTACGTGAATAGTAGCACCAGAATCTATCCACCAAGTATTTCTTGGTACAGAAGTCAAATTAACTTCAGAACAGACCAAAGCATGATTTGTACCTTGCTTTGCACGCCAAGCGTGATATTTGGTACAATCTTTCTTCACATGACCAGGCTTATTACAAAAGAAACAAGAAGTTGCTTTTACTTGATGCTGTTTCTTTTGAGTCGGACCCTTCGCAGCTTCCTTAGTTTGTACCCTTTTCTTATTCTTATCCTTAGGGGCAAAGGCTAAATGAGCACTTTCTGTCTTATCAAGCTTCAATCTCTCTTCCTCCTGAACACAATGAGATATGAGCTCATTTAGAGACCATTTCTCCTTTTGGCAGTTATAACTAATCTTAAATTGGTTAAACTGCTGAGGTAGAGAGACCAAAGCCATAAGCACGAGCAAATCTTCTGAAAGCTCAATCTTTAGTGCCTTCAATTTGGCAGCAATATGGAACATTTCCATAATGTACTCCCTTACATTTCCTTGACCCTTATACTTCATGGACATCAAAGATGCCAGAAGTTATGTCATCTCGACCTTATCGTTTTTCGCAAAACGTTTTTCGAGCTCATCAAGGAAATCCTTAGCCTTAGTGATTTCTTCAGAATCAGGACCCCTGAAGGCATCCGGAATGCCGTGTTTCATAATCAGCAGACACATCCTATTAGAGCGATCCCATCTCTCATATTCCCTTTTATCATCAGGGGTGCTTTCCACAGTGAGAGATGCAGATTGTTTTTCCCTTAGTGCAAGATCCAATTCCATACAACCCAACACTATATAGACGTGTCTTTTACATTCCTTGAAATTAGTCCCATTAAGCATGGGAACCGAATTGATATTAGCAGATATCGAGGCAACAACAGATATATTAGCTGAATTAGAACAAAAACACAAAACAAGTTCACATTAACATTCATCATTTAAGAGATAAATTCAAAATAATGGTAAACCCATCTCAAGATACCTAGCACAACATTAATATCAAATCTTTGGATAGTAATATTAATTGTAATCGGTACTCTTGTTGTAGTAATCAAATATTGACAATAAAATATGTCGAACAACAAATCAATCTTTGGACCAATTTTATTGCTCACAAGATATAATCCTTATAATTGTCATATATGTATTACCACATATGTGTATGTAATTCGGCCAAATATCAATTTACCTTTGGGTCAATTAATAAACGCATGATTTACATACACATTACCACCTTATTTATTCAAGTAAATTAATCTACACAAAAGATGTTACTTTGGCAACATATTGTTTCAACTAATTTACTCAAAACTGAATTGTTTCAAAATATATTGTGGGAGATGAATACTCAATAGCCAAATCAAAAATTGAATTAGCAAATCATCAAACTGAACCCACACAGAAGCAAACTGAATTGATAACTCATATTAACGCATAATAAACACAGATTATTAAACCGAATTGTTAACATGAATTAAATAAAGAAAATTGTTGCAAATCCTTATAAATCTGAATTGATATTCACGCGTACAGACATGTAAATTATTATACTAGCACAAACGACAAAAGTTTATACTATTCAAATATAAAATTACATGTATAATTAATACAATCCGGGATGAATAGCACATAAGACAGAGAATTATACTTTAAAATTTGTGAGAAACAACAGGAAATCCAATCGGATCAGAAAAGAATATTGTCAATTCCCAAATCATTATACGTATTTGAATTGATATTCAAAATAAGAATAATTCATGTAATCACGAATCACTGTACGAAAATTATTGCCAATCAATTTACATGAATTAATAAACGCATGAATTGATACATGAAGTCAGACGGCAATCAATTAACATGAATCAATTCGGCAAAATACATGATCGCATATAATAGATTTAAATCGGCAATTGATAATATTCAATTAAAGCGAATGATAATTCATCAAGTCGAATATCAATCTTTTCAAAAATTCTCAGAATATCTATTATAGGGAAGCTCTGATACCACTTGTAAGAATTAAATCGTGTAATTCACGTTATAATCATAATAGCCCTATGTCGATATACCGAGATCCAAAGCGGAAGCATATCTGAATTGGAAGCCATGGATCGAAGATTGAAAAATGAATCTGAACTTCCAAGAGTTACTGTAGTGCCGTTTTGTGATCTCTTAGATGGGGAAAAGAAAACTTAGCGTCTGCAGCCTCTCGGGGACCAGATATATATAGGGGAATATTATATTAATATTTGGCCCCTTCAACAAATATTAATATAGAAATAAACCTAAATTAGGGATACACATACCATAAATAACACTTTATACATAATTACATATTTTGCCCATAATTAGATTTTAGATATTATCCAACAGTAAAGAGGTAGGTCTCACAAAGGAAAAAATGGTAAGTTGTATAGTAATTATTTTTCTTTTACAAACTAATGGTGTAATGTGATTGTATTAAATTATAAACTTAGTATAATAGTTGTGCACTTTTTTAATGAAAGATTAACATATTAACTATTCAAAATAATTATTAAATCAAATATAAGTTCGGACATAATATTGTTGGTTGTAAATTATTTTACTCGGACATCATATGAAATGATTTTATACGTCATCGGTGATGTAAGTTTCCCATTCCCCACTATGAACTGGAAATATCTCCATCTTCCCAGCTAGTCTGACCAAGTCTTCTCGAAGATGAGATTAATTCTATAATCAATTGTCAACTAGTCGTCGGTGGGCTATTAATTTATATTTCACTTTTTGATCCCCTCTTAATCGTTAATATTTCTTTCATTCTTTTTTTAAGAAATAATTTATATATAATCGTTATATATTTATATATATATATATATATATATATATAGGGTATGGATATTTTGATAACCAAATCTCAAAAGAGATACGAGAACCGATCTTGGTCCTCCATTTCGCAAATCTAAGGCTCTCATTTTATCTCACATACCATTTAAAATTAAATCTAAAAATGAGAAATTAGCCTCATTAAGGGCAAAAATGTCAATTTCTATTCTATTTTTACCTACACCCTCCAATCTTAATTGAAAGTGCAGCGTTCCAGTTCAAGCGGCGCCTTCCTTCTTCAATCTGTCTTCGTCGTCCAGCATTTCTTCAAAAAGAGGTCTTGGAAGTTGATAATTTACGATGGGTTTCGAATTTCTATGTTTCTTAAGTCATCTAAACTCGTTTTCCTTGTCTATTTATCCCGATTAATGCCGATTTTGAAGATTGATTTCTACACTATTTTCGAATTTTATCAATGGTTTTCAAAATTTTGTAGTACAATATTTGAAGAATGATTTGTTGGGTTCAAATTCGAGAAAGCTCGTTTTCATTCAATTTTTTTTAAAGAATCATTTTTTTAAAGAAATTTACGGTAGTACTCCTTTTTTCAAGTGATTAGGGTTTTTCTTTTTTATTTATGACATGTATGTATCTATTAAGTATTGTTTTTTATGTTGTAGATTAACTATTATAATTATTGCATATGGATGTACAATGTTCATGCATATGTATTTGTTAGTTTATGCTATTACTATCACATATTCATGCATTCAGTTTCTGGAATGGCTGAACCGTGTCAATCAATTGTGTCTCTTCAATCCGATGAATCCATTTATATTCCTGATTGCCCGGACGAATTGAAACCGTATGTTGGACGAAAATTTGTTACTCTTGATGAGCAGAAATTTTCTATAGAGACTACGGAGGTTTGTGCGGTTTTGATATACGTAAGTGGTCGATAAAACGGCATGTGGATGAGTCTATTATGCGTAGATATTTAGTGTGCAATAGAGAAGGGGAGAAATTTATGGACGTTGATAATCTTAATTCGAAGAAATCAAAGCGTAGGTATAATTCTAAACGGTCCTCTTGCTTTGCACGCGTAGTATTTAAATCCCACCCCGAAGGTTTTGTTGTTGATTTATTTCACGAGGCACACGCACATCCTTTGTTATTATCAACTCACAAACAATTCATGAGATACAATCGGACAATGACTTCCGTCCACAAGAATTTCGTCCTTAGTTGTGCGCGTTCTAATGTTGGTCCGGTTAGGTCATATAGAATGTTTAGTGAGTTGGTTGGTAGTTATGAAAACATCGGTTGTGATTGAGTAGATTTTAAAAATTTTCACCGTGATCTTCGTATATGCGTTGAGGGTGCGGATGCACAAATGATGTTGGATAAAATGAAGGAAGCTCGTGATAGGAACCCTGATTTTTTTTACGAATATTTTACGGAAGGAGGGGACAAATTGAAGCGTGTATTTTAGGCTGATGATATATGTATTGGCAATTACAAGATTTTTGGAGATTCGTTATCAATGGATGCTACTTATTCAACCAATAGGTATGTGTTGTTTCTATTCAGCTGATAGGAGTTATTATGATTGTTCAAATTCATATTTCTTATTTTATGCTCATGAATCCTTTCATTCATGCTCATACAGAATCTGTTTTATGCAATCTCAAGAATTTCAATCAAAAAAATATTTTATGCATTTACGGCATAAAACAGAATGCATTTCAATCAACCCTTCATATTTGTTCCTTTCTCTTACGTATTATTTATGCATATCTCATTGATAGTTTATGCTTACCAAATGTATTATTTATGCACATATTCATATATTTTATGCAGTTGAAATTTCTGTACTGAATTTATGCTCATCACTCCTTTCATTCACGCTCATACAGAATGCATTTTATGCAACTAAAGAATTACAATCGAACAAATCTTTTATGCAGTTACGGCATGATCTTTATTCCTTTCACCGGACTCGACAACCACGGCAAATGTATTACGTTTGCAGCGGGTTTGTTGTCCTCAGAGACAGTGAATTCATATTCTTGGTTACTTAACAATTTCAAGACTTGCATGGGTGATTGTCCCAAGTTAATAATAACCGATCAGGATCCTTCCGTGAAGATTGTAATGGAGAATGTTATGCCTGAAACCTGTCATCACTTTTGTATGTGGCACATCATGCTTAAAGTTCCTGATAAGATTCCGCTGTCATTAAGAAAAAACACCGATTTTACGAAAAGATTTAATGATATTGTGTGGAATAGTGACCTGCAACCGGAGGAGTTCGATGCGAAGTGGAAATCTGTTTTATTGGATTTTGATTTAGTTGGTCATGATTGGCTTGATGGGAGGTTTCACCTATGCCATTATTGGATTCCCGCTTATTTCTGAGACTGGATTGTTTCGCACAACATCTGGATTGTTTCACACAACATCCATGTCCGAGAGCGAGAATCATTTTTTCCGAACTTACTTAAAATCAAAGGCCAATCTGGTGATGTTCTATTTGTTGTTCGAGAGTGCAATAAATGCTCAACGACACTCACTGGACAAACTTAACGCAGCGGATGATGGTAGTTTACCTATTCTAGTGACAATGTTGGCTTTGGAGCGAAGTTTGGCCGCAGTGTATTCAAACACTATGTTCTTTAAGGTGCAATTGGAATGAGTTGAGGCTGTGAACGTGTGTTCTATTCAAAAATTAACCGACAGTGGTGGAGTGAAGATGTTTGAAATTGATGATAATACAGTTGGTGTTTTCAACGTTACGTTGAATGTTGTTGATTTGAGGGTTTCTTGCACATGTAGGAAGATGAAGATGCACGGCCTGTTGTCCAGGCACATTTTGAAGGTGTTCAAGAATTCCAACATCAGTTGTGTTCCAGATTCCTGTGTCGTATCTCGTTGGGGTAGAAATGTGTCTTTCAAGCGTTTTGATAAGTCTTCTCTAGTTGGGAAAGTCGGTCATTCTGCTGCAGATGCCACAAAGAAGTTGTTGGACGTAGTATTCAAATGTGCTTCATTGGTTGCCGGCAACCCTGCACGAATGAACGAACTACTGTCTGATTTTGATGACTTGGTCAACAAATATCAAATTGATGATGAAGGCGGTTCAAGTAGTAAGGTTAATCAAAACACGTTTGAAAGTTTTTATGGCTCACATATCCCTCAAGATGTCGAAGTTATGCCACCAAATCAAGTCAAAACCAAGGGATCGGGCAGTAGGCTACAGTCTAGGAAGGAGGTAGCATTGCGTGCTAAGTTGAAGCCTCAGAAGATGTGTCGGAAATGCAACCAGATGGGACATCATGATTCAAGAAACTGCCCTAATGTTAAGGATGTATAAGATTCCTCATAAGTTTTTATGCTGAACTTACTAGAAAACTATCTACTGAACCAATTGCTTTATTTTTGACTAATTTGTATTAATTTTATTGGTTTAGTTCATGTTATGTTTTTTTCATGCACACACCGGTTATTTTTTATGCTTATGTTTTATGTATTTCATTCATATCAACTTCAATTTTCAAGTTCAACCTTTATGGTACTGGTTATGTTCAAGGTTTTATATATCATGCATACCCAATTGATGTTTCATGCTTATGATATGTTTTGTTTTATGACTTCATGCTTATCAATATATGTTTAGGTTATATATTTGCATATCGAATTGTAATTTCATGCTTATGTTATATATTGTTTGTGCATATACGTTTTTTCCCTACAAGAGTGTATACATATCTGCATACTCCTCAATTGTTTGTGCATATACGTTTGCCATATGATCCAATTATGACTCCCTAAATTAGAATACATTTAATATATCAAAAGACGTTTTTCATTACATTGCTTCCAATACATAATTCTTAAAAAACTTAACACCATCAAAATTACTAAGTTTATCCAACAAAATTATCGAGACGAAACATTCGCACAACCCAACATTCTAACTATCTAGCAATTCTTTGACACATTCTTTTGAATCAACTTCATTCTCATCTGCATGCCCCACCGCTTCTAGTCCAACCGTCTCCTTCATTTTGTTGTCATCAAAATTAACTAAGCTCAAACAATACCGCATCCTCAAAAGCTTTATCTGTTTGACACCTTTCTTTAGAAATCCCGTGTCCCAGTTCGTTAAATCACCCTTGAAGATCTCCATGTGTCTCATCAGATAAACTCCTGAAAGAAATCAATCTTCTTTATTAAGTAGTACTTTTGCAAATATATTTATGCTTACCATTCTACGATTTTATGCACACAGTCTGATTATTTTATGCGACTTTGATTAAGTATTATTGTTGCATATATATTTATGCTTACCATTCTACTATTTTATGCACATAGTCTGCATATTTTATGCTACTTTCATTAAGTATTATGGGGGCATATATATTTATGCTTACCATGCTACTATTTTATGCACAAAGCCTGCTTATTTTATGCTTATTAAATAATACCTGAATCCATAACTTTCGATCGGTTCCACCACACTGGAATGATCATTTCTGTCTCGGATTTCTCTACCATCTTTGCACGGCTTGTGCAATTCATCTCCCTCAGGTATTGAGACAACAGATATGTCTAACAACGAAAAAAAAATATAGCCCAATTAAACTATTATGCTTTCAACTGTTCAATTTCAAGATTAAGATAAAATTAAATTATTTATAACTCAAGATTTTGCTCACCAAATCATTGGGTATGTTTCCATACTTCACTTTCATATCAATGCTTTTGTGATCAGTGGTATTGTCAATTATGAAAGTCCGCTTCATTCTCAAATCAAAACATATCATGAAGTAGCAGCTCTCATTCTCAACCGGGAAAATATATTACATAAGAAACAAAAAACTTCCAATTAGCCAACATTGCCAACTTCACTTGCTTCGATAAAAAAAAAATTGGAATGAGTAAAATTTAACTTACCAGTTGAATCTTATTCAGATCAGCAAGTTTATGTGTTGTGAGCGTCATAGCCATTCCTAGATTGAAAAGTTTCTGCTTCTTAAACGAATGAATTTCTTTCTCGGGACAAACCACTGTTCCGCACTGTGTATATTAGACATTGTTAATGCATAAGTCCTCATCTACATAGTTCATTTAAAGTCTGTTATCTTATTGAATTATACGTACCCTCAATGGAGCAAACAGGCGTAGCGGTGATTCATCCGACTTCACTTGCTCCCTTTCATTGAGAATGGCGGCCCATGCATCAATTATCACATTGTCAACCCAGTTGCATTGCTTCTACCCCCGCATCTTTTGGGCAAAAATCTTGAAATCTTTCCATTCAAACAGCAGACTGGCAACATAAATACTTCAACATGAGTCATTTGTATCTATCAAACAAGAATAATTTATATAATATGAACCATACCAATTATCATCGGCTACAAAAATGCAGAAAAAACAAACGGTAATCTCCATTTTTGTTAATTTTTTGGCAGCGTCCACGTAACGCAGAAGGTACGGTGATTTCAATGCCGATGCACTCTTCTTTGAAGATTTATTCCGGCAAGGCATCCGGCTTGTAACCTTGAAAGAATCATTTGATTATCATAATACTAAAATAGAGTTTGTCAATGAAAATATCACGATTTAATAAGCGTTGTAGATATATTGTACCGCGGCCTTCGAACTCCCTTCACCCTTCTCTTTTTCCTCTTCTTCAGCTTTCTCAGAACCCCCCTTAAATTATTTTGTAATTCCAAATTAAATAATCTTTATGCTTAAACAATATAAACTTTATGCTTACACAGTATAAACTTTATGCATATATACATACTGATCAACTGAACATCAAACTAGACAAATATATATGCACATATACTAAAATTGTATCATTTCTTGCTTATGCAATGCATACTTTATGCACTCATAGTCCATTTTTTATGCATACCAACGAAAAAAAAATTGATGCATAACTTTAAGCTTACCAGATCTGCATTTGTATCAAGGATGGAAAATAATGCTAATGTCATATAGAAGTTATGCATACCAACCATACAGTTTATGCTTATACATAAGCTCTAACTAACCTGTTCTGCACCTACATCACTCTGTCTCTCCTCAATATTAACTCCTTCCACTCCTGCAAACTCAACCCCTTCACTTGTATGTTCTCCCACCCTCATCTATACCAAGAGAATCAAATTAACAAGTAAAAAACACAAGATTACTTACTCATATATTTAGATAGGTTAAAGTACTAATTACCTCTTCATCTTTGTCCAAATTTCCATGCTCTTCATTTAAGGAAACTACAACATCTGCTATAGCATCAATTGCCCTAGCCAATTCTTCCACACCTTGATCCGGGATAAGTTTCGAACAATCACATTCCACATTGGCATCTTTTGAAATTTCTTGTTTGTCAATCGATATGTTCTTGCCAGTGGTAGGAGGCTCAACTTTGTCTTCGGTTAACTTTCCCTAAAACAATCAAAATAAAAACATATCAACTTGTGATTTCCGAAAATATATTCCTAACATTAATTAAGAACATTTTAACCTTATCAACTTGTGTGGGCCGGAATAGTTGTGTCATCCCCAAACTAAAGCTTGACAATTCATCCATGTAGTTCTTCATCATCAGTCGGGTCGTATCTATAGCAAACATTGCTTCCTTGACTTCTTCTGAATTCCAGAAATCACCATCAATCTCTTCTACATCGTCCTCACACAATGAAACAGATTCTTGTACACTTGAAGCAATAATCTTTGAAGTTGCATCCACCGTTTTCTTAAATAAATTGTTGTTAAACAATTCTGAAGGTGCATCCTCAATCATCTTCATCAGTTTGACCATTTGGCCTGCAACTGCTTGTGCTTGTTTCATTATTACGGACGAATACTTCAATGATGGTTCTTGTATAGTAGAAGGACCTGCTCTGTCGCTTCTACCACCAAGCATTTGATTTTCTGCTTCCAAAGTCTCAACAACAACGGCTTCCAAAATCCGACCATCACCAAATCCACCATTCTTCAATTCCATTTGTTGTCTATTTCTCAATTGCACTCGATCCCAATTTTTCACTAAAGGTAGCTGCCTCCCCATTTGTTCATTGAACATCATCACACGGTCGACGTACAAAATCTGCATACATATTTATTTGCATAAGACAATATACAAAATAGCATAAATTGCATTTATCATCAACATAAACTATGGAGTATTCACTGACATAACCAATGTACTTAAATTTTGTCTTATATTTGCTAAGCATAAAATTATGAAGTTATTAGCACAAAGTGTATTCATGATATGCATAAAAAATCAGTAATAAACATTAACTTATGTACCAAATGTTATTTACATAACATTTAAATGAGCACAATCTTGTTGAATTATATGCACAAACAAATTTATAAAACTTACCAGCAAAAAAAGAGACGGGCCAAAGAATGGTTTAGTTTTGTTCTCCCTCCACGTCCTGCACGCATCAATCAGGCACCGGATCACAATCTCGCACCAGTTCCATTGCCTCGAATCGCTTTCTTCTTCCAATGGTTCTGAAAAGATTGGGTAAAGGTACCCATTCGAGCTTGTTTGTATGAGGGAGCTTGCTAGCAAAACTAGAAAATTGCTCCTAAAAAATTTGCCAGCTGTCTCATCTCGAAGCAGGGCAACGGTTACATGATTTACAGATATCTTATGACAACTATCCACAACACCCGTGTCTGTGAACTGTCCTACCCATTCATCAACAACCAAGCTTCTATCATTGAATTTTTTTTTACGGATTTCTAAACCACCTCTAGGAAACCAAAAACACGATAAACATCCATCTCATTAACTTCTATCCTCCTTCCATCCGATAATGCCATTTCTGATCTCTTAGGGTCAAAATTATCCACTAACCAAAAACACAATTTGTTTGGTAATCGACTTATATCTATCCCCAATATACCCCCGAAACCCATTCTCCTCACCATATCCAATTGTGCTTGGTTCATTTTTCTTGTTGCCTCCATGAGGGAATGCGGACAACATCTGCTTGTAAGTTGTTTTACATCGTCCTCCATCTTCAGAACTTCTTCTCTGCTTGTTTCCAAACTCTCCTCAACTTTTTTAGGCTTTTTCCTTTTCAAATTTTCTTATTGCGCATGAACTTCCACAATCTTCGTACCTTTTGATTTTGCAGACACATTCTTCTTTGTCATTTCGTTTGCTTTCCTATTTTTACCCTTTTTCTTCCCTTTATTCAACAAATATTTTAATATAATATCCTCTTCCGGCTCTTTGTTTCTCTTCCTCTTTTCTTTCCCGCTAGAACCGCCTGCAATTACAACATATTTTATGCACAACTAACTTATTTTATGCATACGTAATACTGATTTTATGTAAACCATGTTAATTATTATGCACATAACTCACGCATTTTCTGCACACAACAAACAGATTCCATGCACTGAATGTTCAATGTTTATGCTTAACCAATCCGAATACATACACAAAAAAATGGTAATTACAAGTTAAATTTATTTATGCTTATACAATTACTAATTTATGCATACATAGTATAAATTTTATGCATTTATAGGAATTTTAGTAACTGGACATCAAAATATTCACATGATTGGAACACTAAATACAATTAGTAAAGTCGTGCTTATGCATTGCACAGTTTATGCATACATACACAAAATATATGCTCATATTAACATCGCAATATTAATTATTATGCACATAATGCAAACCATGTTAATTATATAGGACAATTTATGCATACATAGTATACAATTTATGCATATATAGTATAAAATTTATGCATATATAGGACATGGATTAACTGAACATCAAACAAGTCAGATTTTTATACGATGAAAGGTTAATTGAAAGGAGAAACAATTTATGCATACATACACAAAATATATGCTCATATTAACATCGCAATATTAATTATTATGCACATAATGCAAACCATGTTAATTATATAGGACAATTTATGCATACATAGTATACAATTTATGCATATATAGTATAAAATTTATGCATATATAGGACATGGATTAACTGAACATCAAACAAGTCAAATTTTTGAAAAATGAAAACAATAGTATATTGCCGTGCTTATGCAATGCACAGTTTATGCATACATACACAAAATATATGCTCATATTAGCATCGCAATATTATGAATACCTGTGTCCGTACTAATCCATAACAAGGTTAATGCGAGCTTCTATTTTTCGAATGCCTGAAATTAACAAAACAAAAATTTACTACTCGATTACATTCACATCAGCATAAAATCGTCAATGTTAACAATCCAGCTCAATGTTTAAATTTATTTCGGTAGCCCAATTTTTCAGGGTTTAATTCACATTCAAAATCGAATCTCTATAATATCAAATAATCCATGGGTTTCATAATTTAAGTAAATAATCAGTCAAACAAACCTAAATCCTACTCGAATCGATGGAAATCGAGTTTATTTCTTCGATTGATTACTCGATTCACGTCTTTCTTCTGCCGCGGTTTGTGAAATTCTCAGTTGTGGATGGAGATGGGGTCTGCCTGATAGTGTATGGTTGAAGTAAATGGATGGAAGATTATGAAGGTAGTGGATGGCGGTTTTGGAGATGTCGAGAGTGGGGTGAAAATTTTCAAACGAAATATTTTGATTTCTGGAAGTGCGCCCAAAAAAATCAGAACCTGTATACCCATTATGCCCTTTTACTGAATTGTTTTTATTTTTTAAAAGAAAGAAGGGATTAATCTTGTTCATTAGATGAGAACCGATCAACGCATATGATCGGTTCTCGTATCTCTTTTGAGGGATGGATCTCTCTGGATCCATACCCTATATATATATATATATATATATATATATATATATATATATATATATATATATATATATATATATATTTAAATTGAAAAGGAGATAAAGTTACGACGCATAAAATAAAAAGACATTGCAAAAAAGTAGTAAAGTAACAAGATAATAAAAAAGAGAAAAGGGATTAGCAACTCTCTTCTTGCTACTAGAAATGGAAGATATGGGGCCGCAAAGGTCTGCACGAACAAGGCCTAGTTTAGAAGGCATTTTGAATTTTGATAGCAAGAAGATTTTCATATTTCACTTTCTATGAGGAGCGTTTATATTCTATGTTATTACTTTATGTCATAAAACATGATTTAATCTATCGAATCAAGAGTTTATTTAAAGAACGACAATCCGGTGATGTTGATGTTATTAAATAGTCAATTTTCCTCGGAAAAAAGTTACAAAATAATAAAACTTAGTTGAAATTACAATAAGAATAATGTCATAAAATTATAACCATTTTGGGATCCAATTGAATGGGGCTTAGGCCTTATGATCAAATCATGCAGATGACTTTCAGGTCTTCTGAACGACTGACTTATTGTTCTTCTAGATATTGACGGGAATGATATAGAACGGAAAGACTTGAGTGGAGTCAACTCACCATTTTCTGCAAAATAGTATTGTCCCGGTGATGAGGAGAAGAAATTAGTTTGGATTTTAATTAATATAATGTATTTGGGCTTTTGTTTCTTGGGCTTTAACGTTTTATTTTTGTTTCTATATATTTCTATCATTTGAGTTGTAATAGGGTAGATTTATAGAATTAAAGAAAATCAATAGTGCGACCGTCCGTCCCCCATTTCTGTCCGTTAGGCGGACCGGCTTTGGATGCCATTATCCTAGGTATTCGTGTTCAAATCAATTGGTTAACGAAGGTCAACTTCCAACATTCGTGCACGAATCAATAAATTTTGATTAATATTTGTAAATCATCTCCGGCATTCCGAAGAATCAACGGATTCGATTGGTATCTCTTATCCTATTTATCTATTGTGTGTTTTTATTTAATCTTCCGCTGCATCACCCGACTAGTGTTTACGGATTGACAATCTGTCCTTTAAGATAAAACGATTTTTCATTCTCGGTAGAAACCACAAACTAAGAAGGCTCCAGTGAACTGAATAAGGCACGAACTTGGCATAAAATAAACTAGATTATAGATATGAGATTTGATGCTTTGTGATTTTTCATGACTTATGATCTTATTTCAACTTGCATGAAATGTTGGCAAATACCTCTATTTATAGGTATACCAACACATGCGAAAGGCCTTAGAGCATTAAATAATATCTCCACTACTAACTCATTAAAAGCCACAACTTTAGACTATTGAAATACTCTTTAGATGCTTCTAGATCATCAAATCTCTTGATGCACCAAGTATTCACAGGTCAATTGGACAGGCTCATAAGCCCAAGCCAATTGTGAAATAAGCTAGATTGGGATTCTCTCGCAAACAAGCCTAATTCACTGTTAGCTAGACCAAATAATACCAAGTCTAATAGACTTAGGCGTGCCAACATGCATTCCAAATGAGTAAGACCCAACCTCAAACTCAATATCAAAAAGACCGTTGGTCCAAACGCGGGCCAAGCAATAGGTCAGGTTAAGTGGCAACACTTATATATCCATTTTTAGAAATTTCTCACTCAACGAAATTCAATTTTGAGAACACATATATATTATGACTATCTAGATTTCGTGTAGATTTACAATTTGAAATTTAATAACAACGAGATTAAATCTATGGTCACAAATAAGTTACAATAAGATTGAATATCGAATTGCTGAAAACCAATTTTCAATGGTGGATAAATAAGCAAAAAATTCTCAAGAGTTGTATTAAATCACCATATGCATCTACTCGGTGCATTTGGACTCGTAATATCAAACTGGCGGATTTCTCTTGGCAATATCCCGAAACATGTATTAATTCTGAATTTTTTTTATAGTTCTTAGAAATTAAATATTATATCATACCAGCACACGGCTCTTTTATTATTACTAGAATAGCGCGGTGCGTGGCCCGATAAATGTTAATTATTGGAATATGGCGCAACTATGGAATTCTTCGTTGTGGATCGGACGACTTTATATTATCTAAAATTAACAGGAAGAAGTGATTTCAACTTCCACGAATGATCAAAATGAGCATGCAAATAACACATTAACCAATTTAAGAAAACACAACATAGTGCCATCAAACCTGATGTCCGATAGAATCATGAATTGCAGCGCGGCAGACATTGCCAGCTTTCTTTCCGGGGCAAATAGCGTCAACTGACAGCTCATATGCCAGCAACGCTTGAAATGGACCATCACCTGTAAATGCAACCTTACAACTATTTAACTACCCTCACACCAACTGTTTTAACACGAAATCGATACTGAGGTTGAGAATCATCATCATCTTCATCATCAGTATCCTCATCTTCTTCTTCTCTTCGCTGGAGTCATCTTGTACCCTGTCCCACCTTGAGTAGTCTAGCTGAGAGTGTCCTTTTGGTTTTGGAATTGTCCGCTAGCTTGACTGTTGATCAGATGGTAGTTGTCTGGTCTTATTCTGGCAGGGTACTATTCAAGATCATCAACCACTTCATCTTTTTGTTCTTCTTCATATTTTTCATGTTTCACTTCATCTTCATATCCATCATCTTCTTCAAACTCTGCTTCATCTTCGGGTATTGGAGCAAGTGCCTTTCCTTGAACAAAAGACACCATCACTATTGACAAAGCACCAAGATAGAAACTAAGGTTTCCAGAAAAATGAAAAATGCAAATCAATCAACTAATGCCATACAGACCAGTAGGCCACCAATGGACCAACCCTACAGATGATCTAACAGCACAATAATATTTTCAATATTATATTTTTCATTGGATAGGAAAGAGATGGAAATAATAAGAGTACAATCAGCCAAGTGATCTATAAGAATCCAAATGTTTAAGAAAAAGTTAATTACAGTCGCGCGAAGTTTTTGGGTCAGTCAGATATCACTCTACACTCACATGAGAAAAAAGTCAATAGCATTACACTATGAGTGAAGATTATGAAAGAGAAAACACATCCTTACTGTAGTAGTTCAGAGCTTGTTTCTTAAATCCTAACTACATGAATAAATCAGTTGGAGTTGAAAATCTACTTAGGCTTGTGGATAGTTTAAATGCTTAGATATAACATATCTAATTTGTGAGTATTAGGTAAGAGATGATAGATGGTTTTGCACAATTCACTTCCTAAAGTTTCTCCTTAAACCGAATATTCATCCTAAGCAGGGAATGTCCCGAAGAGTACAGAGAAGCTGTATCATCTTTGATGTTTGCAGCAGCAAGATTTGCTGATCTGCCCGAGCTTCGGCAGTTAAGAATTATGTTTTCTGATAGATACAGGAACTCCCTCAATTTTCATGTCAACAAATAGGTATCATGCATCCAATCACAAGAGATTTGAGTTTTCATTTACTCGGAAAACTAAGACCGAATGTGTTTCATTTAGTTCGCTGAAAAGTTGAAGTTGGATCTTCCTTCAAAAGATATGATGCTTCAATTGCTGCAAGAAATAGCTGTAGAATCCGGCTTAGACAGGAAGTTGAAAGCTCTAGAAAATAAGCTCGTTAAACAGTCCGCACCTGATAAGGTATCCTTCTTTAGCAACCCTCGTAAATCACCCTATGCATTTGTTAATTAGGTTGTTTTTAAGAGGCTGAGTTTGTATGTTTTATCTATTGCAGAAGCTCGTTACGGAAGGCAACGACGTTAAGAATGGATATACTCAAAAGGGATCCACAAAAAGAGAGATTGGTTATGATAGAAAGAAGGACCTTCCATATCATGAAAGAAAGGAAACTACTGCAAATGAAGACATAATTCATAAGAAGAGAGAAGTTATAAGCCCTCCAAATAAGATCAAGGATATACAAGTGGACAAGCTTAAGAAAATTGCAAAGGCTAATGAAGCCAATACTGCAAGAATGGTTCACAAGATAGAAGAGCCCATCAACCACATCATGATTCCTCCTCCTTACACTAAACCCGACATAAACAAGGCGGGTGATGCAGCACCAGGGGCGGATCCAAGGGAGGGCGCCCGGCAGCGGCGGTCCCCCCGAACTCGTGTCGAAACACGATTTTATATATGTAATTTTTAAGAAATTTCATATTTCGCCCCCCGAATGTACACTTCACCCTCTTCTCTATCAAATTTTTAAGTTTCGCCCCCCTCCCTCGTAATCCTGGATCCACCCCTGTGCAGCACTTGGGTCTAAGCCAGCTAAACCTAATGAAACAAAGGCTCCCAAGAAAGAAGAGCCCCTGAGACAGAATTCTACCACGTTTCCCGTACGAACAGTTAATCTCAAAATTCACAACCAAATCCAACACTAAATAAATCGAAAACAATTTCATTTGACTCAAAAACGCATAATATTCCGGAAATCGACGTACCTAATCCCGATCCAGTCCATCTCCAGTTAGGAATCACGGCAGTCGAAGCCTCGAGAAGGGCTCCAAATTCTGGAACTGCGAGAGCTGCTGGTGAACGAGAAAGACAATTCACAGGGAACAAGAGATGAAAAACTGCTAGATAAACTTGAGAAAAATTGAGAAGATCAGTAAGTCAAAAAAGAGAAGCAACTGAACAGAACATTCTGTAAATTGAGAAGATCACTAAGTCGACATTCAAAAAAAAAAAAAGTAGAAAATCAATAGTTAACAAGAAAATAGATAATATCATGAGCGGTCATGCAGGCTGATAGTTGCAAAATGTTTACACAATGTCTCAATCAGTTTGTTTATATGCTAATAATCAGATATACATGAATGAATAGCCTAACTGATCAGCAGTTCAGCACTTGTCCATAAGAAGTGAACACAATGGGAGATATTTTTCATTGGAAAAATGGGGAAATCAATTTCAAATTGATCTCAACACAACAATGGCCAGAGAGAGAAAGATGACACCTTAAAATGAATAAACTTGAGCTCTTTTGGCAAACTTTAAGCACAAAAACCAATTGCATTTATGCTTTTCTCAGAAGACCTATCAGAAGCACAAACACGTTAAGAGTGCAAAAACATGCATTCATATTGGGCAGGATGAAACCATAAGAAATCAGATGAACTTTAGCGTTAACACAAGCATAATTGCAAAAAAGTTAAGCCCATTTCACAAGTATTCGACTTCACACATCAAACAAAAGCTAAAGCAATTTTAAACATTAAATCTGACGGCATGCACAAAACATATACGGATTACAGTTGCTCAATATGCTAACTGATATCAGCAACGTAGTGCTTATGAAGTCAAAATTGGTTGAAAATCAATAAAATTGAAATTGCTAGGGCTTCACATTGGGGAAAAACAAATTAGGGTATAAATTCGGATAAACTCAACGCTGGACTTCAATTGGGCTTAATCATTATTCCAACAAACGATCAAATCAAACAATCGAGCTAGAAGATGAACACACTAACTGGGCTTATCGGAAATTAGTTATTTTTTGCTTGATGAGGCTACTGTTGGTAGTAATAGTAGCCTCATATCTTCTTATAGGGTAATTTTTAGTTTTAGTTCCCTTTGAAACAAAGTTTAATACTTCCTCAAGTCTCTATTAAAAACATGAATTTTTTCCTTATTTATCGAATCAAGAATTCACAAAAGTAACAGATAGATTTCTTCTGATCATTAATATCAATAAACTTACTAGTCACCCGCAAAACATACAATATCTCCAATATAATGTCCCAAAATAGAGAACTTTTTCTTCCATAAGTTTCAATTTTGACTTTCCTATAATCATTACGTTCTTCGCCGATGAATCATAAATAAAATAGCTGGAGAAATTGAATAAACAGCTAAATGATATAAATCGCAAACGTATTAATTAAAGAAAATATTTGTAGGTATTTGCAAACGAATTAGATTAATATAAAAATAGAAATAATTTGTGGAGTGTAAGTATTTATTAGAAGATATCAGAATATCCCATTTTGCATCTGGGTGCCATTCCGGCGTCAATGTCCGGCTGGTTGATGCTCCGACAATTGACTTGGAAGGGATCATAATCGCTCTTCATACGAATCTGCCCCTTCATAGACACATCGATCATCAGCATGTGCGCTTCGGCTCTAGTCTGAAAATCACGCGCCAACCCGGCATCCATCACCATATCCTTGAGGCCTGCCGCCACCACCAGGGTCGTCGAATTCTTCGGTGGCTGCCGCACGTCGGGCAGCCAGACGACGCCGAAATGAGCGCCGCTCACCACCACGTAAGCCTCCATTTCTTTGTAGCGCAGCTCCGTCTTGCGGTTGCCGTTAGAGGCCTCGAGGAAGACGGCCACGTTGGCAGTCACCTTCATTGCGGCATCAATATTCGTCGCACCAACGTCGATTTCGCCGACTTCGATACGCAGTATGCGCACGCCCGGCAGGTTCTGATCAGCTACGCTCTTGCAGATGGCGTAGATCAAGCCGGCGATGAATATGCCAAAAGCGAGTATGATGAGCCAGCAGCAACATGCTTCGGCCCAGCCCTTGCGGCGAGGGTCGTTGGGAAGTGGTGATTCTATGTCGAGAACGGCCATGTCTTCTTGCTTATTTTTTGATATCTAGCTAGCTACGGGATGCATGTATTTATACTAGAGCTAGATTAGAGTTTAGGATATATAATAATTTAGAATAATAGCTTACTAATCCCTCACTAATTCGGAGTTTAGGATATATAATAATTTAGAATAATGGCTTACTAATCCCTCACTAAATCAGAGTTTAGGATATAATAATTTAGAATAATAGCTTACTAATCCCTCACTAGATATGTTATGTATGTATCTCATAGAATCTAATATATCATTATATCTATTAGAAATCTTTTAGGCATATCGAATATAAATTAGTTTATGCTATGCGTACTAAATATCTGGATGACCATATAAATAAGATGCAAATCACATATATAACATAGGAGTAGTATAAAATAATATACCCTCCATCCCGCTACAAGTGACCAGTTTCTTTTGGGTGCGGGAATTAAGAATGTGGAAGATAAAGCATGAGAGAAAAGTGGATGATAAAAGTAAAGAGGTAGAAAATTAGTGAGACTATTTACTGGACCTAGGCTTGACTCGTTTCGACATCCTGGTGGCCGGGTTGAAGAGAGTTATGTCTCTGTTTAGGGTGACCTCGCAGAATGTGCCGAGCTGAGGGCCCAGCATTTCGATAATGTGTTCCAAACGGGGGAAAAGGTCGGGCTCGGGCTCTATGAAGCGCTCGATCCGCTTGCACGGAGTTCGGAGACTGAAATCCATGGTGTAATGGCGAAGGACGAGGCGGTCGTGGTCGTGGTCGTGGTCGTGGTCATGACGGTAATGGCGGTCTATGAAACTGCGGCTTTAGATGAGAGAGAGCCAGTGCTTGCAGACAGTAGATGATATTGGACGGAATATTCATATGGTTGCGCCGCTCATTGACTAATTGCTAAGAAAAATAAAAATAAATTATTGAGTAGAGAAATCAACTAATACAATTTGAAAAATCTTGAAAATCACATTGCCGGCGTACAGTTGGGAAGAGACTCCATGTAGGGTTTACGTGAATATAATTAAATCTCGATAGAGTAATAAGTTTGTTTAAATAATAATATTATTTCGGTTAATATACTAAAATAATATTTGATGAAGTAATAATTTTATTAAATTAATAATAATATTATTATTTTAAAAAGAGTGAACTGTATTAGTGCTGATGCTAATCCTATAAATTTCTCGATTTCTCTTCAACAAATTACTAAAGGTAACATATTTGGCAGTCCATGATTTCGTCATTACGAGATTTCCGCAGAATTTGTCAAGAAATCTGCATACCAAATTGCTGATCGTTTGGGAATTCTTTTCAAAGTCTGACGATCACACGATATATTCTGAACTTAACGTCATATCCGCTCGTCCATTCAAAGTTATCCATCAAATTCCATATAAAATACCCTCGCACGTCTGCCCCCTTCCTACAAATTATCAATCGAAAAGAGAGATATTGTTGAAAATCGAAAAATGACAAAAAAATATTCCGTGTTAAATTGAAATTACGTTTCCATACATTTCGAGAGTAGAGAGGAAAAAACAAACACTGTTATTTCAGTTTCTGATGTTCGAATTTCCAGATTGCTTATTTTCTGTTGGTTGCTTTAAATTTTCATTGTTAGGAGAGATCGAAGACTAAATCGGTACTCTCATTCTTAACTTTCGTCTATGTTTTAATTCCAGTTACTATCTCGTTTTTTAGTTTTATTTATTATCTTGTTCTTAAATTATGTGCATGCTAGAATTAGGGTTACGAATGTTCACTCTTTTGTTTTGCAAAGTGTCTTACCGCAGTCCGGACATTTTCATGAGTAGTTAAAACTTTTAGTGGTCCGAAAGAATGTAAAACACACACGTCAACAATACATTAGACTTAGGTGCTTATAATTAATTGAAAGAGTTTGGGGTTAATTATGAATTAATTAATCTGGCTAGTAATTTAGGTTTGATCACCCTAGTTGCGCAGTCCATAGCTAACTTAGTACTTCCATCGTTTCAAGGCAAGGATTAAGAGCTTTAGATCTTCTAGGAAGTAGTCTAGCTTGATTGTGTTGATAGCTTTCCTAGTATAGCATTAACATATGTAATATACGAAAAAATATTAAAATATTTAATACATATTCAAGCTTTATGTACTTCCGTTGCCTGAAGACAAAATGTATTAAAATATATTTAATATACAAAAAAATATTAAAATATTTAATGTTCGGCAACTAAATGGTCAAACCGATACTGAACCAAGCACTTTTAGTTCGGTTTGGTTTCAATTCGATTTAAAAAATTTGATTTGGTCAGATTCGGTCGGTTAACTGACCATATTCACAACACGTGTATACCTCCTTACTTTTACGATTTTCTATGAAATTTAATTACTTATCTTGGCAAGTTGTTTCTATATGTTTGAACTTTTAATTTTGCATTTGAGAAAATAACTTTTGATATTTGATCATCTCCCGATTGTAAGTTTGTCACCCTACCCATTAATTACCATTTGTTTACATGTGCTTATTCATTACCAAAAGAGGCAGATTCAAAGGGGAGCGGGTGGATGTGACCGCTCCCGAACTTTTGTGTAATACTATGAATTGTCTTCGATTTTTAATAATTTATACATTTGTCCTATTTAAATTTTTGGATTCGCCCCTTGAGATTTTTGAATTTATCAACTTACCCCAAAGTAAAAATTAAGAATTAGTGTGAACGTAACCACTAATTTAGGCAAATATTAAAAAATGTATATTAGGTGTCACTAATTTTAATTTTAGTGAAGGCCTAGAATTTGAAGTTTTGGATATCTATTTTGATAAAGTTACATATATAATATAACATATATCTTTATGCAGTTATATGTTATGTTTGTGTTTTCATTTTTTTATACTTGATTGTCCTTTAAGTAAATTAGCAACATTTGAAGCATAAAAAACTATATCTTTCAAATACTTGATTAATTCATAAGTTAGAGATTGTTATTCTTAGTAATATCTTCCAACTAAATCTAGGCGTCGTCAAAATACGATTTTGTACTATTATTTTTTAATAAATTACAAACAACATCGTAAAAGAAAATATAATATCGTTAAAAAAGCCTAATTAGTAAGTATATTTAGACCAAAAATACCCAAAAAAAATTTATCGGGGGCGAACCCCCGGATAAATACAACTCATCCTCGTAAATTTCGCTACCCCTAACAATAAATCCTGGATCCGCCCCCGATTACCAATGATAAAAATTATTATCAATATTCTGTACCCTTCATCACATAATCCATCGACGAAAAGGATATTTTTGTTTTCCAACTTAATTCTTTCGGAAAAATTAATTTGCTAATTAAACCATATTTAATTTTAAATAGAAGCAGGTTATTGCAATTTCGAAAGCAATGAAAAACTTTGAAACTCTCTATATATTTCTCGATTTCTCTTCAACAAAATTATTAAATCGAACATATATAGCAGTTTTCCCGTGAGGCGAACTGCCAAATCATTTGACTCTTCACCCAGTCCAGGCGAACTGCCAAACCATTTGATGGACTGATCAATCAAATAATAGATAGTAAATGTGTCAGTTTAAAAATAAACGAATTTCTAGTGGTAGAGTATTATTCTCGTCAAACTTAATGAAACCTAAACTTAAATAAAATAGCATGGGTTCGGGGAATTTTATTCCCTTTTATCAAATTAAATTAACCTAAGGTTAAGTAAGAAAAATACGGGTTTGTGTCCGATTTTATTTCATTGATGCATCATAGCCCGAGGGATTTCATCATTACGAGATTTCCGCAGAATTTGTCAAGAAATCTGCATACCAAATTGCTGATCGTTTGGGAGTTCTTTTCAAAGTCTGACGATCAACACGATATATTCCGAACTTAACGCCATATCCGCTCGTCCATTCAAAGTTATCCATCAAACTCCATATAAAATACCCTCGCACGTCTGCCCCCTTCCTGCAAATTATCAATCGAAAAGAGAGATATTGTTGAAAATAGAAAAATGACAAAAAAATATTCCGTGTTAAATTGAAATTACCTCAATTTACACTATGTTTGTTTTATGGGGAAAAAAAAGTAAAAAAAAATACTCCTATATCAACTATACTTCAGAAAATTCGTAGTTAGTCCAAACTGATTTGCGGGAGAAATAGAAAAGTTACGATTTTTCATTGAACTTATGCTATTGAGGAAGGGAAAAGGGGAGGGATGAGATAACATGTCCAATACATCCCCATTCAATTGGTGATTTCAAACGACGTAGTTTTGTAATGAAAAACAACAAATTAAAAGAATAAGATTGAAAAAACAATTTAATAAATAATTAAAGAGTGCATTTTTATAATACAAAACTACGTCGTTTTAAATCAAACACCAATTAGACAGATATTTATTGGACTGGTTATATATCAACATTTAATTGACCAAGTAACGGAGCAAAGAAATTTAGAGTTTGTGAATCTCACACGTGGTTAAAAAACACGGTAGAGGTTTTAATGAAACATTATTCAGAAAAACTTTTTTTTCTTTTCTTTTTGGCAGTAAAACAAGCTCGATATAGTTTGACGTAGTGAAGAATAACATAAATACCTTATAGCTTGAGCAAGATATGCAAGATAGGACTGATGAAACTGGATCCTCCCAAAATCATGATCAAAGTCATCATCTTCATTGCCAGGAGAGGAATAGCCTAATCACATTCATGCACATCAGCATTCCAAAATCAAGACATTTGTAGGCATTTTTTTCCATGAATAAAAACTCACCATTTTCAGTGATAAACATCGGCATGTTATCGTATCTCCACTTAACATACTCCACTATATCTTCCATCCCCTTCGGAACCACGAAAAATCGGGCCATCCCCGTCTGCAAGAGGAACAAATATGATCAAACAGAACAACCGCATTTGTGCAAGCATGTAACAAATAAGTAACTCATACCGGCTCTCCAATTGGGACGCCATGCCGCTCCCCAATAGTGTACACGAATCCCCGGATCGGACGATCGCTACCTTGGGTGCAGCTCGTGTCGTTGCATATGCAGCTCGATTCAATGCAGTCCTTCGCATAGAGAGAGCCGTAATGGTTTATCCCAATGAAGTCTATACTCTTGCTTACAAGCAGCCTTTCTTCTGAAGAGAATGTCGGTAGGTCGGTTTTGAGGATCCGCCTCATCTCCGGAGGGTAATCCCCAAACACAAGTGGATCCAAAGTCCTTTTTCATCAACCACACAAGCATCATATGATCAGAAGAAACATTTTAATTTTGTCTAAAGTCTAAATTCCTTTCTCTATTTTGGCCCTTCGTTAGTTTTGGCTGTAAAGTCTAAACAAGAAACAGAGAAAAAACACATTATTGCTCAAAAGTCTAACTTCCTTTCTTTCCCTTCTTCAATATGTAAAACTCACCAAGCAATGTTGTACGCTAATGCCCGGTTTGCAGCTTCCTTATCAGCCTCGCTGTCTGTCAAAGGTACGTACATGAAAGCCGAAACAGTGATGCCCAACACACCACCAATCTTGGACTGCATCAAGAATTCAATTCCACTTTACACATAATGAAGAGAAGCATATTCTCTTAAGGTTATTTAGTTACCTTAAATTTTTCGCGATACACCTTAGCCGCTTTAGCATGGGCCAGCAGCATGTTGTGAGTTACAATCAGAGGCTCAACATCAGAATTCCCACTTTCGCAGTCGCCAAAAGGAGGTGAGCAACGCATAGGTGGGAAACCGGCCCTCTCGTAGCCAAACTCCGCGTACAAGTTGACCTCGTTTAATGTCAACCAGTACTTAACACGATCACCAAAGTTTGTGAAACATACTTCAGCAAAATGCACATACTCCTCTCTGTAATAACACACAATCACTACTTACAACGAGCAAACCGCTCCCTAAACACGTATCTTTACCTACTAAATGAGTATAATTTCTACTTCATGAAATCAATTCAGAATTAAGGCTAATTAGATGCATTTGCTTACTGCATTAAAGGACTGAGCCAGCCCCCGAATCTAGCCTCGAGTTCTTGAGGAAATTCGAAGTGGAAAAGTGTCACAAATGGCTCTATGCCTGTGTTAAACCTTATCATGTATCAACTCATCAAACATACTAATTTCAATCAAAGCATTTGATTATTAGTACCTCTAAGGAGGAGGCTATCTATAATCTTGTTGTAAAAATCAATTGCAGCTTGATTAACCTCACCAAGTTTCCCTCCTATATCATAAACAGAAATCCCATAATCACCAAATCAAGAAAACCACCAAACATTAATAAAAAAGAAGTCAACGTTTATTGAAAATCTCATACTGGGAAGAACTCTGCTCCATGAAATTGATAACCGGTAAGCAGTCAACCCAATTGAATCCATTATCTCAATATCTTCCTGGGATTTTGAAGCAAGAACAGATTCTTAAATAGTTAAATTAAAGTTTTACTTTACCTCATCAAGGAATCTTGAATTGTAGATACAAAGTTGCAAGGCTTGTACAATTATACCAAGTAACGATGGTAATGATCATCAGCTACATCAGCATTAGTCCCATCTATTACATTTCCTGATCATTTTTACAAACATTTAAAGTCAAATCCACAAACAAAAATACGAACAAATCACGAAACCCCAGCAAAACAGATTCATGTAATTACTGATTACCTTCGATGTGGCAAAAAACGTCCCAGTTGCTTAAACTCTTACCTTCATCATGAAATGCTCCTTCCACCTGAACAAGAGAAATAGAAAACATCATCCCAACTGATTTCGGACCCAAAAAAAAAAGTAAAAGTTGCAGTATTCAAAAACACAAACTTGATAAGCAGAAGTGGCAGCTCCGAAGAGAAACCCATTTGGGAAATCATCTTTTTTAACGTCAACTTGTTCTTGAATTGAAGATTCGACTGTACAAATTGATGAAATGTATAAGATCAAGAAATGGGTGGCGATAATGCTTTTGAAATTCGCCGACTTCATTTCTCTATGTACCAATCCGTAACGGTAACGAAATACTAATTATAGCCTTCCTATCTACCCTTCACTTTAGCTTGGGTTTTTTTCTTTTTTTAATGAACGATGAAAGAAAGCCACCCGCTGGTCTTGATACTTGACTTTGAGTACTGTAATAAAAAAAAATTATCCGGAATAGATTTGATTTTTTTTTTTTTTTTTTTGATACGTGGAACCTGCGTGCCCGCTACCTTCGGTCTTGGGTAAACCCCGCTCCTTGTGCGAGTAGCACCGCAAACCACACGGGAGAGTTCAACCACCCTAGGCTAACCATAGGTGACAGGCTCCACAAAGTTGCTTCTAGTGGGATTCGAACCCAGGACCTATCGGTCCCGGGTCAACCACCTTCACCAATTTTGCCATCCCGAGTATAAATGAAAAATAAAATAAAAATATATAACTAAAAAAATAAGTCTTTTAAATAAAAAGAGACACTTGTTAAAATTATAAGCTAGGGGTGCAGTGTACTCACCCCCAACATCAAACCAACGGGAATGGATTGCATCTGTAATATATTACGAATTAAATAGTTATATCCAAAAGCGTAAGTATGATGGGCATGCTAAAAACATTAACTAAATTATCTTATACTCTATTAGAGAAAGGCCCTTTATGTCATTCCCTTTTTATTTTGAGAAATATTTAAAGGAAATTTCTGTTTGATGTATAAATAAGATGTAAGTGTAATACTTCTTCCGTCCTACTAGAAACAACGTGTTTCCATTATTGAACTGTTCTACTAGAAACGACGTGTTTTCTAAAGTGATAAAGATTCTGTGGACTATTATTAAAAAGTCAAACAATCTACACTATATAACACCATTTTCTTAATTTCTGCGTTCAAAAAAATGTGTCGTTTCTAATGAGACGGATGAAGTAATTTATAATTGAGAACTCTGTCAGCTTAAATAACACATAAGAATAAATAATTCGAAAAATCAAATACAGAAAATAAAGAATAATTGTATAAAGTAAATAAATCATTAGGTGAAAAACAAGAATTATTCAAGTGACAAATTAGTAATTTCCTGATAATCAAATAGAAAACTTGGATCAGGGTGAATATGTGAAAGTCAAACTAGAATTAATTGGTATACACTAGTGTAAATTCCTCTACCTAATCAGATTTTGCATAGATCGTACGGACCCACATTAATGATTTAAAATGTCAACATTTGTCATCGAGTACTTTTATGACATAATGTCAGCTTCTATTAAATTGAATGTTGTGATCTTAGATCTACGTCATATCACAATTTTTGTGCGCAACCAATAATATGTTCCTATTTTTTCTCAAAGAAAAAATATTTTAAATATTATTTTTTATTTTTATAAATCAAATTAAAATATTATTTTATAATATTTTTAATTACAATTTAATGATATAATATTTTTGATTTTAATTTAATTATATAATTAAATTAAATATAATAATATATTTAATTAAAAAATTAAATTTAAAAAATATTTAAATTATTAAAAAATTAATTTGGCAATTATATTAATTGCAAAAAAAATAGGGGAGAAATAAATCATCCCAAAAAATATGGGAAAAATTTGGTCTCCCCTATAATTGGAGAAGGTTTTTGAGTAGCCTTGGAGATAAAATAGTGTAAAAAAATAAGGAAATCCCCAATTTTTTTTTTTTTTTGAATTGAGGAACCCGCAGCCGCTACCTTCGGTGCGCTCTGAGTAAACCTCAACTCCTTGTGCAGTAGCCTGCAAACCACACAGGAGGTGGTCTAAGCCTTGTAAAATCAACATTTGTAACACATAATTGATCTAATTTAATTTATATTGTCCTTTTAATTTATAAATTATTAAAAATAATAAAATTAACTATGTCACAACCCAAAATTTGGAAGAGGGTGTAACGCCCCGAAATTTTCAATATAAAATGCATTTCATATTTATTCATGCATGTTATCAAGTGTTTTAGTTCTGTAAGTCGCGCCTTAGAAATTAAATTGAAATTAATGCATTTATGTTATTTTTAGTTAAATCATTTTTATTATGTAAATTTATTTTGAACTTTGAATGTGTTTATTTATATTATATTATGTTTATATTATTTATTGATGAGATAAAAATAATGTTAGAATTATGAGGCAAGAATAATATTTATATGGGTTGGATCACTCTGTAACGGCCCAATTTTCAAAACTTAACTAGGGACGCTACTTCATACTCAACATGCATATTTCAACTCTTTCTAAACATTTTCATTTAAATGAATCATCGAAAAACTCAATTAATTTTCATGCTCAGCGGAAGTCTTAAATAAAAATAATTATGGCTAATAAATGCACAGAGTTTAATATAATAATGACTTTCGTAAATCTTTCCTTATGTGACCATCACCATCCACCACCTCTACGCATCGGCCGAGCGATTTCCTGAAATATGTTAAAATGATAGGGATGAGTACGACTACTCAGTGGGAGATGTACACATATATCCAAACTATATAAAATGTCAATAAACACGGATATGAAACATGCATAATAAATAACTTTGATCCTAGGGCCTCCTCTTGACCCTAAGGATCCATTTCATTTCACACGGTCTCCTCTTGACCGTAAAATTTCATAAGGGCCTCCTCTTGACCCCGGCCACGGGCCTCCTCTTGACCTTGACCTATTTTATTTCATAAGGGCTCCTCTTGACCCCGGTCAAAGCCTCCTCTTGACCTTGACCTCTTTCATTCTCATACGCTCGTCATAAACACATGAATACTATACAAAATATATAATAAGGATAACGGTAACTTCCCCACCTTGACCTTGACTTTGAAGAAAATAATGGATATCAATGTTTAAGTCCTGCGCGCCGATCCTATACATGGAAATTTTATCTTAATGTCGTGATATGCATGAAACAATTAAAACATTTGCACAAAGGATACAAACAATGTTGTAGCTTTAAAAATCCGCTAGACTCGTGCAAAAGACCCATTTTGAAAATATTCCACAGAACATGAAATCATTCCAAAAATTCTAATTTTCGAAATACAGGTTCCTTAATGAATCTAAAACACACGGGATTTGGTTTAATATCAAAATCATAAGTCATCTAAAAGTTATAACCAAAACAATATCTACTGCATCAACTAAAACGGTTTCTGACCTACTGTGCTTCATCTATACGTTTCAGAGTCTAAACATACTTTAAAAATTCTAAGATTTAACACACATCTAGGAGACATACGTAGACGTATCATATCAAAATTTCAAATCATATGGATAAGTGATGTATTCAGAATATACAGATCAGTTTTCACTCAAAACTGCTCGACAGAATAAAAATCTTTACTGAACCATGGAATGTTTGAAATAAACTGCTTTTGTAAAGATACGATAAAAATACAAAATAAATATTTTGAGAAACGCCTACGTGTGATGAGTATTTAGGAAAAAGAATCAAGTCAAAAACATATTTGTAGAGCGAGATATAAATATTTTGCTAAGACCTATCCAGAAAGCATTATTTTTCGGCAGTATAAAAGTAGTAATTCAGTAAAATATAAGGACTTGTCAAAAAATCATGAAACTTTACAGAGACCTTAAAAGCATACTAACATTTATCTCTATAATTTTTATAGAAATTTTAAAGTAACAAAAGATCGATTAATTGGCTCTGGAAAGTCTCGGCAGAAAAGGTAAATGGCAGGACAGATTATACTCTCATGAAACTTAAACATTTTTAAAAAAATAAATAGTAAACCTATCCTAAAAATTCTATAGTCTTAAAATTAACCTAACATGTATTATATTCTATTAATGTTCATCATGGTCGAAAATAACTCAAAGAAAACATGAAAAATAATTTTCCTTTCAAGATCATGAACATGCTGACAGAAACTGGCAGGTTACGATGAACAATTTTAAACAAATATTTATCATACTTGAAAAATTATACAAAAATAACTGACTATACTAGACATACCTAGGAAGATGAACCTAAATTTTCACGACGATATGATGACGGGAAGATGTGTAAATAATTCTTGAAACCATTCGCACGTGTGCTGACAGAATTTTTGAAAATTTATGGGATGCTATATTATGAGCGACTAAGGGGTATTAATAGGCCTAGAAATCATTATCTAAATATTCCTAATCCTATAAGGTATCAAATATATTTTATCCATATTTATTTTCGTTCATATCAATTTTATATAGGATTTATTCTATTCACTTACCAAATAAGACATTCAATCCTAGATAAATTAGGATAAGGATAAATACAACTAGATTTCTTTCCTAAAACATGTATATCTCAAATATAATATCTAATATAATTTCAAATTATCTCCTAATAAATTAATATAATAATAAATATTATATCCTTTTATGAATCCTAATTGGCTTAGGAAATCCAACCCATATAAATATTATTCTTGCCTCATAATTCTAACATTATTTTTATCTCATCAATAAATAATATAAACATAATATAATATAAATAAACACATTCAAAGTTCAAAATAAATGCATTAATTTCAATTTAATTTCTAAGGCGCGACTTACAGAACTAAAACACTTGATAACATGCATGAATAAATATGAAATGCATTTTATATTGAAAATTTCGGGGCGTTACAGAGGGCGTATGACAGAGTTTGGGGAAAAACAATTAATAATTATATAATTGAAATAAAATCGAGAATCAGTAATTTGCGGATAAAATAATTCGTGATAATAATTTCATAAGTCAAAGCACTGGATATTCAAAATACGAAAAGTATTTGAACCATGAAATAAGTAAGATTGAAGTGGCGACCAACAAAACAATTTCAATTTCGGAGCAAAACAAAGGAACAATTTAGCACAGCGAAACTCCATTTATTGAATAACAACTTCCTCCCTCGACATCGCCCGTCTGCAGTAGCCGCTCAACCTGAAAGTATTTTTAAAAGTTTTGGGCTGAGTACTAGTGTACCTAGTGGGCTAGCATTTGATAAAAATATTTTATTTAAACTTGCGGTTATCCAAAGCATAACGTATAACTTAGGAGATTTTAAAAATGAAAATAACTCCTAAGTATACAAACAGATTTATCTCTTCATTCGATTTCGCGCGCTTGCAGCGTTCAACAGTTACTCTTGTGATCCCGGAACGAATCCACGTCAGAGCCTTTTCATTGCAGTCTCGAGCTATTACTCAGAGTACTCTTTTAAAAATAGGATATCGGACTTTTCTCCGGATAATCCTTTCTGTAGCCATAGAGTTAGCGCACAGTGGAGATCAAACCATTGTACGACTAACGGGGTGTACACAATCCTTGAATTGACGTGTTAGGTCAAAATAAGAACTTCGATCGACCAATACAAGAGCATTTAACATATTCGAACGCGCATAAAAATTTTCAATGGATAATGAAATTTCATGTAGCAGAGAGCTTAATAACTCAAATAAAGTTTACGGGAAAATAAAACCCTCCTCGTGGCGCGATATTATTATATGCAGCTTTTCCCGAGGTTACCGCCTTCCCTAGAGGGTCCTACAATAGAGACCTAATTTCTGTTAGGGTTAAGTACTAAAGTCCTAAAATTTTATCGAAATCTAGTACACAAAGTTTGTCTCTAGCAATTAGGATTTTCGGTTTCGAAATGACGGGTTTTCTTTGAAATAATAAAAAATTCATCTTTAAAAATATTGTCCGGATACAACTCGTTCACGTATTTATTGCATTCTCTCCTCATTCAGTAAAAATTTGACTTTAGTATTTGAAGGGATATTTGAGAATAATGGTATATTTGGAAATCATATTCGCAGCAACTTCCGGCTTTATTTCCAGACGATCCGACCGTCGATCTTTAACGAAAATTCACGTGTAGATTCTGCCCCAGGAGGGTTACAAGTCCGTAGAAATAAGTTTTATGACCGGGCATCATTACGACATCGAAATTTATCCCCGAATTAGCCTCGGCGGATTCGCGGCAGATTCGCCAGCTGTGCTTCGGAGACTTATATCATTCGCGTCCGAACTCGGTTTTTCGATCCGAAAGTATCGTTAGAAAGCCAACGAACTTAGATTTCCAACGATATAGTTCTTGACAACCTAAGGTTGGTGAAAACAAGCAGACTTCGTGCCGAAGTCTACTGTTTCGCATAACAGTGCGATTTCAGCTACTCAACTTTGGCGGTTCGTATCTCCTCGACCCAGGCTCCGAAAAATGCACGAGACGTGTTTTCGGAAATCTTAAAGGAAAGGTTTTTCAGTAGTATAAATTTCGTTAGGTTTAAATTATTAGAGAATAACAGATATTCGAAATCGTACTGCTGCTCCGTGCTGAACGCACTTCGAACAGCTCAACTTCTGAGCTCCATATCTCTTTGGTCCGATCTCCATTTAAAGAACGGAAAGTGGCGTTAGAAAGCTGAAAGTACAAGGTTCATAGTGGTATAGGACTTAGGTATCGATTCTCATTAATCTGGTCAGAAAATGAGTCGCAAAATCACCGGTCAGCAAGCTGGCTAGAAAGGTTTCGTTTCCAACAAGCGTTTTGGAGGCTCATAACTTTCGCCTCAGTAATCGAAAAAACCTGATATTTTAGTAGAATAATATTAACATTTCGTAGAACAATATTCATGAAGGAACCACCATGAAAATCTCAAGGAATAAAATGCTAAAAATCGCTGAAGGTGACAGATTAGGCGACAAATGAGGGTTCGCAAAGGCGGCTTAATCGAACGTGATAATCAACTGATCATTAGCAGGTCTAAATTTTCTTGTTTAGCATGTGTTTTCAGATAAATTCAGAAAATAGGCGAAGAAGAAAAGGAACTAGAAGACCAAATAAAAGTTTATACCTTGACTTCCTTGATATCGACGGTGCGCGAGAACGTCACCTGTCCCAAGCTTCCGGTATGAGGAGAGACAACTTGAATGCTCTATTCCTTCTTGAGATTATGCAGATGTCAACGTGTGTAGTTGAAGAGGGCTGAGACATGGGATGAAGGAAGAAAAACAACGTGGGAGAGGGAAGTTATGGAGGGAGTTGATGTGGGAGAGGGAGGTTATGGTGAGAATTGGTGTGGGAGAGGGAGGTTATGGTGAGAGAGGGAGTTGACGTGGGGAAAAAACAATCGTGACATTTTTTTCCCTTATATATATACATTCATATATGTATATAATTAACCTCATATATATACCGAAATAATTAATCTAGGGAGTATATTATACTATAATATAAATTATATTATCGAACGCAAGACTTAATCCAAAATTAATCGCATAAAAAGATCGATTGGGTATGACAAAAATTTGGGTATTACAAACTCGGTGCATATCTTGAATCGATTTCACCCCTTTTGAAAGAGTTTATCAAAAAATCTGTTTCAACTTATTCTAAAAAACATTTATACATTTGTTTGAGATGGTTTATAAAAAATAAGTCAAAAATAACTTATTAAAATAAATTTTCATATTAAATCCCTTTATAATATTTTTTATCTTTTCTCCAGTTAAAGACTTATATATAAAAATATATCGAAATGCAATAACTTATTTATCTAAAATGCTTATGCTATAATTATAAGCACGTATTTAAGCTGTTTTTTTTCTGAACGGGTCAAAAACCAACCACAAATTCGTTGGTCAATAATTTGGGCTTGGGTTTAGAAAATTAATCCTTCCGATAAAATATATCAAGGAAGCTTGGGCTTTTAAATATCATTGGGCCTCAAATAAAATAATTGGACTCTTTTGGGCTCAAATAGTATTTCAAATGATTTTAGGTTACTAAATCCAAAAATGTCATATTACGTTAATATTGTTAGAAAATATGAATCACATGGGGAAAGTCCAAATATATATAATTTTTTAGAAATTCAACAAAATCGGCAATATTCTATTACCAGATCGAAGCTAGAAACATTAGATAATATGTCTTGTTCCAAATTTGGGGAATGTGGGTTGAATCGAAGCAAGTTAGGGGGCTGTCTGCCTGCACAGCTCATGGATTATGGCTTTCACCAAATTATTTGGGTTTTATGCTTCTTTACCCGATTAATAATAAAGTTTGAATAAATATTTGCCCATTTTGTGAATGAAAATAAGATACTCTTCACATTATTCTAATGTGATTAGATTTGTCCTTTTGTATTTGAGGACGATAATGTGCGTGGTTTGTTGTCTTGTTAAGTTGTCGCTTTTTAGGTATTGATTGAGATTGCGAGCTCTCTAAAAGTTTGTCGTATTTATAAAAGCGTGTGTGTTTTGGGACCGATCTTATGCATGTTGCACCATAGGTATAGGTTGTGAATTGTAATTATCCTAAAATTTTGGTACATTTTTTTCGACTAGATCGAGTTCAATTTACGTAGGGGGGAATAATAATTAAGAATTATGGAGCCAATTATGATTTGATTTTGACAAAAACAAACTTAAAAAATGATTAAATTCAAATTTGCAACTTAGAGAAAAATAGCAAATTTTGAAATATATAAAGACAATACAGGAAGATATATAATTTTGAGTACGGTGGTCTCACGTTTATTCCTTGAATCTGCCTCTGATTTGATTATGTATAGTTTGTTTAATGCATTTTCATTTATGTGGTCTACGATTAGAACGCGTGCATTTTTCAAACGTATATAGAGATAACGATTATCTTTATTACGGAGAAAGTGTGGAGGGTGTGTTAGTAGGCTTTGGAAAGGATTTGTAGTTTTTGGCATAAAATGAATTTTGAAAATGATTAGACGAGCGAGAGAGAGTCGCTGAGTTTAAAGAAAGTCGCAAGATAATTGCATACTTGATCACAATTTAAACACGGAACATAAAAATATCTTTGTTGATGGCTTATTTATCCGAACATAATATCTTACTTTTTCATTTCATCAGCATATTTTGTACGTGTATATGGAATGAATAATTAAAATATATATATAGTCAAAATGAAAACTTGTTGGGATCTCGGCTCCGTTTTGCCGGAACGGCTACAGGGTAAAGCCACCACGGCGATTGCTTTAGGCTCCCGCCACGAATAAGACCAGTGGCGGATCCAGGGGGGCGTCCGGCGGCGGCGGCCCTTTCGAACTCGTGTCGAAAGACGATTTTTTATATGTAATTCTTAAGAAATTTCGTATTTCGCCCTTCGAATGTACACTTTACTCTCTTTTCTATTGAATTTTTAAGTTTCGCCTCCCTTATTTGTAATCCTGGATCCGCCCCTGTAATGGTATGTACGTAATAATTATAATTTTCCAATATGTTAGCCATTAGGTATGTATTTATGGAGTCTAATACTCCCTACGTTTGTAATTTGAATAAATTAAAGTAATTTTTTAAAAAGTTAATGACATAATTGCGTTTATTATTATAATAATTGGATAAATGTTGTAAATATATTTTATATATATACTTACCATATATTTTGATGACCATGTAAATCCTAAAAACCCACGAGCTCATCTTGTACTCTATAAATAGAGGTATCCACCCTCATAATAATATACATATATTTCTCATTCTCTCTATTATTCTCTTATTCTATTTAGTTTATAACACGTTATCAGCACGAAAAATAATATACATATTTTTCTCATTCTCTCTATTATTCTCTTATTCTATTTAGTTTATAAGACGTTATCAGCACGAAAAAACTCACAAAAGGATTTCGCCGAGTTGCTACCGAAGCCTCCATGTGCCTATTAGATCTAAATCTAAAACAAAGGTATCGTACCATTTCCCAATTTTTTTTAATCAGATACTCAATATCAAAACTTGTTTGCAATCATTACGATTTTTTTTAATTTCGTGGGTGAATATTTACGCTTGCAAACTCCCTTTTAGTATTACTCATTTGCCATAGTAAGTAGTCAATTAGTAAGATTCATTTGTTTAATAAAATCTCTTAATTCGTTTGTATTAAATGATTACTGAGAATTAAAGAGAAGATCACATCGAGATAAATGGTTCATTTTCATTAAGAGATTTATTCGATCTCATATATTGTTATAGTTGTTGCCCCAGAAGTGGCACAATACATGAATATTCCAGAAGAATATCACATGTCCTTGAAGAACATGTCTAATGAATTGATTTATTTTCAAGAAATGATATGAGATCCCGTAGATCCCATAATCTATAAAATAAAGTATGTTATATTCATATTCTTGAAGAACAATTCCAAAATATATTTTCAACTTGATTTGTTGCTCCAGAATTAACACAATCAATATTCTTGAAAAATATTACATGCTCTTGAAGAGTTTTTGTTTTACGTTTTTATTTATTTATTTATTTGTTTGTTTGTTTGTTTGTTTATCTAATGTTAAATAACAATTATTGTTCCCCCCGCACAATTCATATTCATGAAGAATATTAATGCTCTTTAAGAGCAATTCAAAACCATATTTTTAACTTTAATTGTTGCTCCAGAAGTAGCATAATCAATGTTTTGAAATAAATTACATGCTCTTGAAGTGCATTTACAATCAATATTTTTATGTACGTTTTTATTTATTTAATGTTTTAATCCATATTGTTGCTCGAGAAGTAGCACAATTCATATTCCTACAGAATATCACATGCTCTTAACGAGCAACTCAAAATTATTTGTTGAAATTTAATTGTTGCTCCAGAAGTAGCACAATTTAATATTCTTGAAGAATATTTCACACTCTTGAAGAGTTAATAATATTATCTATGTATTTACTATATACCTCAGTTTTTTTTCTCCTGCATACTGTATAATATTTATATCTATGTATACATACAATCTTAATTTGGTGCTCCTAAAGCAGCACACAATTAATATTCCTTGAGAATATTATGTACTTTTGATGAACAATTCATATAATGTCTTATTGATGGGCGGGATCTTGGTTCTTGAATTGTTATTTTTGTTGCTCCCGAAGTAGCATAATTGATATTCCCAAAGAGCACTATATGTTCCTAAAGAGCCATTAGGTTTCTCAAAAATATTAGCCTTTCGCCTGACGTAGTTTAATATATACTAAAATTGTTGCTCTTGAAGTAACAGAATTTGCAATCCCGGAGAACACTACATGTTCTTGAAGAACAATTCAAGCTCTCGATTTTGGCAAATGATATATGTTCATAATTCTAATTGTTGCTCTTGATAATGCAACACATGATCTCCAAAAGAGTGACGGCATCAACATCCAGCAAATTTGCTCAAGTGACAATCTAGCGGATTCTTTTACAAAAGCATTACCAACGTCAACATTCAAGAAGTTGGTACACAAGATCGATATGCGCCGAATCAAGGATCAACAATGACTACATTGATGTGGAGCAGCTGTACTCTTTTTTCTTCGACCAGTTTTTGTCCCAATGGATTTTTCTGGCAAGGTTTTAACCAGGGGCGGATCCAGGGGGCGGGTGGGTGCGACCGCCCCCCCGAATTTTTGTGCGATACTACGAGTTATCTTTTATTTCTAGTAATTTTTATACTTGTTCCAATTAAATTTTTGAATAAGAAAAACTCAAACCCTATAAATTTCGCCCGTACAAAGAAAATCCTATAAATTTCGCCCCCCCTAACTCAAACCCTATAAACTCAAACCCTATAAATTTCGCCCCCCCTAACCGAAAATCCTGGATCCGCCCCTGAATAAGACCCTGTAGTCGGAACTACTTATAGAGTTGAAAGCCTCAAATTTTGTATATTATATTCTTTTGATGTAATTAGTATGAAGAAACCATTTCATCTCGTGGTAGTCTTGGGAACAACTTAAATAAATTGTTTTTGGTCTTTTTCATCGTATAAGCATTTTTTTAATGTTTGAAATGTAGGTTTCTTATACTTTTTTTAGTTTAAAAATATACATAAGCCCATAAGTTGGTCGGAAGTGCTTTTTAAAGTATAAGTAAAAAATAACTGAAAAATAACTTATGAGAGTGTATAGAATACTGTTTTTTCTAAAATTAAGTTTTTTTTATATATAATATTGCTAACAACTTTTGTTTGAAAGTAACTTTAAGCATAAATAGTTAAACGCTGCTTATAAAAGTTATTTCAAATACTACCTAATCAACGTGGGTCACAAAGACCGATTTACACGTACATCATACCCCTAATATAAACAAAATGTCCGGCCATAAAAAAATAAACGATACATATTATGTGACTAGGACACAAACACATAAACATGAGTTCGGCTCAACATGTGTGATAGTCTCAAAGAGCGACCTAACATACTAGATCAATTTCTCAACATTAGCCCCTACTCATTTGATGTTACTCATGAATCATGATAGATTACAGACTAATGAAATATCTATAACTTAACTTATGAGATGTGATTAAGTCATGCATAATTATTTAATTAATTAGTTAACTAAAATAGTATGATTAAGTTACTATTTTCAAATCTTATCCATAGTTTCATAATTGATGAGAATGAGATATGTCAAAATCTGGGCATCGAGAAGTCACCATCCATTATGCTCCAAAATAATTGCAATCTTTGTCCTACAAACACGTATTTACATACAATCTATACATAAATTCATATTTGTTATTTGCAAAATCAATTTTCTCATACTATAATCAAATAATTCTTCTCAAAATATTTTTTTATTAATTTTGAATCTTTTGACGAGATATAATAAACAATCCGTAATATTACACCACGTAGCCAAAAAAAGAAAGTTGAATAAGAAATTATTACTCATCATCGATCTACCAAACTAGCCATCCAACTAATCGACACCGAAAAAGAAAAAGGAAAAAAAACAAAATTAAAAAAGAGAAAAGAAATCAACCTTTTGACCAGAAAGCTGGATAACCTAAAATGGTGACAGCTCAGCACTTAGGCTTCAAGGTCGGAGAGGTTGTAGAGTGTAAGAAACCACCAAACTAAAAGCCCGGGTTTCGTTCGAATAATCTAGTCGTAATTTGGCGGAAACAATTATTTAATTAAACAAGTTGTCTTGGATTGAAAATTGGGTTAAATTTTTAAATTAATATTTAAAAAAATTGGATATTGAGCTACAATCTTATTCAACTATTTGGAGGTTCGAAATTATTGCGTCCCAGCATGGATCCACTTTTTTTTATAAATAGGAGATGAATAAAAAAGTTAATCTATATTAATTATTAATTTTTTATTTCGAGGTCTGATCAAATTTCATTAACAAGCGGTTAAGTTTCATGTTCAATAGTATGACATTTATACCATATTTATAAAAACAATGCCAATTATTCGTTCAATCTATATATATATAGTGTGGATCTGGTGAGAACTCACAGTTAACGTGAGAACTGCGAACTATGTATAGTTCTTATATAATTTAAGCATAATCGTTATATATTTAATGCAAAAAAATCTATAATTTTATAATTTTACCCTTCTACATAAAAATATATATAATATAAAATTATATATTTTTGCATAAAATATATAACGATTATACATAAATTATATAAGAATTATGCATGATTCGCAGTTCTCACATTAAATGCAAGTTCTCACATGATCCACTCCATATATATAATATTCGACCGTTGTCTAGTATGGATTATTTTATGATGAAAATTGACAAGTTCATATTTTAATTGAGACTTTCAAATATAAGTAATTTAGTACAATTTTCATAAATTAATTGTGTATTTAATTTCTTGAAAAAAATGGTACTACATCATAAAAGTCCAAAATAGAGCTAGTGTCCAAACGACGACGTGTCGTAAGAGCGTGAGACTGTTGTTTGCTTTTGCTGGAAAACGAGCCTTTGGAGGGAGAAAAAAAAAAGGAAAATATATTCGGCCTAACTTTTTATCTGAGCACGTTGATTGCAAGCCCACAACTTATTGTTCCACGTGGTTTTCACGCACCCATGCAACGTAGAAAAGTGATTGGGAAGATGATTGATGTGGGGAAAAAAGTGTTGGAAAATGATAGATAAATCATGACTTCTTTTGCTATTATCGATTAGTATTTCTTTGAGTTTGTTAATTCACCCAGATTAATATAATAGATTGGTGTAGTTTCACATTATTTAAGTAATTATGATTAATGGGATGGATTCGAGATTTAGAATTCAAAAGACAGAATTTTATGTAATTTTAGGAGCAATAGATTTTCAAAATGTATGAGGACAAATTATGAAATTACACAATTTTGATCTGGGGTGTAGCCAAACGCACTCCTATGGGCAGCAGGTCTAAGGGACGGATTCAAAAATCATACAGAATTACGAATTATTTCCGAATTATTCATTTATTTTTGAATAATTTATTTTTTCGCTTTTGCTTTTCTAATTAATTTCTAGTTATTATATGCTCCTAGCCTCTAAGTTTAGATCGCATCTGTTGTGTATCACACCATCTTAAAAATATTGTCTATTATAATAATACTGTTTTATTTCTTGAAAAGAAAATAATAATACTACAATTCTGAAAACTTACTCAAAGTCATGCTGATCTCAATTATTTACATATATAAGCCAACCTTTCTAATATTCCCGTTGAAATCCTACATAATTGAATTAAAAGAAATGGAAGAAGTGTGATTTACAAGTTCGATTCATATTTATAATTTATACTCCCTCTTTTTTATAGATAATGTCTTATTTTCTTTTTTGAGTTGTCTTATAAATTGTGTCACGTTTTTAAAAAAATAAATAATGTGTTAACTAAAATTAACAACTTTATAAATTTTTTAATGTTATATGACACTTTCTATTAAATGGAGAGAGTATTATATTATATATGAGCGGAGTTTATTGACGCGTATGGTAGCGTTCAACCTTCACGCACTAGCTACTAAAACGCTACCACTTGGATAAGGTCGGCCATATGATACACCAAACACCCTCAACGTGTCACGTTTTAAACGGTACATCGGTGGGCCCCGCTCCCTCCCGCCGTAAAAAGACGATTTGTTCCGTACTCTACCCCTTACATTCCCTCGCTGTATATAAACAACCGCCTGCCTCTCATTTCCGAAGGAAAAGAAAATCTTTTATTATTATTATTTTAAAAACCAAAAACTCTCTCTCATCCCTCTTTCTCTTACTGTTTCATTCATCTCTTTCATTACTGAAGGCGCGAGAAGAAGCGAGCTGTTATCAATGGGTGTTCGAGAAAGCGATCCGCGTTCGCAGCTCAGTCTCCCGCCGGGATTTCGCTTTTTCCCGACGGACGAGGAGCTTCTGGTGCAGTACCTCTGCAGAAAAGTCGCCGGCCACCATTTCGCTTTGCCGATCATCGGAGATGTCGATTTGTACAAGTTTGATCCTTGGGATCTACCGAGTGAGTTTCTTTTTGAATTTTGATTTTCCGAATCGAGCGATTACTTCGATCGAGAGGCTAATTGGGATTTAATTTTGTGTAATTGCAGATAAAGCATTATTTGGGGAAAAGGAGTGGTACTTCTTCAGCCCTAGAGATAGGAAGTATCCCAACGGTTCGCGGCCGAACAGAGTCGCCGGCTCCGGCTACTGGAAAGCCACCGGCACCGATAAGATCATCACGACGGAAGGAAGGAAAGTCGGAATTAAAAAAGCCCTAGTTTTCTATATCGGAAAAGCTCCCAAAGGAACCAAGACGAATTGGATTATGCACGAGTACCGTCTCTCTGATTCTCAGAGGAAAAACGGCAGCACCAAGGTTAGATACTTAGATTTCGATTCGATAAATTCAAATTAATGAATAAAATTTCTGTAATTTTCTGCATTCAATTCGAATGGTTGATTGATTTCTGATTTGCTTCCCTCGATTTTCAGTTGGATGATTGGGTTTTGTGTCGGATATACAAGAAGAATTCGAGCGTGCAGGAACGGAGCGCCATGACCGGCGATCAGAGCAAGGAATACAGCCACGATTCGTGCTCGTCGCCGTCGTCTCAATACGACGACGTGTTGGACTCTCTTCCGGAGCTCGACGATCGTTTCTTTTCCAAAAACGATCAGAAGCTGAATCTCCAGCGATTGAACTCGGCGAATTTTGATTGGGCCACGTTGGCTGGGCTGAGCCCGAACCCGGTTTGGTCCGAACTCGCTCAGGCCCAACCCGGTCTGAGTCAACCGACGAATTTCAACCAGAACGACGTATATGCCCCTGGTGATGCTATTGACGAAGTACAAAGCGGGTATGCGAATCAGGGAGTTGCCAACTCCGGGTTCTTGCAACAGCCCATGACTGGATTGAGTCAGGGGTTTTCCGGCTCGCTCGACCCGTATGGCATGCGGCACCTGAACCAGTCGATCGGGTTCGGGTTCGGGTTCGGGTTCAGGCAATGAAGAAGAAGTAAATGGGATGGTGAATTTGTGAATAGTGAAGACATTGTTAAGGGCGATTTATGTAAATTGTCTACTTCTTTGGGCTGTATTATATTTTGGCTTAGGCTAGATTAAGAAGAGTTTCGAGGAATTATCATTAGTGATTACTATTGATTTTAATTTTATTTTTATAGTTTAGATATTTGTCAAGATTCTATGAGATAAATATAGATAAGAAAAGTTATTTTAGCTACAAAGAAAATTTTTCTCTTATTAAATTTTAAATTCTGAAATGTATGGCTCTCTTTTTTGTTATTTTTGTGACGAGAAATTCTATAATTGTCGGAGGTATAAATTGGATAGATTTCGCATCAGAAATATGTATTGAGTAAATCTTAATAGCATGTGAATTAGTAGAAAAGTAATCTATTCTTAAATGGCTATTTCTTCTTTTCTACTTGATGCTAAAAAACTTTTTGTTGCGACCATTTTTGGGTGAGAACACAAGCGTTTGTTTTCTAATTTCACAAATAATTTTCGTGCTATTAGTGTATTATAATGCATCCACAGTAATAAGCAAAATAATGTTTGTAAAGAGTTTATTAGAATCTAAAGACTATGTATACGGTGAGATTCGAACTTGCTATTTTATTAAAAGAAATTTCACACTATCATAAGAAAAAGAAGGCAAACATGCAAATGGGTGGTTAAATTTTGAACATGCTCACCTATGGTTAATTTAAATTGTTAATGTTTTCTGTATTGTTTGTAGGTTAGAGCGCATAAAATGTATTTACTTAGTGCACACTTCGGTAGCATCTACGGGTTACAATTGTCATTTAAAAAAAAAACCTTGCAATAACATTAAAACCATAACAACTAGAATAAAAACAAAAAACATAAGAGAGACTACTCTAAATTCACTAGGCCCAATCTGAAGTCCAAAAATGAGAACACAATATTCCTTACATCTTAGCCCATTTTAATTTGCTAATTCTCCCTGAAAAGCCTATCATGAAATATACAAATATTTATAACTTCAAATTGGAACCTTTTAATTTCAAAAAAGAATATTTGCTCATATCTTAATTAAAAATATTTAAGCCACAAACGTTTATAACATAGTAATATTTTAATTTACATAACATCCAAGGATGAAATAAAATGAATCAATTAATGGAATTACGAACTAATACGGTCAAATACTAGTACAGTTAAACCTCGATAAAGTAATAACATTGGGATCGAGAAAAAATATTCATTTAACAAGGTTATTACTTTATTGAACATTATTTTAGTGCATTGACCCATATCAAGATCGTAAGAAATCATTATCTTAACGATGTTATTATTTTATCGAATATTACTTTATCGAGGTTTAACTGTATTATGAATCGAATAGCGTCTTCAGGTTTACAGCATGATGATAAATATTATACTATAAATATTATAAGAAGGGGAATGGTTTTAGATTAAATGTGTAATGGTGGTTATTTTGCAAGTCATTTTCCTGAACCGCATCATAATAAAACATGAATTGTTGGAGCATCATTTCAGATTTGAACAAAATATAAATGAAGAGATAACATTAGAGATAACGTTGTTCGAATTCTTACCAGAACTGGGTATACAATTAGGATATGTCCTTCATCATGCTTCTGAATAATCAATTCAACTTATCACAATCACTAATTACAACAACTTTTAAAGAAAGCCACCAAATATTTAGAGCAAAAATCTTGACCCATTTACCATAAAGCATAATTAAAGATCGACGCACATTTTCTATAATCAGAGCGAAGTTTACCCAATGCAGACTATTAGTGAGATCCAAACTTATGATCATTATAGAACATAATTAAAGATAAATGCACATTTTCTATGATCAGAGCGAAGTTTACCCAATGCAGACGATTAGTGAGATCCAAACTTATAATCATCAAATCTCAAATAGTATTTACTTTTACGGGTTAATAAATCGTGAGTTCAAATAAATAACTCGTGAGACGAGAATAATCCGCGACGTGACATAAGAGTGATTAGGATGGAGATTAATGGGCCCCCAAGATTCTTAACTGTCAGCTATGCCCATTAATTGCTTTTAGCCAGTATTTTTCCATTAGCATCAAGAAAATGAGACCTAGTTGTCCAAGTATTGAAACCATTGCCTAACAGAAAGTAGAAATTCGATTTGGTTGTGATTAAATTAAATCCAATGAATCAAACTTATTGCACGGATTAAAGCTGGATATTACAAAGATCACTACCATCAAACCAAAATCTGGGACCAACAATTAATACGAGGATATTAATTAGTAAAACTCATCCACCCAATTAATCGGAATTTTCTACCCTAGACCAGGTCCATAAGACCTTATGGTCCAAGATTTAACTTGAATTAAATAATACTTTTGATTGTGCTTTCTTGTATTTTTTTTATTTTCAAAATATCCTATGTGGCATGATTTTATTTTAAACCACAAGGTAAATTGTGGACTTGGTCTAGGGTAGAAAAATTCCAATTAATCAGATTCTTGGCTGTAATATATTGTTAATTTAAACTAGCTTTAGTATGACTCAGCACTCCAAATATCCATGACATTATGTAGCAAAGTAACAAAGAAATCATTACAATAATGATCGAGTATAGATTTGTGCTATTAATTTTTGACACATTGGGAGTTGTTAGTTAGCCCAAATAAATCAATGTAGAATTAACCCTTCTATTAAATTGATACGCGCCGAACGATAATGCAAAAGACAAATGAACCCTAAATTCTCACATAAAAAGAAAAATGGAAAACTTATTAATACCGAAATACAACCGTAGGATGCAGGGGCGGAACTAGAGGGGGGTCGGGTGGATCGACCGACCCCCCGGCCGACTGAATTTCGATTAGTAGGATATAAAATTCGTATTGCTTATATATAATTTTAGTGGAAAATGATATTAATTATTTACTCGTAGTATAGTTGGTCAGTGGTTTTGTCTCTCTTATGAGAGGTCTCATGTTCGAAGCCCGTCATTTCATTTTTATTTTCAGATCTTCAAATTATTTATTTTCTAGTTTTCTATATTTCGCAACTTAACAAATATAAGAAATAATATATATCTTTCATAGCCTGTTTGTATTCGAACCATTTAAAACTATATTTAGTAACTCTCGATTTTTTTTCTCTGTCTTCAGCCACCGTTGTTCCTCTACTTCGACCCCCCAACTTCATAGCTCTAGTCCCGCCACTGGTAGGATACCACTTTTGTGATTGTGGGATGACCACCCTTTCGTCCTTGGTTGCTAAAAATAGTCATTTGTTGTATCTCCCACGCATTATAAATTAACTACAAACGATTAACTAACAAGTTATTAGCTGCATAATGATAAAGCATTAATGACTCAATTAAGAATCTTGAGGTATATATTCGAATCTAATCGAAATTGTGTGGAAACGTAATTTACTCAAAACACGCAAAAACATGAAATATGACGTGTTTATTTAAAAAACACGCACTTGATTAAAATGTATTCGCACTATGTATAACATTGAATTTTTCTACAAGATCACGTACATATATGAGAGCGTGTGTGTATTGAATTCCTATTTTAGGTCTTATTGAACAAATGAATTCGAAAAAAAAAGCAATGTGTTTTTCTAAATTATGACATTCCATTTATGAATTGTTCAACGTTGTGATCTTAGAAACGTAAGTGCATGAATCCCATTTTCGATCATTGTAATGATTCGAATCGGATGTATATGCGATGTGAAAACCAGCTAGCTAGGGTTAGCTAGGTTTATGAGTACGTGGGCATGACCTGCTTTTCTTCACTCGGGGCATGTTCAGAGAGAGAGAGAGAGAGAGAGATGAAACCTTGATTTTAGGGTTTGGGGAGAATATTTTCTAAATCATTTTTCCAAGTCAATTTGTAGTTATATAGATATTATAAATTAATAAGGGTGTTTATTTATTTATTAGCGAGTAGAGGGAGAGCTTTATAACTTTATTATTATTATTATTATTATAATTATTATTATAATTATTATTATTATTATTATTATTATTATTATTATTATTATTATTATTATTATTATAGTTCAATTGAATAAAACAAATACTTTTTAATATAGTCAGTTACAACTCAAATTTGATTAGTTTCAACTTAATTTCTGCATGTTTTAGTTTTCTGGTATAAAAACATAAATAAATATACAAAATTAGTGGGGAAAAAAAATCCAAAAATAATTCCGTTTGAGAGTGAAATTAAACAGATCTTATAACAAAATGATAAATTAGAATTGGGTTGAAGACCAAAAATTGCCGAAGTTAACAAACTAGTGATTCCGACAGTACGAAAATCATGTGAAACAGATTCGAGATAGCGAGTGTGATGTGAAAGGAAAATGGGGGAGTCATGCAATTCAGATTTTGGCTGAATTTGTTGAAGAGGCAGTGCCCCTTTTCTTCTGCCGCAATATCTGCACTCATTATCAACAACCCTAATAACATACTACATATTACTATTAATTATCGATCGATATAATAACAATATAACATAAGAAGAAATATGTATTTCACGTAAAATTTTTAGGGTTTTTTATATATGTCTGATTTCAATCGCTCGAAATTAAGGAGTGCACGGGGTAGAGATGACAATTTTGCGGGTCGGGGCTGGGTAGTATAGTACCCGGACCCGCCCCGCAAGTTCGACTCAGAGACCCGGATCCAGACCCAGACTTGTACGGGTCCAGAAACTCAGAACCAACCCCGGACCCGCACGGGGCGGATCTACCCGGCCCCAGACCCGTTGGTGCCGTTTCAATTGCTAATTTTGAATTATTTTATTTTTTAATTATTAATTTTCGTTAGTGGAAGCCTTTTTGTTTGAATTTTCTTATCATAGTTGCCAGCTATTAGTATCTAAAAGTATGAATTGAAGAACAAGAAAATTCAAATAACATAAAGTAAGATTACATAATAAAATTAATAAAAAAATTAGTAATGCGGGTCTGAAACGGGGCTGGGTGGGGCGGGGCGGGTAGAGAAATTGGACCCGGATCCGTCCTGGACCCACGCGGGTTGGGTCCAAACCCGCCCCGTACTTCTACGGGTCTGGGTATTACCCGCCCCATCGCGGGACGGGGCGGGGCGGGTCCGACGGGTCCAGTTCCAATTGCCATCTCTAGCACGGGGTAAAGGGAAAGTTAGGTTGTGTTTGGAGGTGATAAAGATTGATGCCATATTCTTAAAAATGATAAATATGCCTTGACTTGCAGCCTCATACATCCCACATGTATTTTTTTTTTCATAATTTATTTCTACCTTTTACTTCTCTTCATCATTTCCTTACCCTATATTTAATATCCTTGCATGTGAATCACGAGTAGAAATTTAATGATACACATGTTTGTTTACTCCGATGTATGTCGAAATCGAACAATATAGTGTATCAAATTCCGTGGTAGATGATTCATTTTGAGAATGATTTATTCATCTAAATTGTTTATAATATCACTATAGTATTGACTCTCAAAATGGTAAAAAATACTGCTCCATTTATAAATAAATGTGTGAAATATAATGATGAAATTATATAATGGATCAAATAATTAAGACAAGATGTGTTTGCATGAGTCCCACTTTAGACCCTACCATATTTAGCCAAATGCCAGCATTTTGGTAAACAGTTCACATTTTGGGACTTATCTAAAGACAAAAAACAAGCACACACATTAATTTGTGTATATATATACATTAATACATACAAATGTCCCTCATGCCTGATGGTGCATATTTCACTCGATATAACATCTACGAGATTGTAATATATATTTCATCAAAAGTGGATATATGTACATTGAAATACTTTTACTTTAAGGGTATTTCTGGCATTTCAAGTGAACATTATATTAGACTTGCGATAACACTCGTTGATAGATATGAGTTACTATAATTTAATATAGTTTGCAGATTATTATATGTAAATAAATTTTCATACAAAAACTAATAAATAAAGGATGATGATGATATAAATTATTTTATGCGATTTAATTTGTAATATATATATATATATATATACACAAATGAGATTTATTTAGACCGTAGATTCATCTTGCCTCACACATGTTCGGGTACTGCAACGGTACCACGTTCAACGTGATATTTTATCGTCATTATCGGCGTCTAATCAAACTTTAAATGAAGCATAAGCATGATTTCGAAAATCAATTGTCAAAGAATTTGTGGTGATAAATTGGACTACAGGATTTGACTCCCAATGGAGACATTGTTTATCATGGATTAAGCAAATGGACCCACCCATAAGATATATTATTTTCGGTCATTAGTCATTTTAAACAATTCTTAATTATCATAAAAATATTTAAAGCAACACTTAGTATCGCTATTATGGTGCAACTAATGAAATAATTGGACATGTAATTAATTAAAATTCGACAGTGGCAGATATTCAACAAAGCAATAAATTACTAACAGTTGGCAATATAACACTTTCCATTACAGTTAAACCTCGATAAAGTAATAACATTGGGACAGAGAAAAAATATTTTAGCAATTAACCTCGATAAAGTAATAACACTTTCCATTACAGTTTAACGAGGCTATTACTTTATCAAATATTATTTTAATGCATTAACACATATCAGAACCGGAAGAAATTATTGTTTTAGCAAGATTATTGCTTTATCGAAGTTTAACTGTATATAAATTATATTAAAAATCAAATATAAAATCCTAACCAAGAAATTTATGAGAAGATTATTGGAGTACTAAATTACACCTTTCATTTTTCTTGAAATAGTTGGAATCTTGGAGCTACATATTTAACTTCGGTACAATTTACGAATTAATATAAAAAATGAGATTTATTCAATACAATACGAGTAATTAATAAATTGTAAAATCCTTCACTCCCGTCTCGGTCGTCAATTCGAAGATTTCACACTCCCACTTAAAATCCTTCGTCTTATCGGTTTCTCTTTCACAATATTTCTGTTGCCCTCTCGGTCGCCACGGCGGGCCCACCACATCTCCCCGCCACGTGTCAGCCAGTCATTGGCATGTGCACCACGTGCGTGTCGGTCTATTAACCGCCTAAGTTTAAGTTCCTCAATTCCTAATGTCGTCATCATTAGGCCCTAATCCCCTCCCTCTCAACCACCTTAATCCCCCCTCGCAAAATTACACCCCTAGCCCTCCACAGTCCTATACATACCACGTGGCGAGAATCGATTGGGTGTAAGGCAGTAAAACGCGGGTCCACGCTGCACCGTAACGTAAAATGGACTGTACATACGGGGTAATAAAAAGAAGAGGCTGTAGCCAACTACAAACCCATAACATATTTCAATATTTTTTGTTTTCTCTGCTTTACTGTGTTGTACCATGCTTTCTCCTCCCCCACAAATTTCTCGATTTATCAACATAATTATTCTGAATTAATACTAATCCGTTTGTACTTCCATCTAAATCAAGTTTCTTGATTGCAAGAAACTCTCTTTTTCTCTCTCTCCCTCTTCATCTATGGAGAGCACCGACTCCTCCACCGGCTCCCAGCAGCCGCAGCTGCCCCCGGGCTTCCGCTTCCACCCGACCGACGAGGAGCTGGTGGTGCACTACCTCAAGAAGAAGGCCGCCTCCGCCCCGCTCCCGGTCACCATCATCGCCGAAGTGGATCTCTACAAGTTCGACCCGTGGGAGCTCCCCGGTAATTACGACTTCCGTCGGTAACCCGTTTATGATTATTAATCCAACGTGAATCCATCGATATTCCTTTGGAATTTGTGTGGGTTTTTGTATTTTCAAATTAATCCATTGGTAATTATGAAGGCCAACTTTTCGTCGGAAATTCGTTGTTAATCTATTTACGATTATTAGTTGCACGTGAATTCATCGCTATTTATGTAAATAAATACTAGTTCATGATGATTTTTTTGCATTTTCAGCTAAGGCTATATTTGGGGAGCAGGAGTGGTACTTTTTCAGTCCGAGGGACCGGAAATATCCGAACGGAGCGAGGCCGAACCGCGCCGCCACGTCCGGCTATTGGAAGGCGACGGGGACGGATAAGCCGGTGATGACCGGCGGCGGAACGCAGAAAGTGGGAGTTAAGAAAGCACTTGTTTTCTATGGCGGCAAGCCTCCTAAAGGGATTAAGACAAATTGGATCATGCATGAGTATCGCCTGGTCGATAACAAGACCATCTCGAAGCCTCCCGGTTGCGATTTCGTCAACCGGAAGGGTTCTTTAAGGGTAATTTCGGAATATAAATTCATTCCTTTTTAATAAATTAATCCTTTCATAAACCTCGTAAATATTTTTATTTTGTTTTACTCCGGCAGTTGGACGACTGGGTTCTATGCCGGATATACAAGAAGAACAACGCGCAGCGGCTGTCGGAGCAGGACCGGTCCGACGACATACACAACGTGATGGGGTCGATGGCGCCGCCCATGTCGATGGCGACGGTCGGGCAGCACAAGTTTCTCGAAAACGACCAGACGTTGTACGAAGGGATGATGAATGCGGCAGGGCCGAATCACAACATGCTACCGACGAAGCGGAATATTCCGAATCTCTACTGGAACGACGACGGAGGGAACGCGAGCTCCCCCTCGACGAAGAGATTCTTGTCGGAAAACTGCGACGGAAGAGGCGGCGGCGACGAAGCGACGAATTCGATCGCGACGATTCTCAGCCAGCTGCCGGCGAACCAGCAGAGCCTGCAGCAGCAGGCAATGCTGGGGAACATCGGCGAAGGGGTGTTCGGACAGCAGCCGTATCAAGTCTCCGGCGTGAATTGGTACACGTGATTTATGTCTGTAAGTTTGAACTGATCATCGATTTTAATATTAATTATCCCGCAGCAAAGAAATTAAAATTACAGATATGATGATTGTAGCTGTCTAATTATGTCGAAAGCAGCCAGATTGATTAAATTATGGTCTATAAATTTGCTATAATAGTGTTCGAGATTTTGTATGTAGATAGGGTGAATTAATATACAGAAATACTTTATTAGCTGTAATATTATGTTTATTTTCTTTCTTATCAATTACACATCACATACTTTGTGACATATTAAACTAATTGTAGGAATCTTGTACTGCTGGTATCTTCTTGTGGAGAATTTGAATAAATGGATTATAGTAGTAATCATTTTACATTATATGCATAACATTATTTTTTATGATATATTTGATTTTATGAGATTTAAAGTCTTGATTGTGGGATTCTTGCACCCAGAAAACCCTAATGCTATTGTATGATTTTTTTGAGCGAATAATTAAATGAATACTTTTTTTCTATTATTTTCTTTATTTTTGGATGAAGCCTTCTGAGTTTTCGAATAGTATTTAATTAAGAAAACGACTAATTCTTTTACATACAATTTTCGTTCGTTACATAAAAAATCGAATTTTTTTCAGCCGTTTTGGAAAGCAAGATAAGACATGATATATATATACATGCATGTTTACGACTTGAAATTGAACAATGTTTGAAGGGAAAATAATTATTCAATAACATATAAATATATTCCACATCCACCATTCATTCTTTTTGTTCTTGTTTTTAGGCCAAGATCGCAAAGAAATATATTCCCACTATTTCCTTTATTGCAAATAGGCATATATAGGGTCGATGGATCGATGTTTTCGAACATTTATACGTGTATAATAATAATACTCGATATATATTATATATGCATGGCCAACATGAAATATATATGCCCTTCTAGAATATGGAGTTTTTTTTCTGAAAACAAAATAATTGATTCTTTAATATAATTTACCCAAATATACACCGACAAGAGATTTTGAATTATTCGTTTGCCATCGTTTTCTTTGTTCTATCGAAACTAGGTCAAATAACTTTTGATGTATATAATAAAGCATTCATCAAATCAAAATTAGCAAAGATGATTAACTCACTAAACCTTATTAGCCACAACATTGTCTTGATAGCTAGTATTGTCCTAATCCCATTTTAATTTAATTAACTTCACAAATTTCCTTAATTATTCCTGGGGAAAAAGGGTCACAAATTTCAGGTTGTGGCCGTCGTTTTCTTCAGTCTGAAAAGACTCGGCGGAATTATATTCTACCACCATGATAGACTTCATAAATTTTGTTTTAGCCCCGTCGTATACGACCGGATATGTATGCGCTTGGATCCAAGTATGAAATCATATGATGAATTTTAAGTAATAAGACAAATGGTACACAAGGTTTTGCAATAATGTAAAACGTCCAATTTGAATTCGACGATGATGAATAGTATTTTCGTGACATAAAAAATCGTTTTCCCCTTAATTTCATTTTTATCTCAATCAAAACTCTTGAAATTTATCGGAGTTAGTGACCACATAGCCAGAAAAACTCAAATTGTCTCGAGTTTTTCAGTCAAAGATCACGTTTAAATCTCACAAATGTGTAGTTTACAGATTATTATACAATAAGGATGGTATATTATATATTCAGTAGACACATCGGATATCCACTGTGGGATTTTTTTCTTTTCGTAAAAACCGTGGTTGAAAAAAGAAAAAAGAAAAGGGGGAGGAGAGTGATGGTATTTCTACATCACAAATGGGTGTGATTAATTTCGCCATTGTCTTTGATGGTGTAGGGACCCTCTCACCTGTCAAAACATTAAAAGGAATCTTTATCTGAAACCTCACAAATTTATTATGCTTAATCACATTCCCATTTAAGGAAAGAGTACAAAACAACTTTCACACATTATTTCATCCCACGAGTGCTTAAAATGGAAAATAGATAATGGCGATGATGGAGATGCACTAGATATTTCTAGGTCTTGTGAAAGGAGCTTTCATTACAAGCATATACACACAACTTAATAGAATCATCTCGATTTCGTGTGTCGAGTACATCCGTTGTTGAAATGTTCATGCATCTACTCTATGTTTTTTAATGGGTATATGTAACGCTAAAGATGTTGACGTGTTGAACGAAATATCACGAGATATAATGAGTGAGATTTTTTGGAGTATGTTTGGATGAGATGAGTGGACTATACAATTTATGTGCAGTCTATAGGATCTTGAATGTTTGTCTTTTGATATGCATCAATTCATACATAATTGGAATAGTACTACTGTTCCAATTTTATCAATCGGACAAAAGCTCTTGCATGCTATTCTTTGGAAAAAAAAAATTAAATAAATAAATTGTTCAAATAACTCAAATAAAGATTTCAGGTAATAAAAAAATAAAATAATTTGAAATATCTTGAATGACCATTAAGAAGCGGGAGACTAAGTATTTATATTTTTATATATGTTTTGATTAGATGGTAAAAAATATAGTTTTGGCCTCGACGGTGACGATTTTAGTCGAAAAACTAGGGAGTGGTAATTTTAAATTCTTAATTAGTTCTAGTAACTTTCAAGATGCGGTAATTTGGATCTATTTTTATCTGTTTTGATTTAGTAGTAGAATTAGTTGTCTCGTTTTTAATGGTTATAAATTTAACACATTTGATTCCTATCAACATATTTATAGGTCGAATCTATCGCATTTTATTAACGTAATAAAGTTTATATTATATGTTTGAATTTATTTGGCAATATACCTAAAATAGCGATTGTAACGTGAAATAACTAATTTGAAATAACTTGACTGTCCATTAAGAAACGAGGGGACTATAATATATTTTTATGTTCCTATTAGATGGTAAAAATATACTCCCTCTGTCCCATTAAAGTATCATTTTTCTTTTCGGCACGGGGACTAATAAACTTTATTTAGATATATATTTTATAAGTTTTAATTGTATTAAGAAATTAACACAATTTTCGATTAATGGTTGGTAAGAATGAATGAGAATTCGTCCTAATTTTATTAAGGCATAGTTGAGACAATTGAATTTTTTTTCCGATTTTTTTTATGTTGTAATTAAAGAAACAATCTAAAACTTTCAAAAAATTAAAGATCATAATTTTCTTAGTTCGGAGTGAAGTAGAGTCGTATGAGAGAGAAACTTTTGGAGAGAGTGTGTATAAGAATGTGGGATAAGTATTTAGTAATGAGGGACCCACCTCATTTTTTAATGTACAATTAATATTGTCATTTTAGAAAATGAGAGACTTATATTGGGACATAATAAATGGAAAAAGTTACACGTTTTTAATGGGACGGAGTGAGTATCATTTTGGCCTCATCTATATGGATGGTGACGATTTTAGGGTCCACTTTTACCAGATTTTTTGTATCGATTTTAATCTAATGATGGAATTGGTTGCCGAATCTATCAGATGATTAATTTTAATAAAGCTTGTATTTTTTTATATGATTTATAATTTGTATACACTTTTACTAGTTTTTCACGATTTTGACTTTATGGTAGAATTGATTATCTAATCTCTAGTGGCTATAAGTATGCAACATATTTGATTCTTATTAACGTATTTATAAGTTGAATCTACCGCATATGATTAATGTAATAAAGTTTACCGTCTTATATCTGAATTGCAACTATCAAACATAAGTGAAATTTACTTAACGCATACCTTGAATAGCGATTAGCGAATGTAAATTTTTTTTTCATAAAAACAAAAATTACCTCAAATCTTAAATTCCCTTGTGAGGTCTCATGAAAGTGAGTTGAAACTGCAACAATTTTGTCGATAACCCCTACAATTTTATTTTATTTTTCCAGCTAAGAACAAAGTAAAAATTAGTCCGAAAATAACAAACTAAATAAAAAACCTTTCAAAAATTACTGTGGCTAAAACTACCACCTTTCAGTTGTAGTTAAAAATTTTCCCTATGCTACAAGTAGTACATCTCATGCTACATTCTTTAAATGAACGTAACTAATACTAATATAATAGAAAAGAACTGTCCTTTCTGTATACTTTCCCCGGTTCCGTCGTATCAACAGATGAAAGCATATTATTAATTCAACATTATTTGTTGATACGACGTTCAATCGAATAGTGTAATTAACACGAGATGTACTATATTCGAGTTGCCTTCATTGTGAAAGTAGAAATGCCACCCTTTGTAGTTAAGGAACTAAAGGTCGACCTAGTTTCTAGATGGTCAATTGGTGATCAATATATTGGTTGTTCGCCCATAATATATCCATCCAATATTTATTAGTAATTATGAATGTTGGGAAAATACTTGCTCTCCTTTCTTCCACTTTAATCTAAAATTATGAGGATTAAAATGAGAGAAAAATTCGAATATATTTCTGAAATATAGAAAGGTAATAGTAAACACATTCAATTACGATGTGCATAATAAAAATGCTTTGTTGGGAACACACACATTACCTTTACAAGAATCTTGTTTCTCAAAGAATCTGCTGCAATGCTACAAATGCAAAGATTCATAATCAGCAGCAATGATAATGTATTTGACAGATAAACAGCAAACCAGAAGCATTCTTATGAATTTATATGAATAGATGATGAGAAACTGACCTACTAACTTTCTTTAGGCAGAACAAGGCGATCCTGGCCTTCTATCAACTTCGCAGATCGGATCAGATCCCCTGTCTTGATCTCAGATAACGTTTCCCGCCCCATAGTCGTGTAACTGAGCACCGTATTAGTTCACAAGAAGCAAAATGATGTCTTAGTTTTTTCCTATTCTTATGAGTTGAAAATTTGATATCGAGTATAAAAAGTTAGTAAGGTAAAAGAGACGTACCCAAAGACCGAAAATTGGCCTTCGTCGAAGGAAAGTCCTCCTAGGCCAGCCTGCAAAAATAGAGTTGTTCTATTTGATTCCATTTCAATAAAGAGATATGGAGAAAAATGATTAAATCCATACTACTCACATTTCTCTTGTCATAAAGATAGAAGAAAAACTGATTTGGCGACGAATACTCCTCAGAGTTCTCATTATGAGCCATGACTACTGCTCCATATACTGATAGTGGAAGCACAGGCAGCTCCCCATCCTATGCATGGAGATATGGATGAAGATCAATGAAGGTAAACTTAATGGTTAAGTTACATTAATCATTATGTAAATAAGTTTTTGTGAACCTGGACGCTTAGAACAGACTTATAGAGCGGCTCAAATTGCCCAGACGGCATGATTTCGAGGGGCACACTGTATCCCTTCTCCTTGTCCAGCTTGCCATCTGAGAGAATAGCTTGGTCTGTGCAATTAAGTTTCACGCCATCATAAACCCCATCAACCACCTACATTGTTTCAGATCCAAGTTGAGACATTTTCCCCAATAAGCATAGAGAATATTTGGTGTATACAGATATGAAAGTCAACAACATTATGTAAGGATGTGATGCAATGAGGATGACCAAACATGAACTATTTTTAAGCATTATTGTCCTACGTGTTCATTTTTAGGCTCAGTATGTAAAAACAAAGTAGAAGGAAATTAAATTTAAAATAAACTCGTCCGTATTGTGGCAGTTGTGTGATCATGTAAAAGTAAGCTAAGGTTTTGGCATGTTACCCTGCAGAGATGAGATACGTGGTGCGGTTTTAGCTGTCAATCTGCAGCTGCTTAACTTAGTCTTATTGTTAATAGCACATCCAAATTGAAGTGGAGATTCTTTTTTTTCTCTTATTTAAGAGTGATCTAACAAATGTTACGAACTAACAAATGCATATTTAGTAAGAGAAATATTTCCACTATCCTTTTGGTTTCGTTTGTTCTGTAAAAATTTGGCTCATTAAGGAAGCGCCAACACTAATGCTAGGTGCAGTCATAAAGAGAAAAATGAATAATGCTGCCTTTTTTAGATTGTGAAAGAACAATAAGTAGCAAAACAGATGAAAGAGATTCCACTACCTTACCAGTTTTGCAAAGTTCCCTGCAGTAAGTGGCGCTGAGTACCCATCTATGACAACCTAAAGCCATATCGAGGATTTGTAAGACAGTGGCTTAATGTAGCATGTGACAGAAATAACACATATCTATTATTAGTTAGATGAGAAAAAGTGACGTTAAAACTGATCAAATGACCGCCATGTACAAAAACTCACGAGACAAAATTCACCCATTTTTATTGTACCGAAATTTGATGTCTCTTTCAGTAGTTTGGCATGATAAAAGACAATTTACCAGTTCCAGTATAGCTAAATAAATGTAACCAGAATTAAACAGAAAAACCTTGCTCATTTATATGATCCACAAGGGTATTTGGTGCACCTGAAGTATAGCAGTGTTTCTGGCTTGACCACCAGCTTCTGGAGAAAACGTCGTGCCATCCCCTTTCTCAATAGCAAATTCAACAACTGCTCTGCCTGTAAGCCTATTGGAAGTTGCCGAATATCAGCTATAATGTATTATACCTTGATCCCTATATAATGTCAGAACTTCTATAGCAGCAGCAAAGATATCATGCCTTGGGCAGAAGTGCCATAACATATAGATTACATAGAGCATCAAGGAAGGAAGCAAGTAGAGGAACTTCTATAATATGATTGAAAATGAGATGAGTGGGAATCCGTAAGATGATTACCTTGGGTAATCTAGGTACTGCTTAGGCAACAGAAATGATAATCCGGGAGCCTGTTGAAAAATATATCCTTGACAAATCACTGATCAATTTGTGAAATGTAACGGTCAATCAAGACAAAAGGCGAAATGTAAAAAGGTCAACTACAGCTTGCAGTTTTCTTTTTCTTTTTTTTTTTCTCTCTACACTCAAAATTTGTGCACTTGGCTTTCTACCTAGCTAAGTTTCATGAAGATAGTATACGAGAATTTTATTCAGCTTCTGAATGCAACCACAACTACCTGTAACAACTCCAACTCTGCAACAGTATCAAGTGTAGATGCTAGGCCAACTGATACCTTGTCTGCGTCTTTGTCCTTGATGCTCTGAAGAAGTTTATTCAACCCACCCTGAAAAAACACACAAAACCTTTACTGATTCTAAGCTTATGCATTATCAAAAATGGTATCACCGCAACCATGATTTAAACCTTTTATAGTTTTTGGTGTAAGTGCACCTGCCGCACAAGACACATTATAAAATGGAACTAAATCCTGCATTTTGTTTTTTCGAGTATTATAAAGAAAGCAAAATATAAGTTTTAGAATGTAGGTTACTCAATATAAGTAGAATTCCTTCATGTGTATATTAGTGGAGGGTATGACAAAGTCATTACGCATAATTGTGAGGAGTAGAGAGATCAGGTAGTTGGAATGTTGATTATTCAGGGCCATGATGCAAACTGCTAGGAGCCCGAGGTCCAGCTCGTAGAGAATTAGAATGAAGCAGAAAGTACTTGGGAATTGGAGGTTGATAAGTAGGAATAGAGAAACAGAAACTTAATTCGACCAACTCCGTTCATAAATAATTTCAGTTTTCTTCAACCTCAAACAGGACTATGTTTATCAAAAACCATTGATGAAAGGAAGTGAATGCATGAACATACAGCCCCTTCATGACTAAGAGCTTTTTCAGAAGCTGAACAATTTGAACTATTGTCTATTAGACAGGAGAAACAGGTAGTAAAATGAAAAGATTTGGAGAACCACATGAAATAATTACTCTGCAAGGACAAAGAGCCCAATGTAAGAAAACAGAAACTGCAAACTGCCATTTTAAGTTCATAGATTTCAGTTACTATCTCCTATATTACCTCTGCATCTGTCAGAGTTGCATATAGAACTGAACCATTTTCTCTAAATTCAGCTGGGATGCTAGACAAAATGGCTTCTTTTCCGTCAACAGCTGTCTGAAAAAGAAATAACAAAGAGGACGGCAAGAACAATTGTCACCAGCATTAAAAGATAAGATAGTAGAACAATTAGTTAATTTTCAATTTACATCAAACAAGAAATGAATTGAGAAAAATGGATCCATACATGTTAAGATTAGATTGAACTTCTTGCCAAAAAATTCTAAAACCCAATTCTGTTTCATACAGGAGTTATTCTTAGAAAAAAAGAGAGAAGAGAAACAGGATTTTCCAAGTTTCTGGGAATAATTGATATACTTTTGGGGTTGTTGGTTCTTCCTACTTCATATGATTAAAACTTAAAACCAACATTAAAGTCAGTTACAGATCTGAAAGAGCAACCGACTTTGCAAGTGATCGCTAAGAAGCAGCAAGGTACAAATAAATAACAAACCAACACCCCCATGTAACAAAGAGGCTAAACTGAACATAGCCTAAACATACATGCAAAAATGAAGATTTTAGTTAAAGCTCAGAATATGTGGTTCAATGTATCATCTAACTACAAGAAGCAAAAAAGCAAAGTGGTAAATGAGAAAGAAATACAAACCATACAAACCAACTGCCCCATATAACAAAGAGGCTCAGCTGAATTTATCCCACGAGTACAGCAAAACTGACAATAAAGTTGAAGCAATATTGACTAATGCATCCCTTACAGAACCATACTCTTACTTTTTCAGTCACCTAGAAAATGCTTTTATATAAACAACTATAACCACCAGACATAGACAAGGAAAAACAACTTCCAATCTGAAAGCAGGTAACTGCAGGACGGTTGAGTCATAAACTTAGGCCATATTCTTAAAATCCTGTGAAATTATATTTAGCAACAAAAATTAAGCATCACCTTTAGAGCTTTCTTGACGTTTCCCTCCATTGTTCCATATGGCTTCCTCTGTGGAATCCTTAGCAAGTATGATATGTCCTCCAGAGAATCCTTTTAAGAGAAGCGAATACTATGATTTTTTTACTTACTAAATTCACTTTACTCTTTACAATTAAAAGAAGAAAAGAAAAAAATATGTTTCGCAGACCTGTATAACTTTCATATCTTTGTTAGCAGGGATAGCTCTTCTTAGAGCCAGTTCTCCCGTCCGAGGAATTTTTGTTTCCGGAGAATAAAGTACTGCTTCAGCTGGAGAAATGAGCGAAGAATCATGTTCTATCAAAGGTATTGGTGATGTCAGTTGGATAAAAAGAACGATGACTGCAAAAGCATTCTCAAATGGCTTCCTTCCCATTTCTGTCCATGTCTTTAAGTTGGGCCAGTAGTTGCACCCATTCATTAACTCCTGCATGAAAAAACCAATTCATCTAAAGAGCAATGTTGATGTTACATAAACTGTGCATGAGTTTACAATCAGAACAAAAAAACGAGATGCTAAAGTTGGCATTGGCAACCACAAATGAGTATTAACATAAGCAACAATTTTCAGTAATATGTATCATATCAGTACAAGTAAAGAATCCTCAGAAGCACGAATTCAAAAATCAAATAATGAGGAGAAATCTACAACTAGCAAGTCGTTGGTTGATGACTGAGAGGTCACAACATTTGATGTAGATTATAGAGTAAGGCAGAAAGCCCCAAATAAACATGACTCAAGTAAAAATTTCAGGCGTCCGGGAGATCAAACAATCAAATCCACACCAAACTTCAAAATTCAGTTATTCAAACACAAGTGTTCTCGAAGAGAAAAGTAAAACAACATAATTAGTCTGAATTCAGTACTCACATTTATCGTTTGATTCTTATATTTCTGATTGTAATATTCTAGGCATGAATTTCAATTACAAATTACACTCAAAGATCCACCAGTACTCATCCCCAATAATGGTTCAATATTTCTTAAAATGCGTAATATTTTAAACGGCAAATCATTTTTGAAAAATGTGCAGAACAAACAAAAAATTGCTAAGGCAGTTGATGGCATTACTCAAAATATGCTGAATTATACATCCACGGCCAAATACCAGAGAATATTTCAAGGAATTAAGCTGGACTAACCGTGGGGCCATCATCCTTTGTCGCCAAAATGCGATTGAATTTGCGGGAGAGAGGCTCTCGACGATTTCCATTGTGCGAGAAAGCGAAGCGGTTAGTGAAGAAAGAAGGTGAATTTTGAGGTGGGGGAAGAGAGCAGAGCTTGTTGGGAGAGAAACGAGAAGCGGATAAAGGGACGGCCATGAACGGGAGTTGGTAGTTGATGATGATGTTTTGCCGCGCCTCATCCAGAAGCCTAATCCAGACCTCTCTCTTATTTTAATTTTCTACGGTTCGATTCTTCTGGAAAATGTGGCGCGTCAACATTTTCTTTCCTTTTTCCGCTCAAAAAATAATTTAACTCGCATTCATCTCTTCATTAATTTAGATTTTAGACTGTTTTAATAATGAGAAAGTTTAAATAGATCGCATTGATTTAGTCTAGTAAAATGTTAATACACTGTGAAGTTCGTTGTAGACTTGTATAGTTAATTTATTATATACTTCAATTGTGGATTAATGATTATTATTATCAGGGGCGGGTCCAGGATTATGAACAAATGAGTTAAAATTTGAAAATTTAATAGAGAATGAGACAAAGTGTATAGTTAAACCTCGATAAAGTATTAATTTCGCTAAGATAATAATTTATTCCGATCCCAATATGGGTCAATGTACTAAAATATTGTTCGATAAGTAATAACCTCGTTAAATGAATATTTTTTCTCGGTCCCAATGTTATTACTTTATCGATGTTTAACTGTAGATTCAGCGGGACAAAATAAAAAAAAGTTCCGAAAATTACACATAAAAAATTAACTTTCGACATTGGATGGGGCGGTTGGACGCGGATTTTTTTACCCTAGGTCAGGACCAGGTGGACCTTGTGATTTAAAAGCATGCCACATAAGAAATTTTTGAAATAAAAAACACAAGAAAACACAATCAAAAGTGTTATTTAAATCAAGTTAAATCTTGAAGCACAAGGTCTTGTAAACTTGGTCGAGTAGAAAATTGGTTGGACGCCCCTTCAAATCCGCTAATTATTATGATTATATGCAAAATGATGGAACCATGGTAGACTGATGTATGATGTCTCGCACATATTTTATTATAAATGTTTGAAAATCGATTAGGTTAAAAAAAAAAGTTTGATTGTCAATCCTCACATAAGTATATTGGGAACTTTTGGTGCTAATTTGTCGAAATTTAACAATGTTAATTTCCTTATGTTTATTAAGAGTATTTCCAATGGTTCACACTATATTTTACATTAAAATATAGTGTAAATCAATTTTATCTCTAACAAGCTACTCTAAGAATTACACTAGAACATAACATTTCATTTTTGTGCTTATATTATTGAATTAGTTTTAATAAATTATTAATATTTAGATATTAAAAATGTTTACGAAAAATACTTCAAATTATATATCTTGTTTAGTAAAAAATTCATATGTCAATATTTAAATAATATTGTAAATCCACCTAAAATTTCAACATATCAACAATAACTGAGATGAAAACTTACAACTTATAATAGAAAATAGTGTCACATTGTAAATAAGAATTAATTTTCCCCATATGAAAACTCTTCCCAATAAAATGATCGATCAATGAATTATGAAGTGCTAGATGAGTCTCTCTATCTTTAAATTTCCTGATTCGTGCCAGAAATTATCGGAAAAATTATGTTTAGTGATTTTGCTTACTCAAAAATGTTAATGTTAATTTTCGACGTTGAATTGATGTTGTGATTAAAGTCCAAGTAATGAAATGCAATTGATGAATTGATGGTATTATTGAAAACTCTAACCATATAATTCGAAAAATCTCATATGATTAACACGGATAAAAGACAACAATGTTATTGTTATTACGACCCCCTTTGAAAAAGCTAATAAATAATTTATTCTAAAAACAGGTTTTTATTTGCATGTTTAGAAGATTTTTATCCGAATAACTTATAAGTTATTCATAAGTTACTTTAGATTTTATTTCTATAAGTTAATATTAAGGTAGTGTACCTTAATATTAAGGTAGTGTTTGGAACCAGTTTTATAAGCAATTTTCATCTACGTATACTTAAAGTTGTTTAAAATTTTAGTTAAGTAAAAAATATTATTGTTGGCAATATTTAAAAAAAAGCATCTTAATTTTACAAAAAAAGTAATGCAAACACTCTCATAAGTTACTTTTCAGTTTTATTTTGGCAGTATTTGGGATAAGCATTTATAATCAACTTTTAGCTTCTTATGCTTAAAGTTTATTATAAGCAAAAGTTGTTAGTACTTATAATATTAGAAAAAAAGGGTTTAATTTAGAAAAATAGTAATGCAAACACTCTCATTATCTGATTTTCAAATTTATTTTGGCAGTATATGGAATAAACTTTTATAAGCAGCTTTTAGCTACTCATGCTTAAAAAAAAATTTAAGCAAAAGTTGTTACTATTTGTAATATTAGAAGAAAAAAATAGTTTAATTTTATAAAAAAATAGTAGAGTAAACATACTCATAAGTTACTTTTCAATTTTTTTTAGCTTCTGCTTTTAAAAAGCACATCTGACCAGATCATGAGCTTATGTATCTTACGACTTATTTTAAGCTTAAAAAAAGGATACATTACAGACATTAAAAAAATGTGTATGCGGTGAAAAAGTCTAGAAATAGCTTATTTAAGTTGTTTGGCTATTCCCTGCACTACATTTGTCTTATGAGTTTTTGCTTATTCTGACTTATTATAAGCTCCAAAAAATAGAAGCATACATTACAAATATTAAAAATTTGCCCTAAATAAAGCCGAAAAAGTTGCAAGTTGTTCCAAATACTACCTAAAAACTTATGCAAAACTTATACGAAGCTTGTGAAGAAATAATCCCATCAAATTCTGGTTCCTATAAATTTTTAATCTATTTTTTTATATTACATAAATTATATAAATGTGAGCATCAAAATACAATTAACTTATTAAAATTAGGGTGTGTTTGCACTTATAGTTTATATTAAGCACTTATCTTCTTTTTGACTGCATAAATAATTTTTTAATGTTTGGCAAACCTACGTTATGTGTTAGCTTCACTAAAATTAAGCAACTACATTGCTTAATTAAGCTTTTTCTTTTAAACATTTATTCAAATGCTATTAGTGCTTAAAACACCATAATTTCTAAAATTATAAGAAATATATGTCAATTCTAAAAACTATATCCTTTTATTTTAAAATAATTATTTTTAATTTTAATGAAAAATAAATAAGAAGTATTTATAATAAATCGTGTAAGCTCACCAAACACTTGTATACTAAGTTATTTTACAATAAATTGTTTTCATTTTCACCATTTTCTAATTTCAATCTCTCATTTAGACAATTATTTAGGACGGGCAGACTAATACTCCCTCCATCTTGTTATTTATGGCTCACTTTCCCGAAATGGGTGTCCCATTATTTGTACCCACTTTTCTAATTTGGTAAAAAATTACTCCTACTCTATTATCTTCTCTCTCCTACTTTATTACATTATCACTCCTACTTTATCATCTTTCTCTCATACTCTCTCATTATCTTACTCATCTTCTCTCTCATACTTTATCATCTACACTCTCTCTCATACTTTATCATTTACTCTCTTAATTTCCGTACCGAAACTAATTGAGCCACAAATAACGGGACGGAGAAAGTAATTAACAAGTTTCCACTTAAAATCGTTTTGTTGGTGGTGCGAGTTCAATAAGCAGCCGAGACGTGATTCCCAAACGATCCATCGGCCAAATCTGCTGAATCCGTTCCACCGCAGTTAAATCAGGAGCTGTAAAAGAGTTTTCCACTAACAAACTGTGCGTGCGGGAAGCAAACGCTCATACTACTCTCGCATTGTCGCTCGCCGATCTCACCTCCGTCTACGGACTGATGCTCTCCGCAGATCGCTGAAGAAATGGCGAGTTTTCTACCTCAATTTCAGAGTATCAAGTCGTCATTCAATCACGTCGTTCTATCCGGTAACTCCATATTCACGCAGCGATTATTCATCCTCAATTTTACTCTCTTGATGCTGCTGTATAATGTTCTTTTTTTTTTCCCACTCTCTGTGGATTAATTTTGATTTATTATTATTATCATTTACTTGTGATTGGATATTAGGTACACTGATTGCATTGATCTCTGCGACTGATTATAGTATTCGCTTTAGTTGAAGAATAATTGAATTGAGTGGTAGACATTTCTGTATTTTCCTTTCTTCACGCAGTTTTTGCTGTTACGACTAATCATTTTAGCTCTTGAACAGTTAGTGTTGTAGTTTAACTAATGAACATTTCCTGGTAATTTTGTATATTTTCTTTTAATATTGTAGTTGAGGCATACATTACCATTAGAGTGACCCATTTTCTTTTAATATTGTGATCTTGCACAGGGATGATACCTTAAATCTTGTGGTATTCAATTTTTTTTGGGGTTCTAGAAAGCTAACAGCATCAATGATATAGATCATAGATTATGAGTATTTGTTTATAGAAAAATGTTACCCATTTATTAATTGTGCATATGATATGATAGAAGAATAGAAGAAAAAATATCATTTTTTTAGGGTAATTGTTGAAGCTAGTTTCTAAGCATTGATTTGTTTTATTGTAGTTGAGGATGTAAGTGATTTGTGGCCCACCGTCAAGAAGGGTTTTGAAGAGAGGTTGCCATTCAAAAAGGCTTTCCTGAACAACAAGACCCGCAATCTTGTACTTGTTGATGAACTACCAGCTGAATTTATACTGACAACAGATGCAAGACTACGAAGTCGGTTTCCACAAGAGCAATCATTATTTTGGTTCCGAGAGCCATACGCAACTATTGTTCTTGTTACTTGTGAGGTAATGTTTTCTGCCTCTCAAGATATCTTCAAGTTGATCTCTTTGTTATCTGCCTTGCTGAGACTTCTATTATCTGCAGGCGTTACTATTTAAAGATTTTTTTCCTTATTTACTTGCATTTTCCTTTTCCAATTGTTCCCTTTGCTTGTAGGATCTTGATGAGTTCAAGAACATTCTTAAACCACGCCTCAAACTGATAGTTCAAAATGATGAACGGGAATGGTTTATTGTTTTTGTGTCAAAAGCACCAACTCACAATGATCAGGCAACCAAGATGGCAAAAAAAGTCTATGCCAAACTTGAAGTTGATTTTAGCTCTAAAAAGAGGGAAAGGTAAAACTTCCTCTAGAAATATGTCGCTGTTAAGTTTTCTGCTGTTGTATAAGCAAATGGCATGAAATTCCACTAGTATATAATCATGATAGTGGAATTAAAATTGTTTAAAATTTGCTTAAGTAGTAGAAAGGATTTAATCAAAGTGAAGGAAATTAAACTTTCTGCAAGTGCAACCCTAAGTTGGCAGTCTCTCAATTGCCTAAGGTGCTGCAAATTGGATATTCATGGACCTGATGCAAATTTCTGGGACGACTTGGAGGCCAAAATCATGGAGTGCATCAGAAATACACTAGATAGACGTGTTCAGTTTTATGAAGAGGAAATTCGCAAGCTCAGTGAACAGAGATTCATGCCAGTTTGGAACTTCTGCAATTTCTTCATTCTGAAGGTACATGTCTTGTGCTAGAAATTTATTTTGTACCTGTAAATCAGTTAAGCTCAGAAAAATAGTGTATAGGCTTGCTTTCCTTGCTAAAATACCTAGAACCTCATTCAAGACATTCAGATGGATTTTCCTAGAAATTGCTGCTTTATATGCTTACTTCTGACGCGCTAATAGCATCATCAATCAAAGAAAAGACCTATTGTATTAATATGCAGGGTGCTTCTTCTCTGCATTCCACTAGATCCACATTCTGTTGACATTTATATAGATACAGGATCAGCCAGACCCCTTCCCTAGGTACATGTGGCTTTGACCAAGAAATAAAAGATAAGAAAAAGGTAAATACCTTTTATGCTAACCAAGAGACCAGAGAGTTACCGAAGATCTGTTTCTGGGCATTACATTAGACTCAAGTCTTGTGATAAGGGGTATTTTCCAGATCAATAAATACAATACAGCTTGCTGAAAGTGCACTATCTAAATGAATTTTCTGAAAGCTAACAAACCAGGATCCAACATAAATTGCAAATTAGCAATAACTCAAAGAAATATGTGGTATAGTCCAGCATTATCTGCGACTAAATTGATGGCATAAAAGCGCATATATTTGTATTTAGGAAAAAGGATAATAACATTGCAGTTGTCAGAGATCATGAATAGGGTATTTTGTTGAACAACTTATTTTACCGAACACAGTATCTTTCTCCGAATGTTTCACAATTTGGTAAGTGCCATGTCCATCGAAATGTGTCTAGATTCTGTAAGGTTGAATAGATAGTAGATGTTTGTTTAAGATATGATCAATTACTTGTTCTGATGTCTTTGGCCTTTTCAAACCAACATATGTTAATCCCCTACTTTATGGTAATTGTTGTCTTATACTCAGGATATTCTCCTTATGACAGGAAAGTTTGGCTTTTATGTTCGAAATTGCTCATCTCCATGAAGATGCTTTACGTGAATACGACGAGCTTGAACTCTGTTATCTGGAAACAGGTGCTTAATTTATGTCTTATCTTACTTCTGAATGTTCTCCACTTTCTGGAAATGAAAGGTTATCTGAAAAATTTGTAGTCAAATTATATTCATATAAATAGGTACTCATTACTTATAAATGAAGCAAGTGATAGAATTCAATATTTGGGTATCCAATACAAAAACATTAGCTAATTGCTTTTCAACTGCACAATTTAAATTTAAAATATTTACTTTTAAAAAAAAATAAAGAAGAAACTGTTGGTTTATTTCAAGTAAAAGTAGGGAATGTGTGGGTAGGGGGAAGGCCTTTTATTCTTGCAATTCTACTCAGTTTTAATCCCAATTGTGCTCCACTTTCAACTTTCATGCTCGTCCATAGAATTTTTAATTCACTAAAACAGAAACCTGTTTCCTTGTTTTTTTGTTCTTGTAGTTGTAACTCATTTTCCGAAATTTCTTTGCCTTAAAAGCTTGTTCAGGTGAAGGGAAAAATGCTGCTGCTTCCTCTAATTTTCCAGCCTCATAGGAGATTTATTTTCAAAGATGCAGTTGTACTACCTGACTTTCTTTCATTTCAGTTAATATGGCAGGAAAGCAAAGGGACTTTGGAGGAGTGGAGAAGGGAGATGATCAGGCTACGCTGCTTGACCCTGGGAAAAAAGCATTAGCTCAAATCATTGTGGACGACTCTTTTAGGGAGTTTGAGTTTAGGCAGTATTTATTTGCCTGTCAAGCAAAGGTGTGAACATATTTGTAATTGTGATATTTAAGCTGTTATGCTCTGTCACAATGCAGAGTTACTTTTCCAAAGTTAAGTTTTTTCTACCAATATGATATTGAACACATTAATAGTTGGTATCACGATGAATAGCTTTGGCTGTTCTACATGACTTATTCCTTTTTGCTTTCTCTAAAATTCTTAATTTATTGTTTCTTTTTTGTTTGTACGAACCTCCATATGCATGCTCTAAGTGGATCTTCATTAATGCAGCTGATCTTCAAACTAAATCGTCCGTTTGAGGTTGCTTCAAGGGGTTATTCATTTATAATCAGCTTCTCAGGGGCATTGGCTCTGCATGAGGTATTGACATTCAGTTCTGGTGGTATATACGATATTCTTATCGTGTTCACAGTTTTTTGAATTTGACCCTACATATTGGGTTCTTTCAGAGTATGTTGCCATTTTGTTTGCGTGAAGTCTGGGTAATTACAGCCTGCTTGGCATTGATCGACGCAACTGCTTCTCACTATGAAGATGGTTTAGCAGCACCTGATGTTGAAAAGGAGTTTTACCGTGTCCAAGGGGAGCTTTATACTTTATGCCGTACAAAGGTTACATTGCAGTATATATGATGAATACTTCAACAAGTTTCATTATTAGTTTTCCAGAATCTTTTTTTATTGAGAGAGAACAAGTACTGTTTCCAGTTTTATTGACCAGATTACTGGTAATTCTGGTTGACATAAATCAAATTATGGCAGTTTTTGCGGCTGGGGTATTTAGTTGGCTATGGATCAGATATTGAAAGAAGTCCTGTTAATAGGTAAGCTTTCAATTTTTTTCGAATATGAATTGTTATAGAATTGCTTTGTTGGTAACATTGCCAAAAGGAAAGTTGTCATGCCAGGAGAACAGAGTTAATATGTTAATCTCCAGAAAGTACTCTGGGTTTCTATACACTGCTATAACTCTTGTATTATCCATGCAGTGCTTCACTCAGCATGCTGCCATGGCCTAAGCCAGCATCTTGGCCATCACTTCCACCCAATGCTTCATCTGAGGTGCTTGCAAAAGAAAAAGTAAGTCAGAATGGATAGAAATGGAAAACTGAATGTGAACACTTGGTCAAGAATATTGCAATATCTTTATCGTGAAGTTGTTACTCGTTAGAAATAAATTAAAAACTGTATGTCTTGAGTGTATATTTTGAATAGCTTAATTCAAGCACATTTATATCATTGCATTTCCTTGGGTAGGTTTCTGCCAAAGATAAAAAAACTTGCTTAAACAAAATCAGCATGACTGTTCTTATATTATATTTTGTTGCTTCTGGACTACCTGACAATTTCCAACTTCAGCCGCATATTGTATTTTTGCCTCTAGATTAGCTTGGCATGAAAACCTGTCATTCAGTATTCTGTTTATTGTAGTTCAGTTGCTAATTTTGATTTACTATAAAACAAAATCCATCATTTTCTCATTAATGATTATATGTGGTTTAGGATGATTTATTGAATTGATATAGTGTGATCCACTGAGAATCTGATCATAATGCTTTAGGCATTAAATGCCTGCATATCTGCCTTCAAGATGTGTACATTAGTGCTGCTGTTACTGTATTATTTTATATTTCATCCTGTAATGCATATAGATCTATATTCTATACTGGTTGTGCAGATGATTCTCCAAGAGTCACCACCCCTTAAGCACTTTGGCATTCAGAGGAAGCCGCTGCCTTTGGAGCCATCTGTTCTTCTGCGAGAGGCTAATCGTCGCAGAGCATATCTTTCAGCTGGAAATATGTCTGAATTGTTTGATGGCCATCCTAGTCCCGGTGAAGGGTAATGAATTTACAGATTGCAAATATTTTCATGGATATTAATTTTGGTTGTGTATATGCATTAGTAAAGGTAGCCCTTGCCTCATGATCTATTTGTCTGAGCTATTTATGATCAATAATGATGAAAATAATGAAGATCTAAAGTAGAATATACACTCTGTTTGATGGTACTTGTGCTAACTTGACATGGCAATCGCTTGGGAGTGAGGGATAAATTTCAGGTGTTTATATAGATCACATGAGGGGATTTGGAGATGGTTTGTGACTAGAAAAATCTATGACCCCCCAAGTTTTTTTGGGGGGGATTGTCATCTAAAGGGTGTACTTGCTATGGTTAGGGTCAGATGTCATTAGATATCCACTGAGTGGACTTCTGATTCGTGGTAGAGTAGGTATTGGTGGATGTTCCTTGGATAGATAGACGAGCAAACCTAGAGTTGTACATTATGGGAAGATTATTGATAGAGTGGCATGGGACATTATGGTCATGGGTTACTTGGTAGTTTTTTTTAATGGTTAATTTTATTTTTAAATGCAGTTCTGTTACTTGTTAAGGCTCTTGTATTAATAACTGAAGGAGGTGGAGTTCTTGAAATTACTGGAAAATCTAGTTTTACTTATATGCAGATTAATGGACGGAACCTAGTTCATTCTTCTTCTTTCCTTTTTATTACTTTAGTAATTATTTGTTCAATAAGCAAAAGACCTTGACTTTATAAGTCCTTATTATCCACTCTGTATTGTCAAGGTAAGCTAAATTTATGGAGAATTTTAGGAGCATGTATGCTATTGAGTTCTTTCTGTTGAGTTGTATCTGAGATTTTTGTGCATATTACTACCTTAGGATAGAAAGTTTTATTAACTCTTCTAGGACCTCTTTTACTGACAGTTCGGGACCTCCAGCTGCCACTCAAAAGGTGAAAAATGTCACCATGTCAAGGACCTTCTCCTCACCTGGCAATTTTGAGGGTTCAATTGATCGGCCTATGAGACTTGCGGAGATATTTGTTGCTGCTGAGCATGCCTTGAGGAATACAATTTCTGATCCAGTGTTGTGGAAATGTTTATCCTCTGTTGAGGACTTTGAGGTAATGGCTTTCAGGCCTCTACATTTTAGTAAGTTTATCTCTTAGTTATAATTGAGATTATGTGTTTTCCTAATACAGTATTATCACATACATGTCAAATTTACAGTTTGATGGTGTATTGAATTACTCCATGTCAGTGAACCTTCTCTGTGAGATCTGGTTAAAAAGGACTTGATCTCTCCAGTCTAGTTTTTTGACCGAAATTGTAATTGGACAAGAATATGAACTGTTTGAACTTCTTCAGACTTTTAAGGACATCTGAGATGCCACAAATATACATAACCAGTGAGGGAGCTTGTACTATTTAGGTTTAGTAGCTTCTTAGCCTTTGAAAAATTAATGAGGTTTTTAACTCATTTTAAATATAAGATTTGTTGGAAGTACTTGCTGAAAACCATCTTTACCTCTGTGAGCTATGTTATCTGAAATAAGTTAAGAGATTGTCCATATAAAATCTAAATCTTCATAGGATCTTAGAGCTTACTATTCTTGAAGGTAAGATTAGGCAAATGACCTGTAACTGAAATTCGGAAACAACATTATCCAAAGTAACTGAGGTTGTTTGGTTAGTAACTCTTCTTAGAGCACATTTGATCTTTGGTTTCTCAATATAGAAAAGTGCAAGTTTTAATGCTTTATGACAAGCTTCCACTACTGTGCCGTAGTTTCTCCAGAGCTAAACATCATCTGTAATTTGATTGTTCATATTCCAGCAAAAATATCTAAATCTGTCAAAGGGTGCTGCAAATAACTACCACCAGTCTTGGTGGAAGAGACATGGAGTTGTCCTTGATGGTGAAATTGCAGCTGTCTATCATAAACATGAAAATTATGATTCTGCTGCAAATTTGTATGAGAAAGTGTGTGCTCTTTATGCGGGTGAGGGATGGGAGAATCTGCTGGCTGAAGTTCTTCCAAATCTTGCAGAGTGTCAAAAGATATTGAATGATCAAGCTGGCTATTTATCTTCTTGTGTGAAATTATTGTCGTTGGATAAAGCATTGTTCTTACACAAAGAACGACAAGCATTTCAGTCCGAAGTTGTCCGTCTTGCTCATAGTGAAATGGAGCATCCTGTGCCCCTAGATGTCTCCTCCTTAATTACATTTTCTAGCAATCAGGGACCTGCTCTTGAACTTTGTGATGGAGACCCTGGCACACTAAATGTTTCTCTGTGGAGTGGATTTCCAGATGATATTACTCTTGAATCACTTAGTGTTATGCTTACAGCTACTAATAGTACTGATGAGGGTGCTAAGGTACACTTGTGATTATAAATATCCTTGATGTCTAGTTCTTAGACCTCGATCTTTTGTATGTAATGGTAATTCAAGTTTCTTATCTGTTCAGGCAATAAAGAGCTCTGAAGCTATTGAACTAAAGCCTGGCAGGAATAGTATAACAGTTTCTTTGCCTCCACAAAAACCAGGTTCCTATGTATTGGGGGTTCTCACTGGACAGATTGGCCAATTAAGATTTAGATCTCATAGTTTTCCGAAAGGTGGGCCCGCGGATACTGATGATTTTATGAGTTCTGAAAAACCAACAAGACCTGTCTTGAAGGTATTTTATGTTCTTTTCCATGAGTTGAGTAACACTTTTTGCTGAGCTGGTGTTAAGTTATACATAATGAGGATGGTTCGTTAATTTACACATAATGCTGGTGGTTATGCATAGTAACGAATACTCTTTCTTACTTTATATTCTTACCTAGGTGGCCACACCAAGGCCACTTGTTGATCTTGCTGCTGCCGTTTCATCTGCTTTGCTAATGAATGAACCTCAGTGGGTTGGGATAATTGTTAAACCAATAAACTACTCCCTTAAGGGAGCTGTGCTGCACATAGACACCGGCCCTGGGTTGAGGATTGAGGAGAGGCAGGAAATTGAAATTGAGAAGCATGAATCTGTGGCGAATAACATGGACGACTTGGATAATTCATCTGACAATCTTTCTCCGGTGCCTGCTGAAGTTAAGAAATTGAGTCTTGAAGATGGCAAGATCAAGTTGCCTGACTGGACGGAGAATATTACTTCAGTTTTATGGATTCCACTAAAAGCTATTAGTCATGGGCTGGCTAAGGGGACTCCTGCAGGTTTGTATCAGATCAGTTTTGGTATTTTAAAAGGCATGCTTCAGCTATTTACTTAACTATTTGTTTGTGTTCTCTTTAGGTACAGTTCCTCAGAGACAAAGTGTTGTGGATGGTTTGAGGACGATTGCTCTAAGACTTGATTTTGGTGTCTCCCATAACCAGACATTTGAGAAGTACCAGCTCTTAATTTTCATATTTCAATTTCTTGAAGCCTACTTCTTAAAAGTAATTCAAGCCTGAAATAACTGGGATTACATCACAGGACAGTAGCTGTGCATTTTACAGATCCTTTCCATGTGACTACACGTGTTGCAGACAAATGCAGTGACGGTACTTTGCTTTTGCAGGTATATATGCTGCAATTTACTTGTTAGAACCTTTTCAATGCGCACACTTCGAATTATTCTACTCTTGCGTTTCTTTCCATTTTGTAATGGAAAAAATAGTAGTTCTTTCCCAAGCCAATCATCTAGGAGATGAACAAAAAAAAATTGAAAATATTTTACAGCAGAGAGCATGAGAATTGTGAAAAAATAGTCACTCTGGAAAATTCTGTAAACTGACCAGAACCAAATAACGTGAAAACAATGTGAATTCTGAAAGTCCTTGTGAAGTTGCATTCTAAATCTTAATGATTGGTTGATTGAGATGCCAATTGCCTAGCAGCCTTCAAGACCTGATAAGTACGATTGGTCACTGTGTTCTTATTCTTGGCTCTGTTTTGTTCCATCTTCTTTCTCAGGTCAGTTTGCAGTCACAGGTAAAAGCTTCTCTGGCCATCTCTGATGCTTGGCTAGATCTTCAGGATGGATTTGCTCATACTGGAAAAGGTGATGGAAGACCAGTGTCTAGGTTCTTTCCTTTAATTGTTTCTTCGAAATCAAGAGCTGGAATTTTGTTTAGCATCTGCTTGGTTGATACACCAGCCAAAGGTAGGTCATCTTTTTCGCTGACTTCTCATATGTTCTTTCTAATTCCTCTCCGATTTACATCTATGCATCAATAAATTCATGACATATCAATTCAATGTATGGTCAAGCTTGCAAAGTCTATTTCGTTAGGTCAGGCAGAATAACTTCCCATCATGTATGTCACTCACAACCTACGAAGTTGAGACAGTTTAAAATACATACTGCCGTTGCTGCGTTTACAGCTACTGTTATATGTATTTGCTTACTCTGAATTAAAATGGGATAACAGAACCTCTTTGAAGATATTGGCTATAGAATCATAGAATAGTATTATCCTATTATGAACGTGTGCATTCTTCATTTATCCTCTTTTGGTTAATCTTTCAGCGGGAAACATGGCTTGTTTCGCTTATCAGTTCATCTTACTTTTGCAGACGAATCAAACGAATTGGACCCAGTCAGTATACTGAATATCAGATATACTATATCTGGTGACCGGAATCTCGGAGCTCATAACCCCGTAACTAAGGAGCTTACTGAACCTGATAATGATAAGATGGAGCATTTGACCTTCAAGACAGCTCTTGTCCTACAGAGACCAGTGCTGGACCCTTGCTTTGCAGTTGGTTTTCTTCCTCTCCCTTCAACGGGTCTCCGCGTAGGGCAACTTGTGACCATGAACTGGAGAGTTGAAAGGTTGAAGGACTCGGATGAGAATGTGGCTTCTGATAACCTTGTACGTAATTTACTAGCTGTTCTGTTTTTCAATATCCGAGCCTTCCAAAATGTGTATTTACATGTTCGGAACAATCATTAGGGTTTGACCAGGCGAGTTTCACTATAACTGAGTTCTCGTCTCAAGGACATGTGACACTGGAGTTCCTCACTTGCTCATTAGAGTAGATTGTAGAGTTTAATGATTAGATGGTTAGCTAGTATCATGTTTTTCCATTTTCAAAGCATCTAATTAGTGTCATCAACCTTGAAATTTTCCTTGTTAAGATAAACAAGAAAGTGTCTAGAGGGCGTGTTGAACAACACCGTTTACATTATAGTATACCACATTGCATTCATACAGGGGAACTTATTCATCTTGTGTGACAGGACGAGGTGTTGTATGAAGTAAATGCTAATTCGGAAAACTGGATGGTTGCTGGAAGAAAAAGAGGATACGCATCACTCTCCACGAAACAAGGTATTAAACAGCGTCACCATTCATATCTTCCTGCTTTCCATCACCCAGTAATCTATATGACCTTTTAAATCACTAATTTCATGCTATTCTAACAGGTTCAAGGATAGTGATTTCAATATTATGCCTGCCTCTGGTTGCCGGATATGTCCGGCCACCTCAACTTCGTTTGCCAAATGTTGACGAAGCACATATAAGCTGCAACCCGCCAGGGCCTCATCTGGTATGCGTCTTGCCTCCACCTCTCAGCTCGTCTTACTGTGTACCCGCAGCCTGATTTCTTAATGTATGTGTTTGTTTACAAGCCTCCTCATCTTACCTGTATGTACTTGCAGTAATTATCTGTTGATTTTGTTCGAATGAGAAATTTTTGTAGGAGTGATTTTTATTTTGTTGTTGCGGTTGCACTAGTCTGGTCACTTCATTTGTTGAGGATAGTTTTGAGTTCTTGTGATTATGTATAGTTTTCTGGGGCTTGTACAATTTGACATTAACACATGGAGATTCATACTGTGGTAAGTAGTTCCCTTTCATGATACATAAGCTATAGATATAACGTCTAATTTAGGGACTTTCCATGGGATTATAACTGCACTTAATTTTCTCCGTACTATCTTCTTCGGGAAAATTTATCTATCCCGCAATTTGGATCCTTTGTGTTACACTCTTTAATCTTTATGTGTCACAGTCATAATGATTTTGGGTTATTTTACCCATAGGATTATAGTAGGCATCTTATTGTGAGTTATTTTACTGAATTTGCTTCATTCAGAAAACACCTCTCTCTCTCTCTTATTTATTGAAAGTTCTTATTTCTCTTTCACCACTTTCTTTGTGGGGGACGCTAAAATATGAGATTGTTAGGTGATGGTTTAAATCTCGATGGGTGTGTTTTCTTCCATAAATACTTCAACCCTATGTTGCATAGAATTGGAAAATAGGTTCAGTCTCAGTCACTGCTTTCCACCACCTAATAAATATAGTTTGTATCTGGGGCATGAGTAGTTTCTAAGTTAATACTTCATCCGTCCCCTTTTTAATGTCATATTTCTTTTCGGCTCGAAGATTAAATTTTTTTATTAGGGTTTTATTTTATTCATTTTTGCTTTAGTAGTTCAAGTGAGGATTGATGGGAATGAATGAAAAATCATATGAATTCTATTAAGACATAGTTGAAGTAAATGACTTTTTTTGGTTTGATGTTTTATGTTATAATTGAGATAGAGATAGTTACGAACGTGGGTTGAATAATGAGTAAGGAGGTTTTCATTTTATTTTAAAATTATGAGTTTAATTTTTTTCATTTTCTAAAATAAGATAAAAAAATAATGAGATAGCTCGATTAAGAAAACACAGTAATAATGAGAACAGATGGAGTAGTTCTTGCATACACGACATCAAGATCAGTAAATTATCAAAAGATGTATTTATATTTATCGTGTGTGTGTGTGTGGATTAGATGTATAGTACATCATTAATATTCAAGTCGTATTATATCCAAACCCAGAAATTGTCATATTAAAGTTCTCCTTTCTATGCCCAAATTAGCTCAATACTAATCAAGAAAGTGGCCATTTGAGTTAAGTATTAATTGTTATTAAACACGTACATAGAAACAATATACAAATGGATACTTATAATGATCGAGTTAGGTCACTTGTATTAATTCCCACATGCTTATAACAAATGACACTTTATTCGTACTCGAGCTGGGATCAATTATTAGTATTGGCATTCGAATTTAAAAACTGTTTTACCAAAAATAAGTAAGAAAAAAAGCAGCTTAATCATATGAAGAAAATCATATTGTTCCTTTCTTCTTCAACTAAAGCCCCTTTAGCTCCAATTTGGCTTATTATTAATACATCCACTATGGTTTCGAAACTCATCATTGGCTTGCAATTTTATCTTCTTTCGTCAAATGAATTAACACAAACTTTAAATCAAATACTGAAATACGTTATTGAATATTCCTCGAAAAAGATAATATGTGGCTGCTAGAAACCAAAATATCAACATTCAAGTGGGTTGAAAGATGAGGCTACATAGACTACATTCACAGTAGGATTCCCCAACTTGTCTATTGCTAAATTTAAATTAAGAGCGTGTAATCTGCAATTTCGAGATAGATGAGCGAAATCAATAATCCCATGACTGCAAAGTAATAAACTCTCAAAATGTATAAACAAATTCGGAGATTAGAATACTGTTTGGGAGAGTGGTAGTCCCAAACTCCACGTGCCACTTGAATCCGCCGTACATATTGTAATGTTAAAATTATACGAATATGGGTGAAAGAATCTAGAGATATTTGAGTAGTTTTTGTCAAATTTATTATCATTGTGGATTTTTATCATCTTCAATTACAATCAAATTCATATTTCAACAAACAACATTTTCAAGAGTAGATCCAACATCAACTTCTCATCATAAAACACCAAAAATGTAAATGACCTACATATCTTTGTTTCTAAGTAAAAAATAAATAAATTCAAAAACAGTGAACATTTGGTGAATGTTGAGCACTCAATTAATTCAAAAAATAAATAAATCTGTAATGGCATAAAACTGAATTGTCTTTCTCAATCTGTACCACTATATTACCCATAGATAGATCCACGATCGTGACATGATTGTGACTTTAGGGAGACATCTAATTTTTTTTTTTCATAATTTGTCAAACCAAAGAAAGTAATCCCTCCGTCCAATGAAGCTTGCAATATTTATATTTCGGCATGAATTTTAATAAAGTGGGTGAAAAAGTAAAATAATGAGTGTAAATGTATAAAATAA